>VWZI01022742.1:730010-1070914 GCA_013396835.1 Psilopogon haemacephalus
TTTTTTTTTTTGCTTTCTAATAGCAAAGCTTTCATGTTCCTATCTTCTGGCTGGTTTGAAACACCTGTTTCTATTTCAGCTGACTTTCTTTGCTTCATTCTTTCAGTCCAGAATGCTGTGCAGCAGCTCTGAATTACAATTAAGCAAGCTTGGGTTCTGTGAATATTCTCTGGTCATCGACAAACGGTGAGCAGAATTTTGAATGAGGAAGAATTAATTTTGTTTTTAAATTAAATTAGCATTTCCGTGAAATGGAAGTGGGGCTTTGATAAAAAGTAAAATTAGTTCCCACAACAGGCAGGAGAATAGACCCACTTTGGGCTGCTGACTCAGGAAAAGTTTAGGATCACATCAAATAAATCCAAGCAATAAGCACTGTGATGTTTTTTAAATCTATTTTAAGACTAGGTGCTCTGTCTGCACAATAATGTGAGCCCTGCCTGGACAGCTGAGAGACTGAGAGTTCAGTGTTTTGGGACATTGTTGACTTGGCCTCTTTAACTGAACTGAGTTTAAGGCTGTCACTCACCTCAGATTTGCATCTTTGTTTTACAAGTTGTTGGTGTCTGGAAAAATGGATGTGAAATGCTGACTTAAATAGCATCTCCTGCTAGTAGCATTTCCTCTGCATGCCTGTGTAGCCTCATAACAAGAAAAGCAATGAGGCATAATCAATGAAGGCTTTTAAACTGTTTCTTCTTAGAATCTTCGTTTAGTTACTCTTGAATCCTTTTGCATTCTCTATTATATTTTTAATTAGGCTATTTTTTCCTGCTGATATATCAACTTCAACAGACACAAAAGATCATACAATGGTAGTGGCTGGAAGTGATCTCTGGAGAACGAGTCCAGGCACCTTGCCATAGCAGGATCACCTAGGGCAGATCACACAGGAACACATCTAGACAGGCCTTCAAAGTCTCTAGAAAAGGAAATTCCACAACTTCTCTGGGCAGCCTGCTCCAGGGCTCCAGCACCCTCACAACAGAAATGTTTTCCCTCCTGTTCAGATGCAACCTCTTGGGTTCCAGTTTGTGCCTGCTGCCCTTTGTCCTATTGCTGAGCATCACTGAAAAGAGTCCAACCCCATCTTCTTGCCCCTCCACCTTCTAGCTATTGATGAGCATTATGAAGATCCCCTCTCAGTACGTTCATCTCCAGACTAAACAGCCCCAGGACTCTCAGCACTTCCTCCTCACAGAGATGCTCCAGTCTCCTCAGCATCTTCTTAGCCCTCTGCAGGACTCTCTCCAGTACTCTCTCCAGTAGTTCCTTGTTTCTCCTAAACTGAGAAGCCCAGAACTACACACTTGATGGCCCAGATGTGGTCTCATAATCTTTTCCACGACAGCTTTTAAGATGCTCTTTACTCTTTAGTTTCCCATTACTAACCCAATGGCTCTTCTCTAAGTTTTTCTCTCCCGATTTCAACTCTGTTGGCAGCACTTCAGCTGTTGTACAAGCAGTGCCGTAATACTTCACACTAAGTTGTGCAAAGCTCAAGAAAAAAAATCATGGAGCTTTACAATGGACCTAAAAGTCTTATGTCCGTGATACAGTGGGATTATCCAAAGCCCAGAGGTTCTGCAGGCTGGCTCTGGTTACACAAGAAAGAAGAAAACATGAACATCCCTGCTCCACACCTCATTCATACCTAAAGGAAGATAGATCCACTGCCCTAATTAGTGCTCCTGTTCATGACTTACATAATTTTCCAATACATTCCGTTGACACATTTTCCTTTCTATCCAAATTTTCAGTCAGAATATCATTGTTGATGACTTAATAGGACTCAAACAACAATGATAAAAAGAGCAACAGTGTTGGAGAGTATTGATTTTTGAGTAATATACTGTCAAAAAATATGAAGTGTTCATGTTTTTCTACAAGTGTATTTGCTAGAGCCAGGAGCTCTCCTATAGTTAAAGTTGGAGGTTCCTGTTAGAAGATTTATTTATTTTCCAAATTAATTCTCTCTTGGGAAAATGTGTGCTTTGATCTGCTACAATTTACTAAAATATGTATTTGGCCAAAAAAAGGAACAGTCTCATATACAAGGGTGTGTAGTGATTGGACAAAGGGGAATGGTTGTGAGCTGGAAGAGAGGAGATTTAGACTGGAGATTAGGAAGAAATTCTTTACAGTGAGGGCAGTGAGACAGTGGAACAGATTACCCAGAAAGGTTGTGGATGGTTCCTCCCCTGGAGGTGTTCAAGGTCAGGTTGGATGAAGCCTTGAGTGACCTGGTCTAGTGGGAGGTGTCCCTGCCCATGGACCTAGATGATCTTTAAAGTTTCCTCCAATCCAAAACATGATATAATATATATGCTACATGGTATATAGTCCTTGGGATTATCTCACAGTTTATTACATTTTCCAGAAAACTCTTAAATTCTTGGAAGAGGAAGAAAAGAAAGAGGATCAGAAAGTAGTTACAAGTCAGCCTAAAGTAGGAAAGGAAAGGCTGATTAGAGACCATTAAGGCAGATTTTGAGAGAGAAAAAAACACAGAAGACCCTTTTTGACTTTTGTCTCATTTAGCAAATCAGGAGTAAAGAAGGAAAAGAGAGATTGAGAGATTTTTGTACATCAGGAAGATCTTTGTTCTTTTTCTCTCTCAAGGCTAACTGTTAGAGCTACCTGCTGCTCAGTGGTTAATATGGATGTCTGTCAACACAGTGTCTGTCTGTCAACACAGTGCAGTAGGATGCAATTCCATTACATGAAAATGTCAGGCCTGAATTTAGCTCTAAATAGAACAGAAATTAGACTTGCAAAGCACATATTAAGCTTTCTTCTTTCTCATCCTTCCTTTCAGTAGTCTCTGTGACCATAAAAACATACCCTTCCAGGAAGCCTGAAGTAAATCTATTGGAGTTTATTTTTTAATAGTTTAAGTTTTGATCTAATGTGTGCATCCCCATTACAGAGGGGTATTTTCCTCTCTGTATTTATGAACATTGGAAATGTTGAAATTTAAGTGGTGATAAACAATACACCTACAGAGAATATACAAATATTCAACTTTGAGATGGGATTGTACAGAAATTGGTGCTGTGCTACATGGAATAAGGATAATATAGCCTGACAGATAAAAAGGTAACAAAGTATCATTAACTCACTTTTAAATAGTCATTGAACATGCAAATTAATGAGACAAGAACACCACAGGAGCACAGAAAAACAAGGTCTGCTGAATAGTGAATTAGTTAAGAGCTGAAAATAGTCATTTACAGAACACAGACCCTTATATTATTTGTGAGTTTCCTATAGTTATTTTCTTTTGTTGAATCTACCCATTTTTTGGAGCCTGTAGTACAACCACACGTTGCTCTTTCCCAATCTTTCCAGATTCCCAAAGCAGTGGAGGGCAGAAACTGAGACATATGGCCCCAAGGAGGAGATGCTGGCTGTCACCACAGCCTTCCACATCAGCAAAGGGAGAGCCCTTACAGATTTGTCATTGATTAAGTTGAACCTGCTGCTGATACTTAATAATCTCAGCAACAGACTCAATTCGACCCATGACAGCTTGCATCTGGACCCCCAGGTGGAGACCAAATAGGAGAACTGGATGGAAAAAATAGTTCAGAATACACACACACACACACACATATATATGTATACATTTAAATGTCTAAATATTTGCTATCCCAGATTCAAGTTCAGGCCAGCTATTGGGAACAGGACTAAACATGGCATTTTTCATAACAAAAGAACAGGTCTTGGGCTTTAGAGCTGTTATATGTAAATAAAGAAATAATAAGAAAATAGAAATAAAACTGGGGGAGGGGGGAAAAAGAAGAAATGCTCTTTCTTTGTCATTAGTAAGTTTCCACAACAGGTGTCCTAGAATCTGGTTTTTTTCAGTATCTTAGCAGTAACACTAAATAAATATCTTCAGTATTTATTAAACAGAATCCTTCTTACAGCTTTTCCTTTATCTACTTATGAGACCTTGTCCCTTTACATTACCCTGTCTTTGCTGTAGACTGCTCTTGCCCCTGACAGTTCCTTTGTATCCCAGAGCATGTGGATGGCCACACCATGCCAGTGAGCTCTCCTTTACAGTCAATTCTCACAAAATATTCTGCACTTAGTCTCCACCTAGTAAGGTCATACCACAGATGCCTAAACTACACTTTCTGGTCTCTTTAGTTTTGCTGCTGTTTTTTTGGCAGATGGAAAGAGGCTTCACATCGCTATAGGGGCACTGAAACATATGCAATGGGCAGAATAACTACTTTTGTACCTGTTCCTGTTGGTTGCTTTTCTTTCCTAGTCCATGAAGATTTCTGAGATGACAGCAATGAGAAACTGCTGTAAACCTCCCTGGACCACTTCTGTTGGTAAATAGTTAGTGAAAGAAGTAGTGGCACAGACTTAAGCCTGCCTGACTGAGCTCCAGGGTGGAGGACAGTATTTGCAGTGGAGCTTGCTGTTACTATCACTTCTGGAATATAGGTTTAAAAAAGAATGTACCCATCACTGTACATCTTAAATATAGAGCACAAGGCACATTTTTTTTCAGCATTTAGCTAAAGCAGCTTGCAGTAGTCCCACATTGTGATACTTGTCTTGACATCTATGAAGCATATTTCCTGGAAGGGCATTTTGTGGGCACAGCCATGCTAGACCACAGGGTGTATTTCCCATCTTGCAACACAGCTGTATCATGCTAGCATAAGGTGCAGGGGAGATTTAGATAGAACACTAGGAAAAAATCCTTTAGTGCAGGAGGGATCTTGGAGGTTTTTCCCAACCAAAACAACTCTATGATTCTATAGAAATCATAGAACTTTACAGATTCTACAGAATCACAGAATGCTGGGGTTGGGAGTGACCTCTGGAGATTATTGAGTCCTAGCCCCCTGCCAGAGTAGGACCACCTGTGGCAGGCCACACAGGAACACATCTGGGCAGCTTTTGAAAATCTCTAGAGAAGGAGACTCCAGACCTTTCTGGACAATCTGGTCTAGTGCTCTGTCACCCTCAAAGCAAAGAAGATTTTCCTCCCTCCTATACCAACAGGTGCTGTGAGCTCAACTGCCAACCAGCTCACGAGCAGAGATGGTAAAGAACCCAGCAAAATCCAAGAGGCTTTTCTGTCTGCTTGATCAAAGGACATTGAGATCTTACTCTTATAAAGTGCTACATGATGAGGGTAATAAAAATACAGAATCCTGGCCCGAAGTGACCTACACTCGTTTCAAAGACATCTCATCTTCTGCCTAAAGTCAGTCAAGTGCAGGGAATTGAAAGAATAGATCCACAAAGTCATAAGCAAGTATTTCTCATTAAACAAACTGAATTTTTAATGGAGGGTTGAAGGTAAACAGTACACTAGCCAGAGCAATAATTGTTACTGCTTAATTCAGGAGGCCTTCATCAATACATCCACCATTCTAATTTCAGCTGAAGTCTGAGAACTTATCACCTCTTGAGACTTAATCACAGTCATCTCCAATCTGACCAAATCATTTAAAGACATTTGCAAAGGATTTTTCTTCATATGAATTTTATTGTCTTCGTCAGAAACAAAATTAACTGAAACAGTAGGGACACTTCATACTTTTTAATTGTAAATATATAATTATGGGGCTCCAACATTTCTGAAAGGGAAACTTGTCTCTCTCATCACTGATCTTAGACCCTCATACCTCCACTTATGCCCAGCACAGGTGACTTGGACAACTCCTCATGACACGATTCAACAGATGAAGTTCACAGTTATCTACCTGTGAAGTAGGTAAATAACGATAGGGGGAGATTTTTAATATATGAAGTTATTTTAAAGGGTCACGGATCTTCCCATGCTTCGGCTACCCAAGAGGCTGAGAAAGACTTAAGTCCAGGGCCTGGTGCTAACAAAACATCAAAATCAGAGCAGTGCAAAAGTAAATTAGAACATTATATTATATCTGAGGGATGGGTGTCAGGAAGATGAGGCCAGATTCTTTTCAATGGTCCCCAACGACAGGACAAGAGGTAATGGACATAAACTTGAACCTAGAAAGTTACATCTAAATATGAGAAGGAGCTTCTTTACTTTGAGGGTGGCAGAGTACTGGAACAGGCTGCCCAGAGAGGTGGTGGACTCTGTCTCTGGAGACTTTTAGGGCCTGCCTGGATGTGTTCCTACGTGATCTGCTTTAGGTGATCCTGCTCTGGTAGTGTGGTTGGAATCAATCATCACAGGTCACTCCCAACTCCTACTGTTCTGTGATTCTGGTATGTTCACACATGCATTCCACACAACACCCCTAAAACAGCAGATACAATAAAGAAATGCAGATTACTTCTCTGTAGCTAAGACATCTTTCTACAAACCCTGATCTCAGGACTGACAACACAAGCCTGTGTCTTTTTTCTTATGACTTTGTTCAACCAACTTTAACAGAAGCAAGCATTAGCTGTGACTCGGTTACTGAACGGAAAACTCCAAACTAAAATGGGACAGGTTTTCCATTACAACCTACAATTGGCTAATCTACAAAATTAATTTCCTTCAAGCTACTGTTCTGTGATTTGGTGTGCATTGTGGTGTGTATTAGTCACAGCCTGGCTGAAGGGGAACACGGCTTCAAATTTATTGTAAGAACAATTTTCCTTGAGGTGTATGAATGCAGATGAATTGGCAGGTCCCTCATACATGGCCTAAACCTATCTTTTATACAATATTGCCCTCTATGGGAGCACAGATATAAGAGATTTGACAAGCATGCTGCTCTTCTTTTGCCTTAGCCAGACAGCTGCTTTCTTAAAACACTTTATAATATAAAACTTTTGTGCCATCAGAGAAATCAGCCTCTGACCTCCTCATCATTTAATCTGCTTCTTTCAAGGTTCTACTTCATACTCTATACTGTAACAAACAAACCTATTATGGCGTTTAGCTTTCACATGTTCATTTCAGCTCACAGTCACTGCTCAAAGGCTGTGCACTTTTCTGCCAGGCTTTAAAATAAACCAAATCCTTCTCAATGCTGATAAATAGCTAAAGGTGAGGGATCAAGAGGATGGGGCCAGACTCTTTGCAGTGGTGCCCAGTAACAAGAAAAGGGATAACAGGCATAACCTGGAACATATTAGGTTCCACCTGAACAGGAGAACATTTCAGCTGTGAGGATGCTGGTGCCTTGGAGCAGGCTGCCCAGAGATGATGTGGAGTCTCCTTCTCTGGAGACATTCAAAACCCACCTGGACATTGTGATCATGGGGAAGCTGCTCTGAGGAACACTGGACTTAGACAATCCTCAGAGACCCTTTCCTGTCCACACTATGCTGGGTTTCTGTGGTTAAATCAAAATGCACACAACCCGATAGTTATACCACTGTTAGAAAAAGGTAAACATTTGGAATGTTATTTTTGAAGTGTCCAGAAGTTTTCAGAGAGCAAAGAGGCAACTCCAAAACCTTATTATAGATAGAAACAGATACTTCCAAATGTAAACTGTAGAGCACAAATGCCATGAGAAGAGAAGGAATGAACACAACAAAGAAGTATAATAGTTAAGTATGGAGAGCTTGTTCATTTGGAGTGCTTTTGCACTCAATCCATGGTTTCCTTTGATCATTTTAATTAAATCACCTTTATTTCTTCCCATAAGAAATATGTATTTTTTAAAAGGGTGCTGAATCCAAAGGTTGTGGTTTGAAGAATGATGACACTGTGCATTGTTCTCCCAGAACTGCACCTGTGCCCTTGTGATTTTCTAGGAGAGCAGTGCTCAAAGTCTGAACCTAATTCCTGCTTCAAGAGAAGTGAATCAATAGCAGTTCAACATTGAAAGCTTTTCTTTAGCTTATTAACTCTGTGCTACTCACAGACATAGCAGAGAGATACAGAAAGTCAGTGCACTGTAAATACAAAGTCTTGAGCTTGATTTCCTTTGTCAGACTACAATTCCCTGAGGTATGTTTGCTTCCCTTTTGTTGGACCCAAGTTTATGGGGGGGGTTAATCCTGAGACACATTAGAACTGCACTAGCCTAAAAACAGGTTTCAGAGGGAATACTTCCATCTTCCCAGTTTTGCTTAGTGGATCACATTTCATGGTCTGGGTAGTGAAATTCAGCATAGTATGATGTGGCTTAAAAGAGAAACTAAGAGAGTCTTCCAAATGTGTACCAGAGTGAAAGCTTCTGCCAAACCAGAGAGAATGCCAAAATCCCAACATAGTCTTGAAAGTTAGGATACTGAAGTGTTTTCATACTGAACAGCTAGCACCTATTGTAACCTAAAAACACTGCAGAGCTAATCCCACTGAATCTAAGAGAAGTGCTCATCTTAGGGAGAGGAATGTTTGCATACCTGAAATCCAACACTATTCCTTAACCCAAAAGTCTGTACAACACATTCTAGAGTCTTTTCAGGTGCAGAACATTAATGTATTCAATAATCACTAGAAAGAAATCAGGTTTCTTCAAATAGGAAAGACCAAGTCTCTTGAAGTACTACAGACCTGGTTCAGGCTGGTGTGATTTGTGAAGGAGGAGAGCACAGAAGAGAAGAGAAACTGATCTACAAAAGCTTCCAGATTCATCAAGCTTCAAAAATTTTCATGTTAGCTAGAGCATGAGAAGAAGTAGCTCTTGTGTATAAAACCTCCTCCTTTAAAACCAGATAAAGCAGAAAACAAACTATATTGGAATCATTTAAAATAAAAGAACTTTGCTAAGAGGAAAACCAAAACACTCTATTCAACAGGATCTATTTATTACAGTAATGCTGGAACACCAGATTGAAAGAGGTGCAGTAATGGATTTTTCTCTTTGAGGGTTTGTTCTTCTCTGTTTGTTTGTTTGAAGTTTTGAAATTAGGGTTTACAAAAAGCTATGCTTGTGAGCATTAACTTAGGAAAAAAAAATCATCCTTCGACTGTAATGCAAGTTTGATATCTAGATCGCAAGGACAGAGCCGTGAAAAGAGAAAGATAAATGCTCTTTGTAGTTTCTCCTTTGAAAATATCATTCCTGGTTTCACCTTTTATTCAGAAGTGGATTAGAGTACTTAAAGAGCCTCTGTAGACAGGTTAAAGGCAGCTCCCATTGGAGCTAGGGTCTAATTAAGCTACTTTGTGAATCATTCCTCAGTTTGAATAAGTTAAAAAAAAATTAAAACAAAATCACGTAATACTTTAAGAGTTCAAGCTTCTTAGTTCTTCAGAATCAAGGAAGAAATGCTTAGAAATGCTTGGGTTTAAGATCTGTACGCTAGCACTTGACTTTATGGATGATGCTCTTTGTGATAAAGGCTTTCCCAATAGTTGGTTTGAATTCCTCTTTATCAGAAGCCACCTTCCTCTAGAGATTTTAACAGCACTACTACAACTTCACTATAATGTTTGGTCTCTTGTATGAGCTGTCAACCAGTGGATCCTTGTTGAAGTCCTGGCTTGCTGATTTAGTCATCAGGAAAACCATACTGCAGTGACACCACTCCATTACTCTTTCTTTAACCAGAAAGCAACTACAGCTCAGATCTGCAGCTGGCATAAGCCAACTGAATGTTGGTATTACACAGACAGAATTGTTCTCCTGGTCCCAAGTATTTTGATAAAGCATAGAATCATAGAACCAGTCAGGGTTGGAAAGGACCACAAGGGTCATCTAGTTCCAACCCCCCTGCCATGAGCAGAGACACTCTACCCTATAACAGGGTGGCCAGAGCCTCAAGAATTAATTACTTCTTTCTTTCTAGCAATTTGCTAGATAATTGCTCCCTAAAATATAAGTGGAGAACAGAGGGGGAAAGAATATCTATCACTCAATAGCCAAGTTACAGACCCTTCCCTCAAGCACATCCTGGTTTCCGCCTTTAGTTCTATTTGTGACAAAAATACCCTCACTAAATTTGGAAGAAAGCTCTGCTTTCACACAAGGCTTAAAGGACCTCAGTTGAAGAGTGACACAGCAGGGACCAGTCCCTCCACACCAGCAGCACTGCCAATTCTCTTGGGTTTGCTTCTTCTCTTGCTGAAGGCAGCGTGGAGCAAATATTCTTGCAGCACATATTCTGCAAATCACACCAAATCATGGTGGGTTGTCCAGAGATCATAGGGAGCCAGTAACAGGAGCTAGTAAAGAGGTCTACTAAAGTTCATTTCAGAGAAGAGTACTACACAGTCTTCCTATAAAGAATCCCTCAAGGTGCTGTAAAGCAATGCTGTGCAAAATGCCCTACCCATTAAAATAAGGCCCTTCTCCAGCCTGATCCTGGGTTGTGAGTGAGCATGGGAGACCTGCACCACAGCTGGTGCACAGTGGGCTAACAGCATTTCTGCTGTCTGTAGTACTGGAGATGAGACAAACTGTGTGTTGATCTCCACTGGAGCATAACCTCCATGAATCACATGGAAGAAAGAAATACAGTAAGTAATTTTCCATGCTTCCACAGAAAGGGAAAATAGGAATGCTACTGGAGATTGTTGATCAACAAACATCCATATCTGGACAGCTTGCACTGCAGTGGAGGTGGCAGTGTATTGTTCTGAGCAAGACAGGAGGATGAATTGGACCAGCTTTTAGTCTAGTTTTGTGAGAAAAGGGCACAAAACAGTGTTCATGAAAACACACCAACCAAGAAACAGCTCCTGTATGTTGCAGAGACCTTAAAAGTGCAAACTCAAATCACAAGGGACCTGCACAGAACATAAACTTTCTTCAGTGCTTCAGCCTCCTCCACTGCATTAAAATGTAGCCTGGGAGAAAGCTTCTCTCCTTCTGTGCTCTAGTCCTAACCTCAGTTACTTCCCAGGAGCTTTCTGGTGACTTCGGGCCAAAGCTGAAGCCAGGAAAGGTTCTGCAAGGAAAACTATGGGCAAGAGCCCAGAATGCTTTATGGATACACAGAGATATGCTCCTCTCATACAACATGAACCCTTGTCTCAGAGGCACAGTAACACAGGGAGCAATGACACAGATCAGACTGTGGATTAAGCAGAGCCAACTCATTTTTTGCTTTGATAGCAGCTTGATAACAGTACTTAAAAGACCAGAGTTTATATTTTTATAGTTGAGTAAGCACTCAAGACATAAAATAGTAATGTAATTAGAGACATGCAAAGCAGCTCTAATGCTAGATGTTAATGAATCTATGTTGGTTTAACAGATACTTCAACATCAGTTTGTATCAACACACTCTCTGAAACTAATATGTCTAAAACCTTGCAGGAATAAAACTACATTAGGATATGAAAGCTGTTTTACAAAAGAATAAAAGTTTAAGATCAAATACATTACAGAGCTAGTCTGCACTGATTTACTGTCATCATTTGCAGAAGTATGTGCAACCATAAAGAGGGGAGGGAAACAGAATCTGAATAGAAACTGTGTAGCTGGAAACAGTCGAGAAAATCTAATTCATTTGTGGGGGATTTGGTTGGTTTTGTGTTTCAGTGTTTGTTGGTTCGGTATTTTAGTGTTTGTTGGTTTCATCTCGGTATTTTTGTTTGGGTTTGGTTTGGTTAGGGTTTGGGCTTTGTGGTGGTGTTGGTGGCAGCTTTTTTTACTCCTTGCAAGGCTTTGCATTATTTTTGCTGTTGATGTTGCAGTGCTTCATGCTTAAGTGGACCACTAGCAGTATATTCTCCACTGCCACCTGGGAAATAAGAGTAACCCGTGACAAGGCAGGCGCTTTCAGCAGAAGACATGAATGTCTTAACTGAGTTGTGATGCATGCAACTTGGCTCCCAGCATATCTATATTTCATCCCTACATTTCTGAGTATATAAAATCTCTTCCACAATGTGCATCAGAACCAAAATATTCAGATTCAAGCCCCTAACAACTTATTGAGACATCAAAAAAGCCAAATAGACTTTTCTTAATGAAATATATGTTTGAACACTCAAAAAAAATCACATTCTGTTATGCTTTTATGCTTCTTGCACTTTTGATGTGAGTGTAATTAAGTTCTGTGTATCTTGAGGAACTCCTAGAGAATTAGAGAATAATCCATAACTCTTACAAGTTGTCATAGTTCCTCGGAAATCAGTGGATATTTTGACAGCTTACATCAGCTGAGGAACTGCTCTGTGTGTTTAATAAAAGCCCCACTTGTTGTTTAATCACAGTGAAGTTCATCAGAAGTCTCCATGGCTCAAGGAAAAAGCTGCTCCCTTCAGCACCAGTCATTCCTTGTTCTTTTAAACTCATTATGAACTTCAGTGTCAAAAGCCATCTGTCTTTCAATAAAGACCATAAAGGTGTCTTTAGCTGAGACAGTTATATGTGTGGCAGTCAGTTCTGAAGCCTGGCTTTTGTGCTGCAAGGTAGCTTTTTTGAGAGGAGGAGGAGGAGAAAGTGCCTATTAAAATGTCTTGGGAGCACTGTAATAACAGGTGAGGAAACTGGGGGCAGTCAGAGAAAACAGAAGTTCACCATAACAACAACACAACATCAATCCAAATATTTCAGTGAAACCTTTCAAATAGCCTGGAAGAGTGAAGCGGGAAGACACTGTGTATTATACCTCTTAATTTCTGAAGGGATTTGCTTGCTCTGCATCATATTTCTAAGAACAGATCTGCAGGAATTGTGGATTTCTACCTCATAATGTGCTGGGAAGATAAATACATTAAAAAGAGGTGTGTAGACACTGTAGTGACAGTATAGCGCTTAGAATAGATAACTATGTGCATTACTGTCTGGATTTCAGCATTAAGCAGGAGAAGGGTGCTGATTTTCAGCAGCTGTCTTTAGTGTAAATACAGATGCTCCTTTAAGAGAAAAAAAAATCTGTTTCAAAGTCTTGTTAACTTGCAGAGTGCTAAGCAGAACCTATGTGAAAGCACTTGGTTTAGAAAGGCAAAGCAATTGTATGTCCTGTAATGTATGTAAGTTTCAAGAAAATCAGCACAGAACAAAAGCAACACTTCCTTCTTCTAGGGAGTCAGAACTAAAACATATACACAAAAAACACCCAACAAAAATCAAACAATAAAAGAAATCTCAACAAACACATATTTCTAAACCCCCAAAAGTAATTTTTGGAAGATAGTACCACTTTTAGGCAACTATTGGTAGGTTTCAACTATAATTTTTCAGCTACACATATCCCACACATGGCAAGGACTTCAACATAGGTATGCTACCTCTTCCTTATAGTGGTTTATTACTAGAATTTCCCTTCTTTTCTCTCCATCTATACTTCCTTTCTGTTTTTTCCTGCCCTATTTTATTTCTTGCATCTTTCCCTAAAGCAGTGGATGAGAATAATATCATGAGTGGAGAGAGATCCTAAGCAACTCCAGTGCCATTGTGTCAGAGCAAGAAGAGTCCAATTCTCACTACTACCCAAAGGAGAGAGAAGTGAAAATACAAATTGCACTGTCTTTTCCCCAAGGGTTGCTGTGCTCTTTTTGCTAGAGAGAGTTGGAGCAATTCTGTCCTCGCAGTTTTAAATAAGAGCAGACCCTGGCACAGTGAGTCGCCCAATCCTGCTCTTAAAATGAATCACTAACAGAGCAGATACCAAGGCAGCCCAAACCAACAGCTATGCTTCATCACGTTGAATTCATCTACCCTGGCACACTCTAAAGCCAAGGATTTAAGTTCAAAGAGTGACTTCAGCATCCGAATTAAAACGCACTCTGCAGGGTATGTGTAACCACTTGGCCACTGGCCCACCCTGGGAACATCTGCAGCAGTGCCTTCAAAGGGGCAAACTGCTGCTCCCACCACATCTGACGGCAGCCAACAGCTGTCCTGCAGCTCACTCGCATCCCACAGCCAAGCCCTTCCACTCACAGGAATGTCTCCCTACTTGAAGAACAGACAGGAGTCAGGAATACCAGCAGAAAGAGGGACAAAACAACTAGATTTTTTTCCTTATGCAACTATCGAGCAGTAGGAAGTGCTCCCATTTTCTATGGTTTTCAACCAATTGCAACAGAAGCCTTCCTTACGTTGGAAAGAGACTCTCTCACCTGGTTTTGAGTTTTAGTTTACAGCCTGACTTCACTTCTGATGGTCATACAGGATGCAAGGAGGGAACCCCACACCCAACCTTTGCAACAGCCTTTGGAAAACAAATCCCACATCCGGAGCCAGCCATAGGTGTAAGTCCCCCAGTGAGTGCTCTGTAATTAGAAATTGCAGGAAATGACTCAGACTTACTTTGAATTATAATTTTCCCCTCAGTTTCTAATTTAGCCAGAAGGAATAAATTACTCCCCAGTTAGGAATATCTACCATCTTTGAAACTTGGATATTCACAGAGAGCAAATAGCTCTTCATGCAGAAGGTCCCAGCTGAAGGCTGTAAATGGCAAACTGCACAGAACACCATTTATTTACACTATTTTGGAAACACGAAAGGTTGAGCTGACCCTCCTATGATTCAAATCTGAGTTTACAGCATCATTCATCATCTCAGAATGGGTTTGTTCCAGTCTCCTTGAACAAAACTATTTTCTCCTCACATTTGCTGCACAGAATTGGCTGAATTTCAATTCCAAGGTGTGTCGTACAAAGAACGGCTTGGGACTGAAAGGTGTCAAGTTGGCAAGAATGGAAAATTAGATTGGTATAAAATCTAATTTTTAAAATATAGATGGCATTTAGGTTTTTCTCTATAATATAATTTAAAGTCACATAACAATCATGTATCCTGGCTGTGAGGTAGGTTGCCTTTCTAGCTAGATGAGATAAAGGATTTTAATATGGAATTATGCATCAAACAGGTGGAATCTCTCTTGCATACAGTAGGAAAATACTCTGCACCTCTGAGTGCTGCCTGTTGGCTGGTATCCACCCAAGGGTGGTGTCAGGGAAATAATTTGTGACCAGCTTGCTGAGTGACCTCTGCTTGATTTTCGTCATGAAAACCCACCTTTTGCTGTCCCAGGTGATTTTATCAGTGACTAAACAAACATAGAAAAGAAAAAGTCTTCTAGCGTTTTCATTCCCCTGGAAGTGCTTAAGACCAGGCTGGACAAAGCTTTGAGCAACCTCATCTAATGGGAAGTGTTCCATGGAAGGGGGAGTGAAACTACGTGATCTTTAAGGTCTCTTCCAACTCAAGCCATTCTACAATTTTTCTGGAGCCTCCTTTAGCATCTGAGGATGGTGTGGGAGTCTGGAAGCTCAAACATTCTCCTGCCAAAAAAATGACTCTTCCAATTCCTTTTGCCCAGGTTTTCAGTCGGAGACTCTAGGTGTAAACTCAGAGGCTGCAAGTGACATTTTCCCCCGTCAGGCAGGAGGGGAGGTGGTCCAACTGCACAATGACAGATTATGCAAACCCTCCCAGAGCATCTAATCAATCACGGCGCCGGGAGAGGAACGCAGCTCATCTCCGAATTAGCCTTCGTCGCCGCGTCCTCCTCGCGTGAAGCATCTCCCCTCGCTTGGAATGACATCAGAGCAGCTTCGAGTCGAAAGTCTGGGGGTTGATTAGCTGGAGGAATTGGCCGCTTCTGCCAATCACCAGCCTGCAAAGCCTCCTCGATACTCCTGTAGATATGAGGGAGAGAGAGACCGAGACGGCAAACAGGAGGCACGGCGGCAGCGCGGCTCTCAGAACGGGAGCAGCTGGGCTTCGGGTGCTTTCCTAGTTCTCCCAGCTTTTTTGCTGTAGCCTGCCTGCTCCCTGCTGTAATCCCCATGTCAAAGAAGGAAGCTGCATTTTTAACAGAGTGCTGAACTGAGGTTTGAATCATTCCAGCTGGCTGCTTGTTTTGAAAAGGACAGTCTGTGTATAAATGAGATGTGACTGTGCCGGTAGAGTTCAGTTACTGGGGCTGGAGCGAGAGGAGCCTTCCCGGGATGCTGCTCAGACAGCTGCTATCCATTGAAAACTCTCCCGAGTTTACCTGGAACCATGTGAAGATATTTGAATAGCAGATGTCTCTTTCCTGCACGCTAGGAAGAGAAATTCTCCTCTAGGTAAGCTATCATTCAGCTTCTGCACATACTGCTATGTTAACCTGTACTACTGGGGATATATTCACCCGACTACATAGGTACTGCCTGTACTCAGAGATAAGGAAGCAGTACCTGAGCAGGTATAATATCCACATGGTGTGTAAAATGGCATGCCTAGAACCTAATTATATATGGTAAGTGCTTCACTTACCTACAGGTGCCTACATCCTGGTATTTAAAGGATTATTAGAAAGTTTGAGATAGTCTCTGGCATGTCTGCATGCAAGCGCCCTCGATGTAAAGAGAGGGGAAACAGTTGTCTGGCTTAATGTATGAAAGACCACAGAAGTTAGAGCATGGGATGTTGTGCAAGAGGAAAAAAAGAGATAAGACTGTAACTCTTCTTTGATCTACTCCACCTACTTTGTTATTCACTAGCAGCTACCAAAGTTAAGCAAAACTAGCATGTCAAAATGACAATGTGAAAGCTTTCCACAGATATATAGTAAAGATGCACTAAGTAAGAGCAATTGTCCTGTAAGGAAGTCAAGACCTGCAGATCTGTTCTCTTGCAGCATTTTGATATCTAAACAGCTGTCAGCAACATTGTCTTTGAGAACAGCATGATGCTCTTGGGGTGGAAGCCAGGATTGTTGCAGGTAGCAAGAGGGGAAGAAATCAGTGTTTGCTCTCTAGGTGACTACAGAGGCAGAACGCAGCAGCAGCCCAGTGCTTTTTATCTTCCAGCTGACACACTGGCTCCAAGTGATTGCTGATGGAAATAAACACTCAAAGGAAAAATGTTCAGAGTTGAATAAGTCCCCTTCTGCAAGCTCTACACCAATGTAACCACACATACATATATACAGAAACTCATTAAGTTCTTCTTTCCCCAGGGAACTAGCATAACATTTTTTACTAACTTCTGCAGTTCTTAATCACTTTGACTGGGCCTGTCAATAAATGCTGCAGAATCTGGCATGCTCCATGTGGCAGGTTATTCTGTCTTCTATACCTCTGAATGTTACTAGACAAAAGATAAAGAGATACCAGTCATTTGCACTCTATGTCCTCAGTAGTTTTAAATTTTGCTCCTCCTGCTATAAGATGCCGTTTGTGGAAGAACAGCAGAACCTCCCTGTTCAGAAAGTTTAAATAGTTAGGGTTGTTGTCAGGTGTTCCCCTGTCTTGCCCCATCACATCTGCTCACTATGCTCATGCACATTCTACTATCAGCCAAGCTGCACTATCTGACTTGCTCTCTGAAATGTTTCTCTAGAGAAGGGAAGGAAGGGGGAAATGTCAAGTCGTGTTTAACTAAAGAAATTCTTGGTTTCCACTTTTCTGCTGAAACTTATCAATTCAAATAACATGATCTGCTCAGTTAAGGGCATTGCTCTAGGCGGAAGCTTAAGAATGTGTATTAGGTTTTGTGCCATTTTTCAGAGCATGACCATTTCCTTTTCTTTCTTTTCTTTCATAATAAATGCCTAATCTTTGAAAGCCTCAAAATGAAAAGCAGAAGTATCTTCAATGTCTTGTTAACACCACTGTTTGCTGTGAGGCTGGAGAAATGCTTCTCTAATTTGCATTTTACTGGAGTAAATCAAATACAAAGGGTGAGATTTAAGCACAGAGCAGGATGCTTGAGTGACTGATCTCTCACAGACAGACACATATATCTACACCCCCACGTATACTTCCATTTCAGTCTGAACATCCTGTTAACTCACACTATAAAGTTCTGGAAGTCCTATTAGAACTTTATGGCTGTTTAGAGGCTGTTCCGTCTGTTGGACTGCTCTTTGTGATGGCACTGATCAAACTTAGCTGATGTGGCAGCACACAGAGCATTAGGAGCTTCTCCAGAGTTCAACTATCATTCAGCAGGAGTGAGGAAAAATATGTTAACAGTAAAGATTTTTCATTTTGGAAGACTTACAGCACAGGAACAGTCTCAGAGGTATTCTATGAGTCTATAATGAGATACTTTAAGGGAAACATGGCAAATATTGCAAAGCCAGAGCAACATTAAGCAACAAAAATGCTGATGAGGTACCAGTAGTTGTGACTGTGAGTTTGCAGTGGGATCAACAAAAGATTACATTTAACCATCTGCCACCAGAAAAAAAGATGTTTCTCATTTTATTTTTCTACAAGCAATAAGGGAAAGAATATCATGATCTCTTACCAGAAAAAAAAAATTACATAATTTCCTTTCCAAATCTTTCTGATTTACCCCACAAACAATTTTGATTTGACTGCCTCTAGGACCACAGGGCTGGCTGATCTTCAGCTGCATGTATACACTGATGTTTGCTTCCATCAAGTGCTTGCTTTGCAAAGCTCTCATAATGTCTCAGCTTCCTAGTATATCCAAGAAACTGATTTCCATACCTGCAAAATGGGCTTTTCTGAACAAACCAAACCTTGGGCTAAAGAGCAGCAAAGCATTTCTTACTGGGACCCGGGTGGCAGAAGAAAAGGAGAACTCAGAATTTTACAGAAAGCTGCAATTTCCTCAGTCTGTGGAGTGATTTCAGGATCACAGCACTATATTTAAGGTGAGCCAAGAGCTCTCCACACTTTCCAATGTGAGGAGAAACTGAGTTTAAAGCCATTTGCAAAGATCAGAGTACAGTATAAGGAGTCAGTTTACCTATAAAATCCCTTATTCTCAGACTTGGGATGAAGTTGAGGACCATTAGAGCTGATTGTGGGGCTGGACTATGGGACAATGAGGGTCTCTGAGCTGGAGATTGCTCTGAGCTTTAAGTGCAAGTGTATTCTCTCACATTTTGAGAGTTTCACAGCAACAAGTCTACTTCTCATATTGAGTCATTAGACCAATGCCCCTCAGGAAGCGTTAGCCACCCAGGAGAGCCAGAGACAAAGAATCTATGTTCCATCTCTCTCAACATTTAAATTAGAAAATTGTTTGAGCTAAAAAATAATAAATTAAAAATTAGGTGCTAGAAGAAAATGAAATCTATGCATATCAGTCAAAAATATTTATTGCATCTACTGTCAATAATAATTACAATGAAAACAGATCCTTCTGAAATTATCAGTTGCTACAGAAAACTAGTAACACACCATGTCAGTGTTTGATGAAGAAAACAACGAAGTAATAGATTGCAATGGAGTGATTTAAACTCAATTCTGCAAAGAGCAGAGAAGTATTTAAACCCATTTCCTTCCCTGTGGCTACAGGAAGGGTCACAGCTGCTTTCCCCAAGTGAAGGCAAGAGAAGCAGATGATTCCTCCCTCTGCTATAAGACTGAGGCTTGCTGAAGTGGAAGCTGGGGCAGAGACAGCTTCTTTCATAAGAAAGGAAGCAAGAAAAAACATGTTCCCCTTTCTTCCCTGGAAGATGATGAAATAAGACCTGTCCTTGGCTTGCTTAGCTTGGCCAAGGGAAAGGCTGCTGCATCTCTGGTGTGCTTTTCACAACTCAAGTTTCCTTCCTCTCCTAAAGCACGCCAAGACAAGGCATTCCTAGCACAGCCCCAAGACAGACAGTGATTTTAAATCTGTACACAGAGAATCACAGAGTTGTTTCGGTTGGGAAAGACCTCTAAGGTCATTGAGTCCAACCATCAACATCACTATTAAACTACAAACACCTCCATGAACACCGCCAAGCTAAACCTCCTCTGGCACAACTTGAAGCCGTTTTCTTACATTCTATCACTTGATATTACAAAGAGATTGTTCACCATCTGGCTCCAATATCCCTTCAGGGAACTGTAGAAAGCCAGAAGGTCTCCCCTCAGTCTCCCTTTCTCCACATTAAATACTCCCAGTTCCCTCAGCTGCTCCTCACAAGTTTTGTGCTCCAGACCCCTCACCATCTTTGCTGCTCTTCTCTTGACACACTCCAACACCTCAGTGTCTGTCTTGTAGTGAAGGGCCCAAAACTGAACCCAGGTGAAGCCACACTAGTGCTGAGTACAGGATCAATCACTTCCCTGTTCCTGCTGGGCACTCTATTTCTGATACATACAGCTGCTGAGGTGGTTGTACCGGATGAAGCATGTCAAAGAAGGTACTTTTGCACAAAAGGCTGCTGTTACAGCATTTCTGCAAGGACAATCTTCCAACTTCAGTTAGTCCTTACACAGTCAGAGGATGAGAAGCATCTGCTATCCTGTCATGGTCCTCAAGAGCACTCAAGGCTGGCTCCTTGTATACAAGGAGATGTTAGCTTATGGCTGGAATCAGCTCAAGGGTTTTTTTTCTAACCAGGCAAATCTATGACTCTATGATCTACAGCTGCTGGGTTTTACAAGTGCCTGAGTTTTAATCTCCCCCACATATATCATTATCAGACATGCAGCAGACAGAATAATGTGTACAGGCTCTTCCCTGAGCTGTGCACAAAACCTATCCTTTTGAAGAACCATCCACAGCTACTTATTTCAGACTGCACTTTGCCAGCCTTCCACTGAAAGGATTGCATTTAGCTTTTAGTGTATAAATAAGTGTTCTGATAAATAATTAATAGTAGCTGCTGGCCATAAAAGAGGCAACTGTTTGGAAAGTTAAAACAGTCTGTCATGAAATATGCACCCTCTTCTATGTTCTAGTTTCAGGGGATGTTTTATCCAACATCTTTCCCTTTTGCATGGGACTGCACTTTACAAGGAGAAGACCAGTGCTCGAGTTTCAGAGCCTCAGGGTATTCTTTGAATTTATTGGCTCTCACTGGGATATTTATCACTCTCCCAATCACCAGAGGGGAGGGCAAGTGGTCAGTGATTCACAGAGAAGGTTTGGGAAATGAGAGGAAAATGCAGCAGTGGTTAGGCTTCTGAGGAAGATATAGAAATTACACTTGCTGGTCACTTCTGATGTTAAAGCTCTCAGAGTTGTAGAGGGTTTTGTAAATTTAAACAGAAACAGGACCACCTGCCTTGATACTTTTGCCAGACCACCTGCATCTTATCTACCTAAATAGTTAGGACAATGAACAAGGGCATTCTTTTTTCCATTTGTAGTCAACAGTCTGTATTTGTTGTGCCATTTAAATGGCTTCACTATCCTATGCCTATATTAAGCGTAGAACTAGACATGCAGTGTGCCCATCCTCTGCAGGGCACTGGCCAAACCACATTAGCAATTGAGGGCCCAGGTTTGTTTTCAATTGACAGGGGTCAGTCTCTTCTCCTTCATGTGAGGCGACAGAACAAGAGGGAATGGTCTCAAAGTTGCACCAGGGCAGCCCAGTTTAGGTTGGGTAGTAGAAAGAGTTTCTTGACTGCAAGAGTGGTCAGGCATTGGAACAGTCTGCTCAGGAAGGTGGTGGATTCACCATTCCTGGAGGTGTTCAAAAAACATATAGAGGTGGCATTTCAGAACACATTTTAGTGACCTCTGTGGTATTAAATCAATAGCTAGACTTGATGGTCTTAGAGGTCTTTTCCAACAGAAACAATTCTATGATTGTATGAGAAGCAGAGAAAGCAGTGTTTGCCTCAAAGCCCTTGACACTCTCAGATCTCCCTGAGACACAATCTTCATCAGCTTTAAAACAAGCTCCACATGGCAGCCTGAATGAAAAGGAGTTACTCTGCAGGGTCAGATTTGTAACTCAAGTGCCTCCAAAAAGGACCTCTCCTCCATGACTAATATTTATGTTTAGAAAATGAAATATTTATGCATATGTTGTCTAAAAGAGAACTTTATAAATTGCAATGTAGCAGTGCAAACCTGTGAGACATCATCCTGGAGAAGATGAGGCTGAAGGGAGACCTTCCAGCTCTCTACAACTCCTTGAAAGGAGGTTGGTGCCAGGTGGAGGTTGATCTCTTCTCTGTAGTAACAAGCAACAGAAGAAGAGGAAATAGCCTCAAGTTACACTGGGGGAGGTTTAGGTTGGACATTCAAAGAAACTTTTTCACTGAAAGTTTTCTCAACAGGCTCCCAAGGGAGGTGCTTGAATGCCCATCCCTGGATGGACATTCAGTTGGAGAGTTGTGGATCTGAGGGACATGGTTTAGCACCAGACTTGATCTTCCATCACTTTGTTGGCTTGTAAGCCCCTCCCATGAGCCAGAAAGCAAGGCTGGATTTCCCCTTCCAAGATGCATCCTGGAAAACACAATAAATCTGGGCACTCAATTCAGAGGAAAGAGCAGGAACAGAAACACAACTCACACCAGCCTAGTGCAAGGGCAGTATGTTCAGAAAGATTTTGAGAACCAGATGGATGTCTTTTTTTGTTCCACCCCCTACCACCAAATATAAATTAATGCTTCAGTAGTTCAATAAGCAGAGATTCTTCATGAAAACAACTGGTTAATGAAAGCTTCACTATTCCATCACATACCTCTAATGCTATTAGTTCTAGTTCCAGTCTCTGAGCTTAGCATGACTCAACACACAAAAAAATCCCTTCAATTCCCAAGTGGGATCCTTATCCTACTAGTGGCATTTCTCAGTTGAACTTTATCTAGACAATACAAAGAAGAGCTGTTGTGAAAGGAAACATTTGTTTATAGTTTGAACCAAAAAAGAAAGCCAGTATCTATAGGTCACAGATGACACACCAGAAATCTCAGAAGAGATCTTTCACTTGACTGACAAAGTGGCTTCTCTCAGAGAAACCGCATCAAAAAGCAGCAGAAATAAGCACAAAGAAATTGAAGCAGGGTATGAAGCATAGGAAGAAAAAGTGAGCAAGCACTGCTAATACATCTGACTGCACATCAGAGTGGGAATTTTGCACTTACTTTCTTAAATGCACTGTTTGCAGCACCTATGCTGTATACATTTGCACCCACCTGTGGAATTTCACTCTCTTTATTTACTCTATTTGCTTGAAAGCTATTACCACTATGTGCTGCTGACCTGTCTCATTGTCACCAGTGCTGTTGGCTTAGGTGATGCTCTACCCTACACCTCTGCTCTGATCAGAGGCAGTTCATTCACTATGCATTCTACTCATTTTCCTACCAAATCAATGATAAGAAAAGCTTTCAGCCAGTGAAGAAAATATGTGGAAAGGGGACTGCAGTAGAAATTCACTTTAAAAAATAAATATAGGGAAGGTGTTACAGAGGCAGTTAATGTATCCGAATCTTGAAAACATCTCTGGCTGGCTGGAACCTGCCTTGAGTAAACTAAGAATAAACCTCTGTTTAAATTTCATGTGGTAAAGGCCCTGCTTGAAGGATTTAGGTACAAAGTCTTTGTTATCTAGGTTTAAATAGACTTCCTTAGCAGCAGCAATAGATCATTACCATGTGACAACAGTAGTCTCTCTGCAATAAGTTAGTGGCCTCCTTCTAATTCCTTGCACAGATGTGACCACATCAGACTTTCTCACAACTGGTCCGTGTGACAGGATACAAAGACCACAAGACATGTCATGTGGTGAAATATATTGTCACTGGAGACATCTACACTATCTTCTATGGTGGTAAACACTTTTAGGTCCCATAAAAGCAATAGACAACCAGAAAACATGGGGAACCATTAACTACTTTTTTTAAAAAAAAAGAAAAGATCAAAGAATTTAGCTTCTAATAAGTTGTTCCAGGGCCTGTTACAAGCTGCATCAAGGGAGGCTTATACTGAATATTAGGAAATATTTCTTCACTGCAAGGGTTGTCAGGCACCAGAATAATCTGCCCAGAGTGGTGTTGGAGTCACCATCCCTGGAGATGCTCAAGCAGTGTGAGAACCTGGCACTTGGGGACATAGTTTAGTGGTGATCCTTCAGTGCTGGGTCAAAGATTGGACTGGATGATCTCGAAGGTGCTTTCAACTAGACAAATTTTGTGATTCTGTGACTATGCCTAGATTCTGTGACTAGGCAAAGGGCCCAGGAGTTGTTAAACTTTTCTGTAAGAAGCCTCCAAAAAGTAAAGCAATTCTTGGTCAATTTTCAAAACAGATACAGAAAATCTGCAGTTACTTAGTTGCCAATAGCACTATTAAAAGATTTTTTTGAAGGTTTAGGTTTTTTTATGCCTTAGCTTTTATAACAAATCAAACAAGACATACAGAGTTTGCCTATTGCATTGATTGGCTTTAAGGAGTTCTAGTTAGACAGCCATTATATTGCACAAATGTTGTGTCTCAACTGACTTCACAACACAAATCATTCTATTGGAAGTGGATAGCTAATTGACAGCCTTGTAAAAGCAGAAAATGGCAACAGAATGGATGGGCTGTAATAAAACATCTGATACAGCACCTCACAAAAGTTTTATTTGAAAAGTTAAACGAATTCAAATTGGCTTCCATTGAAGCATTAAACTATGAATTGAAAAGTGATGAAGAGCCATTAACCAAGCGAGATCAGAAGATTTGTTGCATCAGGTCAGGGGGAATGTTTTGCAGGCTGCCTCAGCAAAACGTGTGAAGCCTGCTTTATTCAACAGCTTCATTCAAAAGGGCTGGGACAGTCACAAGATGTTCATTACACCTGCACTCTCCATTAACCCCACTGAGAAAGCAAAGCAGCAGCTTTGTAGGTCACACACAACATAGGAATCTGATGTGTTTTCGGTCACATAACATTTTGGCTGTGTCATCATGACTTCAGCAGTAAGCTTCTGATATTCAGATCTTCTCTCACAGAATGGCTCAGTTTGGAAGGGACCTTAGAGATCATCTACTCCAAACTCCCTGTCATGGGCAGAGATGCCTCTCATACCATTCTTTTCTACTTTGATAGTCCACTTGCTTTTCCTACAGACCACAGAATGGCTCAGGTTGGAAGGGACCTTAGAGATCATCTTATTCTACCTCCCTGCCATGAGTTTGGACACCTCACAATAGAACAGTTTGTGAAAGGCCTCATCCAACCTGACTCTGAACACCTTCAATGAAAAAGCATTCATAACCTCCATGGGTAACCTATTCCAGTGTCTCACCACCCTTACTGTAAAGCTGCATGGTCCTCCTCAGACTATACTTAGATTGCTGCTGGTTTCTAGAAGCTTCCACACCTGACACAGGAGAAAAACATTTAAAATGAGAGAGAAAAATCAGCAGTCAGTGATTTCTGAGGAAATGCTACAACTACTTGTGTTTGAGACTGATCAATGGTGTCAATGGGAAGGAATAAAAACATCACAGCTGGGATATTTATGTGCATTTCTGGGTGGTCCAGATGAGCGAGAGGAAAGAAGCATTGAGGCTGAACATAAGGCAACATTCACCAGAAGCATGGTCTGGTTAAGTCTTAGAATAAACTTCTACCAAGAGGTAAGCAATGTTAAGCTGGAGAATCAAAGGAGGCAACAAACGTATGAGGGAAGACTTGCAGAAAGAACAGCACCATCCTTTACAGCCTTGTTAGTTCACATTTGTAAAAGCACCCCACTGATTCACACAGATTATATTGTGGGGGGGTGTGTCTCATTGACAGAGGCTATAGTTACCTGTCAAAAAGTATTACCAGGAGAAAAGCCCCAAATACTTGGTGAGCCAGTAACTTCAGATCACATGAAACCATGAGAACAAACTATGTCTGTTTACACACTGTCATGACAGCACCTCTATCACACATGTTCAGAAAAGTGGGACCTGTGAAAAGTCAGCATTGGCTACCAGGACACCTTTGGAAGTACTGCAGGAATAGAAATAGTTACTAAAAGGCTTTCTCTAATCACAATTCCTCTGCCCAGTCAAAAATTGAGCAAAACGCTGAAAATAAAGAGAACCACTCCATCAGCATGCTTTCCATCACATCTGACAGTACTAATCATAATAAAAACAGATCAACTTTGGTGGTCCCGGAGAGATGCAAACTGTTAGCTTTGCATGAATCTGTCTGCAGCAATCAGACATTAGCAGCTTATGAAGAGTTTACAGACTTCCTTCATACCATTACAGAACCACACAGAATCACAGAACGTAAAGGGTTAGAAGGGATCTTGAAAGATCATCCAGTCCAGAGAAGGATCTCCTAAAGTACATCACACAGGAATGCATCCAAGTAGGTTTTGAATGTCTCCAGAGGAGACTCCACAAACTCTGGGCAGCCTGCTCCAGGGCTTTGGCACCCTCACAGTGAAAAAGTTTTTCCTTATGTTCCCCCCCCCTGCTCCAGCTTGCACCCACTGCCCCTTGTCCTATCTCTGGACATCACTGAGCAGAGCCTGGGTCCATCCTCCTGACACTGTCCTTCACATCTTTATAAACATGAATGAGGTCATCCTCAGGCTCCTCTTCTTACAGCTAAAGAGCCCCAGCTCCCTCAGGCTGTCCTCAGCAGAGAGATGTTCCACTGCTTTTAGCACCTTTGTGGCTCTCCCCTGGACCCTTTCAGGCAGTTTCTTAAGGTCCTTCTTGAACTGAGGGGGTGAGAGCAGGACACAATTACACCATATTTTCACCTATTTTATATACACAGTAAAAGGTGTAACGTGTGCACACATCTGTACCCACACATGAGAATAGATATGTTAGGTGATAGGTTGGACTCAACAATCTCAAAGGTCTTTTCCAACCTGGTTAATCCTGTGATTCTGTGAAAACCTCTCTAAATATGCCTTTAGCTGCTTTTCCACCAGGCACCCTTTTTTCTTCAAAGCTCCAAGTTCTGAAATCATCTGGAAAAGTTTAAAGCCAGACGAAAATAGAAGTCAAAAGGGTCAGATGGCTTCCAAGTCTTGTTTCATTCATAAGATAGTGCCAGCTCACACTGAGTACACAAGCTGAGGTATTTCAGACACTTAGCTTTATATGCATTGATTATCAGCTTCAACCTCTGGCATCATTTAGCTTTCTAGAAAAACACAAGATTACGTGTGCTCTGCAGAGTGACCAAATTGCTGAAAATACTGAAAAAAATGGTGTAACTCACAGGTTACACTGAAAACAAAGAGAGATAAAAGTGCGGAGCAGCCTCTCCACTCATTAGAAGAGCTGCAAGAGCTTTTACCAGCTGAGAAGCTGTCCTTGCCCTAGCTAAAAGAGTGTCCTAGGTATAAAAACTATTCTAAACCCTTGTGGTAAGCTGTGAGCTGCTGGTATCAACACTGTTTAGGAGTAAAGCCACATTTGTTAACACAAAACATGCAGCAACTTTAAACTTGACAAGGAAAAAACTATTTGAAGAAGCACCCAAGCTTCGTGAGCTCAGTAAAAGTCTCCTGGAAATTTTTCTGACGGGAAAAAAAAAAAAAAAAAGAAGTTGTTTTTATCCTCTGCAGTGAACAGAAACCCTGAACTTCTGTTAATAGTCAACAGGAGTAATTTTCCTCATTCAACTCAGTCTGCAGTGAAAGAGCAGTGTAAGAAGTAGCAGCTCCATAGATCATTGGGCTTACAAGCTTAGCAAGGAAGGAAAAGAGGAAAGATTTTATATTCATTTTTTTTAGCATAAATTGAAGTTTTATACATAGAAAATAATCTGACTTCTGACTGATGCTGCCTTGCCTTCAGATGAATTACCCAGAGTGTTCCACACAACCTTGCACTCTGGTGCAGAGAGACTGGAAACGGCCATATTGTGCTGACACAATTGTCCTCACTTATCATCTATTACTCTTGATGGATGATGGAAGACAGCAACTCTCACTCTTCATGGAGTGTTCCAAATTTACCCAAGCAATAACTGTTATTTCAGTTACCCAGGAAATAATTTCACTATTTCAGTAAGTCCTCATTAGCATTTGCAATATGGAACTGCCTTTGCAGTGCGAGTGTGTGTCCCCCACTAATTGCACCTGATTTGGTCAAGATGCTTGTTAAATCACTAAGTCCTGTGAGGAGGCTTGCATATAGGAAGTGGACCATGAGAGAATCAGCTTTAATTCCTGATGCCACATTAACACATGGTACCAGTAAGAGGCTCTTTCCCTTCACTACTGTGATATTTGTTTTAAATAGTTGAGTCCTAATATCCCAATCAATCATCTTCAAAATCATTATGCTTTAATCATCAATCTACTGCATTTTTATGGGGAAGCAGGAAGTATTATTTAGCAAGGAGGCAGCAGTTTTTAAACCACTGTTTTGCTTTGGCTTCCTGATTTCAAGAAAAATTATAGTTCCTGCAGATGGATATGGCATTACAAACAGTTGTACTGCAGAGTTCTGCTCTTCCTGGGGAAAGGCCCCAAGTCCTGGGAGTCAGCCAAACACAAGATAGAAGATCTACTGAAGGACCAACTCTGGATGAGTGTAACCTTGATTTGTCAATCAAAGTTACCCACCTTTGGGCTTATTTGCCTAAAGAGCTACTGAATGTTGTCCAGTAACCACAGGAACACAGGACCTGAACCACTGGTTTCTAAAATGAAACTCCATTAGTAACATTAATTATGAAATATAGCCTATTTGCATGTTTCTCAAATTAATACAGCACAGAAATATTCCACAGATATTTGAATTTCTTAGCGAATATAAAGCTGTTGAACTTTAAGGGGGAGACTTTTAAAGGCACAAATGGCACTTAACTTCCAATTATGCCTTGGAAAATGTCCCACTAATGGCTAATATAGCTGATTTATTTTCATAAACTTTAATTACTTCACACTTTTCCTTTCCTTTCTCCTTCCCACAACTGAAGAGTATAATCAGTTCAACCGAGCAGTTCAAACAATATGCAGACTGAAAAGAAGACCTGCCCCACTGCCAGGTTTCCATATGCCAGTTCAAATTCCTTAATAGGTCTAACATTCAGACATCTAGATCAGTGTAAATATTTGCATTTGATATAACATCTGCACGCACAGATGTACGAGTTTACTTTCAATCTGCTAAATATTGTCCTGGAATCATAGAATGGTTTGGGTTGGAAAGGACCTCCGAAAGTCATCCAGTCCAACACCCTGCAGTCAGGTTGTTTAGAGCCTCATCCAACTGACCTCGAATATCTCCAGGGATGGGGCCTCAACTACATCCCCAGGTAACCTGTTGCAGTGTTCCAGCACCCTGAGGTGCAAAACTTATTCCTAATACCCAATGTAGATATGCTCTTCCCTCATTTCAAACCACTGTCCCTTGTCCTATCCCTGTGGGTCTTTGCAAACAGTCCCTCTGTACCCTTCTTGTAGCTCACTGGAAGGCTGCTGTAATGTCTCCCTGAAGCCTTCTCTTCTCCAGGCTGAACAACTCCAGCTCCCTCAGCCTGTCCTTGCAGGAGAGGTGCTCCAAATCATTCTCATGGCTTTGCTCTGAACCTGCTCTACCAGGTCCATGACTTTCCTGTGTTGAGAACTCCAGAGCTGGACACAGTACTGCAGACGAAGTCTTATCAGACCTAACAATATTATTAATAATATTATTTTAAGATTTTAACACTGTTATTTGAATCAAGTCCTTTGGGATACAGACCAAATTTTTGTTTTGGCTAGTATAAAGTAAAATACTTTACACTGTATTTTAGCAATACAGGCAATAGCAGCAGCAAAGATCTGGCCCACGAAGTGGATTGTTTCGGCAGATTACAGTACTGGGAGATGCAGAAAGATCCCGTGGGGGGAAATTGTGCAGTTTTAGGTCTCTTTGCATGTTATTTGGTTGTGCTACATGTAGAGGCTGAGGCACTTGGTGAGCACTCACTGTGATTGAGTGGCTGATTCCTTGAAGCAGGAGTCCTGTCTTGTACTAATTTCTAAACATAAGAGTTTTAATTAACGTGTTTTACCTGCCCTGGGGGATTTTCGAAGCCCTTGTGTAAAGAGCCTGCCTGCAGGCTGGGCTGTGCACGCTGTCAGGTGAAAGCAGGTGCTGGCTGCTAAAAAGCAAGAAAATATTGCCCTCTAGTGCTGAAAGCAACGCAGAGGATGCAGAGTCAAGAGAGGTTTCATAATTATTTCCTATCTCTTCCTACCAAAACTAAGGCTTGCTGCAATTAGCTTTCTGGGGACAGGTTACCCACTAGCCAGGCTGCCCTTCCCACTGGAGCAATTCTCCTGCTTCAGTAAAGCTTCAGAGTCAGGCTGTGTGGCTCATCACTGTCACCAAAACTGGAGCACAGCCTCACAGAGGAGGCTTCAGTTGATCCAGATTTAGCTTTTGATAAAATCTTAATTGGAGGTTCAATAACAAGTGAGATCCTAGCAAGAAAACAGAATCACAGAACCAGGGAAGCATGAAAGGGGCCCAAATACTCTTACAATTATCTGGATTATTTTAATTTCCTAGTGATAGATCTAATTTCTTTTTTAATTTCTTCTCTCACACATAAGATATTGCTAAATACAGAACATTTCCATTCTGTCCATGGATAAACTTCCCACCTCGCTCACCCTTTGGCTGGTTGCTGTGTGATACAGCAGGGTAACTGATGGAGCATTCCACAATACAGGGGTAGGAATCTCTCAGTAAGCTTCCAACTCATAAAGTAGATAAAAACTCGAACCTGGGAAGGCCACAAATGGCCTCAGCAACACCTGCCTCTCTCTAAACAGAGCAGCAACAAGCCTCTCATGAGCAAGCACTTATCCATTCACAATTGCTTCAGCATCCTGTTCATTGCTTGATAAGCTCCCAAAAGAAGTGGGGCACTCTGTTACTGAGTGGTACATGAGGCATTTAAAGCAAAATTAAAACTTCTCATTTGCATTTTTAAGACTCTGAACTGACACAATCAAGAAGTTCCTCAGAACTATCTACCAGAGTCATAAAACACACCTTTAGACAAATTTATTCAGTGCCTTTCTTAACAAATGTTTTCCCTTCCTAGGTGTAAACTGAAGGTTGAATGAAGTTTGCAGAATGAAACTCAAAGGTGTAATCAGAGTTAATGGAGGAGAATACATCAACTGACACATATCTGCCCGGAAAGTCTTTCTTCCCTGCAGTTCAAAACTGTTTACAGTCTCACATTGTTCTGATAGACAAACAATCTAAATAATTCAGAAAGCTGTTAATTTCTGTTGAAAGCCATATTGTAGCATGGCCTATTTACTTATGTAGTTTTAAGTGCTTCTGATTCATGCAGTTCATTGTTACCAATGGCAATTTGTCAGAAATTGAGGTAGAAGTACAAGGAATTGCACAAGGGCTTCAGAGCTGGACAGGCTCAGATTTGAGCACCTTGTGCTGCAGCCAGACAGCAGAGCAAGGACATAGTGAAGCCCTAGTCCTTCAGCTGGAGGTGTCATTGGTAGGCTGATAGAATGGTTTGGGTTGGAAAGGATCATAAAGATCATCTAGTTCCAATCCCTGGCATTGGCAGGAACACTTTCCACTAGACCAGATTGCTCAAAACCTCATCCAACCTGGCCTTGGACACCTCCAGGGAGATGGCATCCATGATTTTCCTGGGCAACCTGTTCCAGTGTTTTAGCACCCTCACTGCAAAGAACGTTGCCTTAATCTCCAGTCTAAATCTCCCCTTTTCCAGCTTAAAGCCATTGCCCCTTATCCTAGCATTACAAGCCTTTGTACAAAGTCCCTCCCCAGTTCTGCAGCCCCTTCCAGGTACTGAAAAGCTGCAATAAGGTCTCCTTAGAGCCTTCCCTTGTCCAAAACTTGACTCAGGTTTTCCTTTCTAGCACTGAGCGAGGCCTAGGGCCCAGCTCACATGCCCACGCCCACCCAGCACTCAAACTACTCCCTTGTGGTACTTTTCCTGCTCCACGCCACCTCCCTTTCACCCCTGGTGGAGGCAGAGGCATGCACAGCTGCACCCTACAGTTTCAGCACCCTACAGAGTTTCAGCAGCTCTGTGGTTCATTTGGAAAATCCTGCACAATCCATATTGCTGAAGACAATCCTTAGACTGTAAAATACTGATCACTCCAGACACAGAATGGAAACCGGAGAGAAAAGTCCTACAAGGCTTTCCTCAAAGTCCTCTCACTCTCAAAATGTCTTTCACTTTGGTTTCATTAGTTTCACAGCCCAACACAGGCTTTGTCACCCACTTCAAAACACTTATCTAGTTTGAGTTTGACATGGAATATGTGCCAACATTTCCTTTGTCTTAATCTTGCCCTACAATCTTCATTTGTTCCAGTCTGCAATAGCAATGAACCACTTTAGATAAGAAGTGGCCATAAATTAAGAGATACATGTCCTCAAAAAGGGATGTTTAGGCTGTATTTTTATGCCCTAAGCACATGGGAGAGCTATTGGATGCAGCGTTTATTTATTACATCATGAAAGCAAGTGACACCAAGTGCTCCTTGAACTCTTCATAAACTTCCCTCTTAGCTCAGATTAGCAGCATCAATCACAGTCTTTATTAATGTGCATTTTTAATTGCTTTATGGATTTTACTTACTCTTCTTTCACTTCTTGTTGCAGATGATGCTAAGAGTCTCCTTCACTGATTATTGGCATCTGCTGGTTTCTGAGAAAACCTCTCTCAATTTAGCTTCCTGGATGCTTTGACTCCCTGCTCTACCAGCTTTATAACCTCCTCGACAGCTTCATAAATGCTCTGCAATGGTGACATGAATGCCTTTGGAGGAGAGCTGGCACCTCTGCATCTCCTCCTTCCTATGGCACTTTAGGAAGAGAGAACCAAAAAAAGCAACAAGTCCTACAGAAGTTGGAAGTCCTGCAAAAGATGAATCTAACCGTGAAGCTCCGCAGAAGTTTCAGAACACTGATCATTCTCCTTGCCACCTTCTGCTTGGCAAGCATCGCCATTTCTGCATATTTCCTCTACACAGGCTACAAGCAGGAAATTGCCCTCGTAGAAACCACTGGAGAAGCAGAATGTGAAGACCTCAAGCTTCTCCCATACAGATCCGGGGAGGTGAAAACAGCTAAGCCAATTGATCCATCTAAAACTGATCCCACTGTCCTCCTATTTGTGGAAAGCCAGTACTCCCAGCTGGGGCAGGACATCGTAGCCATCCTTGAGTCCAGCAGGTTTCATTACCAGATGGTGATTGCACCAGCCAAGGGGGATATTCCCCCTCTCACAGACAATGGAAGAGGGAAATACACAATCGTTATATACGAAAACATTTTAAAGTATGTATCCATGGACTCGTGGAACAGAGAGCTTCTGGAAAAATACTGTGTGGAATACAGTGTTAGCATAATTGGTTTTCATAAAGCCAACGAGAACAGCTCCCCCAGTATGAAACTGAAAGGACTGCCCTTGATGCTTTACAATAATGTAGCCCTCAAAGACTGTGTAGTCAACCCTCAGTCTCCCCTGCTGCACATTACCAAAGCACCAAGGGTAGAGAAAGGTCCACTGCCGGGTGAAGACTGGACAGTTTTCCAGTTTAACCATTCCACTTACCAACCTGTGCTGTTGACTGAACTGCAGACCTTCAGACCACCTCCTGCAGCATTGCCAAAGTCTGCTCTGTATGCAACTGTCATCCAAGACTTGGGGCTTCACGATGGGATTCAAAGAGTTCTTTTTGGAAACAACTTGACCTTCTGGTTGCACAAACTGATCTTTATTGATGCCATCTCCTTCCTGTCAGGGAAGAGGCTCACATTATCCTTGGATAGGTACATTCTGGTTGACATAGATGACATCTTTGTTGGGAAGGAGGGAACAAGAATGAACATCAATGATGTTAAGGTAAGGCAAGAATTGGGAGATATCATCCCAGATGTGTGAACGGGTACTTGAAGTGAGAAAAACTTGAGGGAGCTGTCAAGCACCGTTTCCTTGTGAAGGCTTTAAGTGCACAAATACAGCTTGCAGATAGAGAAACTACAACCTGAGGTGACTTCAGAAGTCTGTTTCCTCACCTCTGTACATTCATGTACATGTCTATATGCTAATGCATAGAGATGGCCTCATACAGCAATAGTGCCTACTGCCTGCTTCTTCCTTGTTTAGGTTCCACTCAAGGGCTTCAGACAGAGCACCTGGCTAACTAAAGATTTTTTTTTTACCTCACAGAGATTTTTCTTTAAACTATATTAAAGGATCTCTGTTTCTGAAGCAAGCTTGCTGCTGAGATATCTGAATTTTTAAACAACATACTTTACTCTGCATTAATTTGTTTTTTTCCTGTGTGCATACAGATACACATATATGTATTTAGGGAGCATATACAATACCACTTAGAAACAGTCCAACTCCCCTGCAGTCAGCACAGACAACCTCCACTAGAGCAGGTTGCCCAGAGCCTTCACAAGCCTGACCTTGATTATCTCCGGGGACGGGGCCTCAATTACCTCCCTGGGTAACCTATTTCAGTATTCCACCACCCTCATGCTATAAAACCTGCTCCTAACATCCAATCTAAATCTCCTCCTCTTTAATTTTAAATCATTGCCCCTTATCTTATCCCTGCAGGCCTTTGCAAATAGTCCCTCTTCAGCCTTCTTGTACCCCTTCAGGTACTGGAAGGCTGTTAATAGGTCTTCCTGGAGCCTTCTCTTCTCCAGGCTGAAAAATCCCAGCTCCCACAGCCTATCCCTGTAGCAGAGGTGCTCCAGACCCCTGATCATTTTCATGGTCCTCCTCTGGACCCACTCCATGAGATCCATGTCCTGCCTGTGTTGAGAGCTCCAGAGCTGGACATAGTACTGCAGGTGAGGTCTTAGCAGAACAAAGGGGCAGAATCACCTCTCCATATGTTGGCCACACTTATTGCATTACTTGTAGTTTTACACACGTAGGAATTCTCATATTGAGAAATTGTTTGATGTTCCTAAGCATGCCCAAGCCTTTCTTCTAGAGGTGTTTTTTCCCCTGTGAGTAACCCAATGCTTCTATAAACAATAAGCAAACCTTTTGTTTTAAACTTGGATTTCTATTTTACTTCATATTTCCACTTCTACATCTTCTCTATTGATCTTCCTTCTTATCCAGAGTATTAAGAGAGGTATCAAAGTACCCAGTGCAGGCACTAGTTAAAACAGCTTTGTACATCAGAACAGTTTGGGTAATTCTATTAACCCAACCAGGCATATGAATGCTCATCAGCACTGATTTCTAGCACCACGCACACCCAGCACCTGGTACCTTGAGGTCTGAGCACCATGCTCAGTGATCAAGTGCTCGCTCTCTCTGGAAGTGTATGGTCAAAAACTCTCAGGGCTTGTGTACAAGAGGAAATTAACTGGAAAACCAATTGTGGAACAAGATTTTCCAGCAATAGCTTTCCACCCACACACTTTTGAGAGTGCCTTTTTGAGGTGGTTTACTCCACTAAGGAAGTCTGTTATTCTACCACATGTCCAAGCTAAACCTCCCCTGGAACAAATTTCAGGCCATTTGCTCTTGTTCTATCACCTGATACACACAGTCTCTTGCAAATTCAAATCATACTTTTGCCAGGAATGATCTCACTAGGCAGCAAAAAAACCCAGTGATTGACAAGACTAGGCCAACCTTTCCACAAGTGCTGGCAGAGCAGCCGTGCTTCCCTCCACATTATAGAGGCCACCAGAAAATTCCAGATCCAGGGACTTGAGTAGGCACCGGGTGGCAGAACCATAGCTGTTAAAAGCATTCAGTAGCACTTTCATGTGCTGTACACATTCACTCACCCGAAAAGCTAGTTGGCCTTGCTGCTGGAAATAAAAGAAAGCATCTGATGGGATTCAGTTTTTAAATATTTTTTTTAACAATACAGACCTGTTGTTATTATGGTGAGTCTTCTCCCTATAGATTATTCTGACTGAAAGTATGAAGGGCAGCTTCCATTATTCCCACGTATCTCCAGTGCTAAGTAGCAGCCCACTTCCATCACAAAACCACCACTAACTCCACTCTTGGGATAAATCCCCTCCTCATCCCAAAAAAGAAATCACACCACAAACACTAGCCACGGGGAGAAATCTTTGCAGGCACATGATCAGAAACAGCCTTCCCATCCTTTGGAGGTAATAAAAAGTTTCTCTTTCAGATGATGTTCACACCTAAATCCATTCTGTAACTTAACCATCTGTTGATATTCTGTCCTTAGCATCATGGGTTTCATTTCAAATCAGTTCCCTGGGACAGATTTTTTCCTTGGGGTATTTGACAAACACTTACTATACAAATCAATCTGCTCTTACAGACTGGACATTCCCAGGATGCATTAACATTCCGAACAGAATGCTTGCTAATGAACATAACACTGAAATTGGAGTGTACCTTAGGTAGTTTACAGTCAAGGGTAATTACAGCTGCTTAGAGAACAATCTCCCAAGTCACTTGGGGAAGGAGACAATTAAGAACCGGAGGGCCTGCCTTCACCCTGTAAGGCAGAGCTGCTCCTCTGCTGCAAAGGTAAACATAGCAAAGGGAGACAATATTGAAGAAGCTGATGTTTAAGCAGTATTGAAGTATCCCTGTGCATTTTGAATTAGGTGCTGAGAAGACTCTGTTCTCATGGCAGGTGAGGGGCTGCTGCTGATACAATGTAAGATTTAGGGGCCTGTTGTGCTTGTCCTGTAAGAAAAAAGTGGAAGTGTGACAGGCTCTGATAGCTAAAAGCATTAACACAGGCTCTGTATGTTCTTCAACAAGAACACAGCAGAGTTTGAATGTGTTTCTGTGTGGCCTGCCCTAGGTGAACCTGCTTTAGCAGGGGGGTTGGAATCCAGAAGTCCATTCCAGCCCCTACCATTCTACAATTCTATGATCTCCATTCTTTTCCTGAACTGGGTGTTGCAGGCATATTTAGCACCAAATAAAACCCAAAATAAACCCCCACAATCTCCATTTATAACATCATGCACTTCAAAATTTACTTCACCAGCAATGAGTCCCCTCCTATTGTCCCATGCAATACAAATTTAAGACCCCAGTATCACCAATATCAAAGATTTTTTTTTGGTAGTGCTTTTAAAACCAAACCAAGAGAACTTTATGGAGCAGAGCTTGTAATGAAATTACTTCTCCACAAAATATAACCTACCGCATTGTGCCACATGAGGAGATCCTCAGTTCCTTCGGTTCTTCCCCTTTGTTGCTACAAACACCATCAGTTCAGTATGCAGAGCTATGTGGACACTGTTAGACTCTGCTGTGGTGCCACACACACATGGGAACATTTCCTTATGCAGCTGTGTGCAAGAAAACTTCAAATGGACAGCTACCTACCTTCTAAACTCTATGAAAGCCACAACTAAACAACATCTCTCTGGTCAACATCTTAGGCATTTCCTTCCAATTGCCAAACAGACAATAACTGCCAGCCCAAAGGACATAACCAGAATTGCTGCCAGTAGTGGTGTGTAACAAGAGAACAAGTAACACTGTTCCTGTGCAATTACTTCCTGCAAATCAAATGTTTTTATCCCCTCACAAAGCCATTTCTCAATTAGGTGCTTCAGGGATATATATATAGTTTTATAAAGGGTGGCATCATCTAGAGAAACAGAGATTAGAGAGCAGAGTTATTATGGGCTTTGTTTACCGCAAAAGATCTCCTCGTCCCTTGTATTACAGAAGTTGTGCAAGGTCATATCTGGCTAAGTAATTAAACAGGAACTCAGCAGAGCCACAGAAACCTATTTTCCCAAGCTTTGTAGAGATCCATCTTGAGCCTAGCAAGCCCCTGCAAATGAATTTCTCCCTTTCCCTCCTGCCAATATATTATCTCACTTCTTGGTTTTAAAAGGCAAAAGACTGAGGAACCCATCAGTTAATTTGCAGAATTCCAGAATTTGTATACTTGCAAATTATACTGGTTCCCAGCCGCACAAGTCCAGGATCTCTGGCACCAGTGATTTAGCATAACACCCTGGAAACATCTGGTTTGGCTGTGTCTGGGATTGCCACAAGACAACACAAAACTCTTACCTTTCAACTAAGCACAAACAGAGATGTGTTGCCCAAACAGGCAGTAAGACCTTGCTGAAGTCTTTCAATAATAGAAGTAATTTTTGTTGCTGTACTATGAACTAGCACAATATTTAGTCACCCAAGAAGAGCTCAGTGCAACAACCAGGACTTTCTCAACACTTGTCACAAGTACACTTTCTTTTGTTAGCTCTAAAAACCCTGCAAGATGATCTTGCTTCTTAATAAACAAGCATTAGCTTTTCACTTCCTATTTTCACTAAGACTCACACTGAAGCACAGCTTTGCCTCTGTAGCCTTCTTCCAGGACTCTCTCAGGAGCCACCTGTTTCCCTCTCTGCCCCCACTCTCCCAGCTGGAACCTGATAATCAAAGAGAAATTGCTCACCCCGGCACCATTACACCTCAAAGCCCCTTCCTCTACAAGCTTGTGCTTCCCAAGACACTGTAAAATCATGGAGCAATCCTTGGGAATGTCTTTTATGCTCCTGGTGATTGGAGGTTCCTCCTCCTTCTTGCAGCGCTGAATATCTCATTTGCATTCTTCCCCCTTCTATTCTGAGCTTCAGTTCACTTACTTCAGAGGAAATAAGAATTACATTAGTCTCTGACACCTCCTCACTTCCACATGCCTGCACTTTGTCTTTGACCTTCACCATCATTAAAATGCCTCGAACACTAAAAGGCTGCGGTTTCTTGCTCATTTTAGTATTTTCAAGACAAGGATTCATGTTGGAATCACACCATTTCTGATAATTCCAGATTAAAGAGAACTAGCTCAGCAGGAGGCTGAGCTCAGGAACTGACTATCTCCAGCCCAGGCTCTTTCTGATCTTTCTGCAAGGACAGTTGCTTTCAAGCAGAATAATTAGAAATGCCTGGGCCAGCAGAATATTAATCTGACAGTTTGAGGGGTCCTAGGCCTCCCTTAACAAAACCCAAGGCATGAAGGCCCAGCCCAGAGATGTCCCCGCTCCTCCCAGGATATTCTAATACTGTTATCCTATTCCTTCTTACGGTGTCATAGCTTAAAAGCCTGACTGATCCCTTTCCCTTCTCCTACCTTTCGTCCCCTCACTTCTTCTCTGCAGGAACAGCAGGCTCGCTCCTCATCTCCTGGTTTGTGGGCAGGGAATTGTGAGCTGCGTCACGCGGCCTGCTCAGCCCTTGTAGGCCCCAGCTGGGGAGGGCAGCTTCGGCCTACCCTCAGGCCTGCTGAGGGATTCCAGAAGGCCGGTTTGGGCCTAGAGGGTTTTGTACTTATTCTACCTGATTGCCTTTTGTATACATGCTCTTGTAAATACAATCTCTCTTCAAACTTCCAATTCTAACTCTTGGGAAGGGATAAGAGTAATTTCTGTCCTCCTGTCCCAGGTAGCTGCTGGTCCCAAAGTGGGACAGGCAGCCAGTAGAAAGCCAGGCACGGGCCGGGTAAAGCTCTCCGTGCTGCTGTCTGCAAACCCTCCTCCCTGTCCTGCAAAGTCCAGAAGTCCTTCCAGAGGAGTTTGATACACAGCTGCTGACCAGAGCCCATCCCTACTTCAGCTGGGCAGAGATGCCTTACTTGTGCTGCTTTTTGGAGTTGGTGGGATCATAGACTGGTTTGGGTCAGAAGGGACCTTAAAGATGAGTCTTTGATCATCGGACTCTCAGAGGCCTTTTCCCGCCAAAACAATTGTAAGGTTTTATGAACACCTAGCTCCAAACCCCTGCCACGGGCAGGGACACCTCCTCTTGGACCAGCTTACCACAGGAAAGTGCACCAAAAGCCCCATGAATATATAGCTTTTCCACGTTATTTTTTAAACCAAGCTTAGCAAAAAAAAAATTCTTTATAATGCAAAAGGAGATGCCTAGAAAGAAGCAGTCTCTAAAACAACCTTTAAAAAAATATATCACTTAACACTACCTGATGTATTAAAAATCCCATTTTCTTACTGGCTCACAAGCTGAAGAAGACTTGGATATCAAAAGCATCATCTGCAGGATGAGATACCCAAGCCAGACATGTGGATGAGGAAACTCTATTTAACAATGCACAGTAACACATTGCTCCATCACTTCACAGAATTTGCCATCCCATGGCACAGAATACGTCCAAATTCCCATAGGAATTTGCCAGAATTAAGAGTCAGGAAAGACCACAGCAAACACCTGGATTTCTAACTCAGGATTCTGGAGTTTCTCTATATTCCTGAACCCATCTTACACTCACACCCTACTGTGTGGAAGATGATGATGAAAGTTACAACAGCCCAATACCTTAATTTTCACCAGTTACTTCCAAGTGTGCTCAATATCAATCCCCAAAATCCCCAGTGCCTGAGCAAAATTTGAAACTTCTGGTGCTATAAAGAGGCACTAGAAACAAATCTCTTTTTATTGTTTGCCCCCTCAGCAGAAGCTGCAAACAGCAATCAGTTCCTTGCTGGCAATGTGAGATACAATGGTCATCCCTATAGCCTTTTTATAATAATAAACTCCTGCCAATAGACCATACGGGGAGCAACTGAAACCAAAAGATGTATGAGCACAGGAAGGTGGAGGAGACAGCCAAGCATTAGTCATTATAGGTTGTGTTGCCCTTTTGTCACCTTTTAAAGCACTGGAGAGTGGCGGCAAAAAACACAATGAAGTGAGATTCTGAAGTTCCCACTTTTGGATGGTCTTAAAGACCTTAAAAACGAATTGAAAAAGCAGCTGAGAAGGCATTAGAAGAAGAATTTAATAATCAGACAATCTTTTTAAAAATGGGAGTGCCAACTCCACTCTGATTCAGCAGAGATGACAGTTCATTCAATATTTTCCTTGTTCAGGGATCTTGAATCACCCAATTCTTCCTGCAATAATTTGAGTGTGGAATACTGCTCAAGTGTCTTGTCAGGAGACATCACACAAAACATTTCATACTTCTGCTGCTTCACTAAAAGCCAGTTCTTTGTTTCAGAATTTCCACCCCGGTATAGTTACAAAACACAATTCCTTAGCCATCAGCAAAATGATTCTTTCTCTCCTTGGTGGTCTAGTAGAATGTTTGTCTATCTATACCTCCCCTATGAAAACAGGACGTGAGAGCTGGGGTTGTTCAGCCTGAGGAAGAGAAGGCTCCAGGAAGACCTATTAACAGCCTTCCAGCACCTGAAGGCTGGAAAGGGACTGCTTCCAAAGGCCTGCAGTGATAGGATGAGGGACAGTGGTTCAAAATGAGAGGAGATCTAGATTGGATGCCTCAAATACATTCTTTACCATAAGGGTGGTGGAACACTGGAATAAGATGTCCAGGGAGGTGGTTGAGGCTCCATCTTTGGAGACATTCAAGTTCAGGCTTGACAAGAGTCTGAGGGCCAGCAGGTCTAGGGAGGTTCTCCTCCCCCTCTGCTCTGCCCTGCTGAGACCATACCTACAATTCTGTGCCCAGCTTGGAGACTCCATAGTTCAAGACAGACAGGGAGCTGCTGGAGAGAGTTCAGTGGAGAGCTACAAGGATGACTGCAGGACTTGAACATCTCTGCTATGAAGAAAGAGTGAGATACCTGGGGCTGTTTAGTCTGGAGAAGAGAAGGCTGAGGAGAGATGTTAGCAATGTCTATAAATATCTGTGGGATAGGTGTCAAGGTGACGGTGCCAGGTTCTTTCCAGTGCCACCCAGTAATAAGGAACAATGGGTACAAGCTGGAACACAGGAGGTTCCACATCAACATAAAGAGACAATTCTTTACTGTGAGGGTACTGAAGCCCTGAAGCAGGCTGACTGAAGAAGTTGTGGAGTGTCCTCTGGAGATTTTCAAAACCCATCAGGATGTGTTCCTGCATGGCCTGCCCTAGGTGATCCTGCTTTGGCAAGGGGGTTGGACCAGATGATCTCTAGAAGTCCTTTCCAACCCCAAACATTCCATGATTCTGTGATTCAGAAACATCTAATGCTCACAGCATTGCTGCCTTGTGGCACATTGCTTTATCCGTGCTTCCACTCATTCCCTGGATTTACAGTGATTTCTCAAATCTCTCCTCCAAAATCGTTCTGAAGCCACAGGTTGCATCAGACTGGAGCGTATTTCAGGATATATGTGGTACTCAATTTCACTTAATTTCATTCAATTTAAATCATTTTCCTAACATTTAGAGGATCTGTAGGAGCCAAAAACCACGACTGCTTTATAGCAACCTCTCAAGAGATTTACATTAACCTGTTTTAAAACAGTGCCTAGGAGTTTAAAATGAGCAAAAGCAATTGCTTCCTGCACAACAAAATAACACTCCATGAAATAATCAAATACCTTTCTAGAAAGGCCAGCCAGTGCAGGCTTCAAGAGCGGTCATAATTATTGCCTTAAAAGCACTTGATGCAGCAATAAACACATTACCATGAGTGCCATATATAATGCAGTTACTTTAGGACGTTTAAATATGCTTTTGTCATCCAAATGTGAGCAGAGGAAACAAATCTCAGAGTAAATGCTCTGCTTGGTATCATTAGCATTATTCAAATGATATGAAAATGGCAATACCCAGAAAAAGGGTGACTGGACAGAAGGATGGACAAACAGGTGACACAGCAGAGAAAATACCAAAAGGATAAAAGAGAAGTTTGAAAATTCAGCTATATAACAATATTTAGTCAGGCATTTTCTAGGCACCTCTGTATTGTAACATAAAAAAAATTCATAGATTCACAGTGGTTTGGATTGGAAGGGACCTTGAAGACCATCTAGTTAACTCTGCTGCCATAGGCAGGGACACCTCCTGCTAGACCAAGTTGAACAAAGGTGTCAACCAACTCAGCCTTGAACACTTCCAGGGATAGGCTAATCATGACCTACCTGTTCCTGCATCTCACCTCCCTCACCGTAAAGAATTCCTTTCTAATCTCCAGTCTAAATCTTCTCTCCTCAGCTTCAATCCATTCCCTTTCACCCTATCACTACAAGCCCTTGCAACAAGTCCCTCCACAGCTTTCTTGGAGGCCCCTTTCAGGTACTGGAAGGTTACTCTAAGGTCTGCCCAGAACCTTCTCTTCTTCAGGATGAATTCTTGCAGCCTGTCCCCAGGAAGTTCTCCAGCTCTCTGATCATCTTTATTGTCCTACTCCAGAGCCAACCTAGCAGATCCATTCCCTCCTTATGCTGGAGGCACCACATCAGCATCTGGTACTTCAAAACTGGTAAACCCTAAGCAGGTTATGATATCAGATAATGGGATAACCTCCACACTAAACCTCCTGCTATATCTCAGGGGGGAAAAAAAAAGCCTTTTCTCCAAATTTAGGACATGAACATTACTTGTAGTGAGCTGTGCATTCATCTATCTAGGCTTTCCCTAAAGAGCTGGACAATTTCCATAAGGGTTTCCTTTTCCTTTGAACATATACAGATGCCAAATACTTTTACAGAGACTTAAGAACAAATGACCTTCTGACTCCATCGTTCCACATGAGTCATGCAGGGCTTGGAATTGCTGGAATGAGTCACATCTTGCCTTCAGCAGAGAATGGTGCTTTGCATACAAACACAGTGATTCAGCTGCAGAAATTCACCCCACAAGAATCTGGTTTATTTAGGAAATTTCATACGGTCTGTGTGGAGCTACTTTAATAAATGGGGGAAAAAAAATGAATGATTTCACTGAACATTTGAAATTGTGACAGTCTGATAGAGTTATTTGAGTGCTGAAGGGGATCTCTGTGCATCAGGGAGTTTCTTGGGGGTTTTTGCAATGATCATAAGCACATATAGAGAATCAAATTTGATGAGAAAATGATCCTGCCTTTTACATTTATGTCACCAAATAATATTCTAGTGACTGGCCAAGCAAAAGAAGATAAAATTGTGCAAAGCATTGAGGGTTTGCTGTGAAAGCATAAGCTGCAATAAAACACTATGTGATGCATTGTGGTTTTCCATCAGATGCTGACCAGTTAGACCTGATGGTCAGATTTTGACCTATGACCATGGGCATGGCAATGCTCCAACCCTCTGTGGTGACACAAATCAAGGCTTTCCAGCTTAAAAGCAATACTGCACATGGCTAATGATGGGTAAACCCTTCATTATTTGAACCAGGACTACATGAGAGATCACCCTGTTCTCCATTACCATGGTCCATGCCATGGGGGCATGCCCCTGCCAGTGTGCCAGGCGGAGAGACAGCCTGTCCTCTATGCTCAGGAGAGCAGGGAAGTGCTCGCAGCTGCAAGTACAGAGCTCTCTTTTGGTTGCCTCTGTTGTTTCCATACTAGGGTTGATTAGGAACACTTGTACCAGGACATGCTACAGGGCTGATGTTATTTGAGACTAGCAGCTTGCAGCATTCAGGAAACTTTGCCCATGCTCACATGAACTTACAAAAAGAGCAAAATGTGGATGGATATCACAGAGCTGGGAAGTTCCTGGCAATTCACAGAATCCTTTGGCTTGAAATAGACATTTAAAATCACCAGGCCCAAGCATTAATCCTCCCCTTCCACACACCTCCAGAGCCCTGTTGCTTAGGAATTTTATGACACCACTTTTTTTTTTTCTCCTGTGTGCTGCATGCACACGTGGAAGCCCCTGCTGGGGGTTGGACGTTGACACATCTCAGACAAGCCCACAACTTTGCTATATAGTGCACTTCAACTCCATTTGCAGAGCTCAGTGTTTGCTGTCCTACTCCTTTGAACTCCCTCACAGATAGACTCTGATGTGTTTTTGCTGGCAGCACAGATTCTCCACTCACCAGGTAGAGATTGCCACACACATCCTGGCAGCAGCAAGGTTCTCCACCGAACCCCATTGCTTCTTCATCTCAAGGTTCTCCACTAAACCCCACTGCTTCTTCGTCACCAGCCCTTTCTCCAGAACAAATACAGAGGGTGAGAGAAGTAAAACATTTTTCCTTGTGGACTACACTGTGCCAAGGGAGGTTTAGGTTGGATATTAGGAACAATTTCTTTCCTGCAGAGTGGTCAGGCATTGGAACAGGTGGTGGAGTCACTATCCCTGGAGGTGTTCAAACAATGTGCAGATACAGCATTTTGTGATACAGTTTAATGGCCATAGTGGTGCTAGGTTGATAGCTGGACTTGATGATCTTAGAGGTCTCTTCCATCTGAAACAACCCATTGAGGCACTGCTTCTACATAGGTTTTCTTGGAGATAAGAAACAAAAGTAATTTGAGGGATGCTGCCCATAGAGAGCATCATCACCCAGAGAGGGGAAGCCACACATTACTTTTTTATTTTGATGGCAACCTTTTATCCCGGAAATATTGTCCTCATAAAGCAACACTTCTCGTAATTAGTCTACTGTCTGTGCCAGAATACGCAGTGCTACTAAAACCAAAGTTTCTAACTGGTTATGAGATTCAGTTCAGTAGGACCTTGCAGTATAAATGTCTTTTCCTTTATTAAAATAATATTTCTTTCAAGTTCTTGCTTTTATTATTGAATATGGCACTGTAAAAAAAGCTCCCTAGTTCTACAATTCTTCTGTTAAGATTATTTTTTATGTCTATTAATTTGTTTGGTTGGGTTTTTTTTAAGTACTAAAGGATTTTTATTCTCATGGGCCATTAGAAGGCTATTCAGTGATTTAAACGTATTTCTGTAGACAACATTTCTAAACTTGTGATAGGAATATTAACTATGCTGAAGCAGAATCTTGATACTTGCAATATTTTATATAGAATACTTCATACTAGTTAAGAATTTATCTCCAGAAATGGCAGAATGAAAATTGGACTTTTTTTTTTTAAATGCAACCTTGTGAGAAAATCATTTTCAAGACAATAAAGAAAATTAAAGGAGAAGTTATTCATAACTTCCTGCAAACCAGAGCATTAAGAAAAACACTCCAGAGCTTTCTGAGCAGTGTTTTTGTTCGTTAAGATTTAGCACCATGCATGCTCCACATATTTAAAAGATTTCTGATTTAAAATTCTAGCATTTAGCATTGATTAGTACAGCATACGAGAAAAAGCTCTTCTGTTTCCAGTTAAGGTTGGCACAGAAAGGCAACTAAGCAACATGATGTCCTTCACTTCAAGAGGAATTTTTGCCTGTCGAGACTCCACTTACTCTTAGCCAAGTCTGTTGTCCAAATCCATACATCTCACAAATGTGTTTCCCTGGACAGGTTAAAGTATACATAGAATGGCTTGAGTTGGAAGGGACCCTAAAGATCATCTGGTTTCAACCCCTGCTACCATGCGCAGGGACACCTGCCACTAGACCAGGTTGCTCAACACCTCTTCAGCCTGATATTAAACACTTCCAGGGAGAGGACAATCACATCTCTGGCTAACCCGTTCCAGTGTCACACCACTCTTACTGGGAGGAACTCCTTCCTAATCTCCAGTCTAAATCTCACCTCCTCAAGCTTCAATCCATTTCCTCTCATCCTATCACTACGAGCCCTCATAAAAAGTCCCTCCCCAGCTTTCTTGTAGTCCCCTTCAGGTACTGAAAGGTTGCTCTAAGGCCTATCAGGAGCCTTCTCTTCTCCAGGCTGAGCAGCCCAAATTCTTTCAGCCTGGTTTCATAGAAGGGGTGCTCCAGCCCTCTGATCATATTCATGGCCCTCCTCTGGACCCACTCCAACAGCTCAATGTCCCTCTTGTGCTGAAGACAGCAGAACTCAATGCAGTACTCTAGGTGGAGACTCACAAGAGCAGAGGGGCAGAATGTCCTCTCTCATCCTCCTGGTCACACTGCTTTTGATACAGCCCAAGATATGGCTAGTCTTCTGGGCTGTACATTTTACCTGAGAGAAACTAACACCTTCCCATACCCTCAAACAATTCTGTTAGCAAAATTTCCCCTCAAACAATTCTCTCTCCTAAGACGGTTTAGGAAGAAAAAAAGCCACAGATTATTTATTCTTGCCCTTCAGGAGCCCAAAGTAGAAATACAATTTAGCAAGCCATGGCAGTTTCTCTAAATCTCAGCACACCTCACTCTTTTCTATGCTTTTATTCTTTCTCCATATTCTCAGCACTCTCTTAATCTGCTGTTCACATTTTCATCCAGACAGCACCCAAACAGAAGTGGGATCTCTGGTGTGAGGCACACTCAGCCTCTCTAGCACATGAGATCCACTCTATTTTTAACATTTCTGATTGGAGAAGCCTGAACTAGCTATATGAGTTTTATGGTTTTAATTGATGCAGTCATTTAATTGGCACTCTTGCATTCATTATATATTTTTTTAAAAGTCACAAATTAAACATATTGAAACCAGTTCCTACTTCAGTCTCTCCTCATAGGACTGTGCTCCAGGCCCCTCACCAGCCTTGGTGCCCTTTTCTGGACACATTCCAGGATCATTTAGCCATTTAAAGTAGGACTAAATGGGCCAAGAATCCATTGAAGCTGTCAAAGTGGGAAGGCAGGGGAAAATGAAGGTAATATTCTTGTCACTCAACTTAGACTGCTTCAGTGAAACAGATTCCAGTGGCAAAAATATTGGTTTATTAAATGCAGAATGTTGCACTGGAATGCAATTTAAACAATATGACAGAAGCACAGAATGCTAAAGGGCTTCTGGTGATCATTATAGGAAGAAATTCTTCACTGTGAGGGTGGTGAAGCACTGGAATAAGCTACTTATAGAAGTTATGAAGGCTCCAAGGCTGGAAGTACTCAACACCAGGATAGATAGGGCCTTGAGGAACCTGGTCTAGCAGGAGGTGTCCATGAGTATGGCAGCTGGAACTAGATGATCTCTGAAGTCCATTCCAACTTAAACCATTCTATCATTTAGTGATATTGTTCCAGCTCACCTGCTCTGGAAGGCTGAAGGAAAAGTGGGCAGTTTGAGGAGTATTAAAAGAATTAAATACAGCTTGGGTATTGCTGATCTTCTAAAAACTAAAAAGAAAAAAGCCAAATAATTCACACTCTGCTGAGAGACTTTATAATATGAGACTATCTCAGGAAATTGATATTTCAGGTGTTTGTCTCCTCACTTTATGTAAAATCCAGAACTAATGTCACTTTTACATCACATATTAAATCTAAAATATAAACATTTAAGCGATTTTAAAAAGTTGTCTTGATGTGATGTTTGATGTGATATTTGATCTGCCTCCACTGACTCAAAGCTGTGGTTTCCACAGGACCTGTTTTTCAGCCCTTCAAGTACAGGTTGTAAAAACAGTGCTAGATTTCTTTTTTTTTTTTTCCCCCCTCTTCTTTTTTTCCCCCTGACAGGACCCTGGATTTGCTCACCTTCCCCCAAACTCATGAAATACTGGCTCATCAAAGTGTCAGTGACTCTGGAAAGCAGAAGTGCTTTTTTGGTTGAGATCCAAATGTTTCAACAGGGTAAATGTCTGTCTAATTTTCTATGCCTCGTTTTTTTTAACTCCTCAGAAACCTGTAGAGGTCTGCACATTAGGAGTGTAGGTCCATTAAGTGTAGAATGCAGATCCAAAGCCAAGATCAATGTTGTTTAGGTTAACAGAAGTTTTGATATTGATTTCAATATCAAGAGGGTTTGACCTCAAAAATATGCTCTTCAAGAGCAGCTCCAGCCATGATCTCAGGGCTATGGAGAGTGGGGAGGCCACAGCTGTCTACCTCTAGAGTGCCTAGATGCTCTCTCCTATGGCCATAGGCACAGAAAAATCAGCTCTAAGCACAGCACCCGGCACTTCCGTCTGGTTCATTGCTGTGAGCACATGAGGACAAAAGGCAGGAATCCTGGACGGGAAAGTGGCTGTAAGGCTCTACAGGCAGCAAGCTGTACCAGCAGAAAGGAGACTGGTCAAGAATAGGAGAATATGGTTCCTATTCTGGTACCCCCAGCATGAGAAGGACATTGAAGTGTTGAAGGAGGTCCAGAAGAGAACAACAAAGACCAGAGAGCTGGAGCACCTCTCCTGTGAGGAAAGGCTGAGGGAGCTAGGGGTGTTCAGCATGGAGAAAATAAGGCTTCCGGGAGGCCTTAGAGCAACCTTTCAGTACCTGAAGGGGGCTACAAGAAAGCTGGGGAGGGACCTTTTACAAGGGCTTGTAATGATAGAATAGTGAAGGCTGAGAAGAGTAGATTTAGATTGGATACTAGGAAGAAATTCTTTACCATGGGGTGAAACAGGTTGCCCTGAGAGGTTGTGGACCCCCTTCCCGGGAGATGTTCAAGGCCAAACTGGATGCAGCCTTCAACAGCCTGGTTACAGGGAGGTTTCTCTGCCCATGGCACAGCTGTTAGAATTAAATGATCTTTAAGGTCCCTTCCAACCCAAACCGCTCACTTTCTATGGGAGAGAGGCTCAAGGGATGAAAACCAAAAGCAGCCCCCAGATCAGGACTGTACCCTCTCCATTTTCCAGCGATATTTAATCCCTTGGGGCTATAAATACTGAAGATCTCCTTTGCAATAATATCTACTGTAGGCTTTGCAACAAATTATCACAAAGGTTGGGAAATTAATCAAATACACACGGATAAATAATCATTAGTCTTTATATATCTGCAATTAATAGAGACTAAATACTCAACAATCTTATTAATTTAGAAAATCTTGAATGGTGCTCCAGGCATAAGTGTGACCTGCTGAGGCTACGCTCTGCATGATTAATAATGATAGTAATAACAATAATAAGCAATAATAACAATTAATTTCTCCTTAAAAAAAAACCAAAAAACCTAGATTGAGCTGCAGAATGTGAATTCCTTAATAATAATTAAAGAAAGCTCTGCATGTGTCTTCATTGTAGCACATTCCAAGACTTATATGAATCATGAACAAATATGTCTGTGGTTATTATAAAGTGTAATTCCAGTGTATTTGTTATTAGGAAAGGGAATAAGGTTTCCCATTTGCTTTCACTATTATTTTTCTGGTAACCAAGAACATGCTGCCAGTACACGATCAGAAAATCAAAGGTACCCATCACTGCTGTGACTGTGGCCAGGCGGCTGCTACAGAGCAGCTCTGTCACAGACCAGAGGGGATTTACTCTCAGCCTTCAGGTACATTTCAAAGCTCATCAACAAGAGGCAAAGCCTCAGATCAGTGACAGCTTGTCATTTGTTTGCTTAATATAAGGGAACATTTTGTGTTGATGCCAGGAATTCAGGGTGATGCCAAAAGCAGGTTCAGAAACTCCCAAAGATCAGCATCTCAGCTGAGACTTGGATGTGAAATTACCTAGGCTCACCTTACTTTGTCTCTGTTTCCCAGATTCTGTGAATCATAGAATGGTTTAGGTTGGAAGAGACCTTAAATATCATCCAGTTCTAACTTCCCAGCCATGGGCAGGGACACCTTCCACTACATCAGGTCACTCAAAGCCTCATCGAACGTGGCCTTCAACCCCCTCTAGGGAGGGGGTATCCACAACCTCCCTGGGCAACCTGTTCCCGTGTCTCATCACTGAACGACAAGAGGATATTTGTTTCCCATCCCTCACTTGTCAATAGCTGATACTGCAGTGGACTAAGCCATAAGGGAAAAGAAATTGTCTTTGGAGAAGGGAGTTCATTGCTCTCTTGCCATCAGTGTTGTGGTTTATGTTATGTGCCACAGCCAACAAGCCCCTCCATGTCACACTGGGCATTTTTCCTCAGGCAATACAAAGTCCACCCATTGACACGAGAGTAAAATAAGATGATAAAACATTTGAATGTTTGCCAGGCTAGAAGAAAATCACTTGAAGATGTTTAATTGACTATGTGTGCCAGGGGAAAGCATTTGGCTGAACCTTGTACTTCCATAGGTACTTGTCCTCCCTTTTCGCTGTTGCTGTATCGGACAATATTCTTTGCTATGCCAGTACATAGGCTTGCAGTGATAGAGCAAGTGGTAATGGCTTTAAGCTCAAAGAGGGAAGATTTAGCTGCTGGCATATAAGCTGGGGAGAAGAATAAGAAATCTGAAAATTACATTCCCATTCTCTTCCAAGCAGACAGGAAAACATTGCCTAAGAGACATCAGTAAACACTCTGATTAAAAAAATCTTGCTAGAAATGTTTACTCTTCCCTTCCAAATAATTCACTTTGTGTATTTAGGGCAGAGCACAGCTTTCGGCCTGTGTCATTGAAAAAAATCAGGGCTGGGGAGCTTGAGGAGAGTACAAGAATTACCTTTCTAGCAGGAAATACTTTCTCAGAGGCATGATGCTTGGGGAGATTCAATGCATTCCAATACCAAAAAAGGTTTCTTGTCAGAAGCAGTTTCAGAAGCCCTGGGGATAAGTCATCTCTGTCAAGAATGATTTAGCACTACCTAGAAAGGGATGAACTCCATCGAATGGTAGGAAATTCACCCAGACCCTCTTTTTCTCTCTGGTGGTTGAAATTCCCTGCCAGACTTTCCACTGGCAAGGGGAAGAAGTAGCTACTGTCCTTGCTCAGGGTCTCCTCCAGAGGCTGGCAAGCTGGTCCTCTTCCTCACTCAGGGGGCCTGAAACAGGCTGGCTTGCCAGGAGCACCTATGTAAGGTTAAGCTGGGAAGGCCAGAGGTCAACATTAGGATAATGGGTGTGACATCCTAAATAACACATGTAGAAACTCATCCAATGATCTGGGTATCCAACATCACTTGTCATAGCCAGCAGATGCCTAGATTTAGCCGCTGCCCCTGGCTCTGCCTTCGGTTGTGGTGCCAGGTAGAAATGGTCACTTATCAGGAGTTTCCTTTCTAGGAAGTCACTGGAAAAATGGAAAGACTCCTTACAGCTTTTGGAGAATTATACCTCTTGAATTCCTCAAGGCCTGAGGTTTTTACAGACCTCTAAACCAGAAGGATCTGAATACAATGACTGCTTCAAATTTGCTCTGAGTGTAATTTCCCTGCTTTTTGGAAAGCTGTGGTATATTTTTTTGCTATACATCTATGACCTAAAGCCTTTCTTCTAGCTCTTAGAGAGATTTGGTCTCAATTTTGCCTAAACTTCCCTAGTTTTATATAAGAGTAATGACTGGAATCACAGAATTATAAGGTTGGAAGAGACCTTTGAGATCAAGTCCAACAAGCCATGGGCACACGTTTCTTGAATAACTGCAGGGACAGTGAGTCCACCAACTCCCTGGGCAGCCTGTTCAATGCCTGGCCACTCTTTTCATGTTTTTTTTTTTTTTTTTCCTAATACCAAACCTAAACCTGCCCTGTTGCAACTTGAGACCATTAACCTCTGAAATGGTTGACTGCAAATTTGTCAGTCTCCTCTGGTGATCTGCCTTGACTGTACTGGAGAACACTTTGGTCCTTGATGTTCCTATTCAACAGAACTGAGTAGAAATTTAACATAGGTGTTGCTATTTTGCTTTGGATCTTCCAGTTTTTTTTCTCTGGACTATGCTGTCCTCAGGCTGGGAATGATCATAAAGTAGTGGCAAGCAGGAGAATTTTCTGGAGCGGAAGGAGTTTGAACCCACCCTGGAGAACAAACAAGTTTTATCTCCCTCAACTGTAAACTTGAAGGATGTGGGGGTGGCAGAAACAGTTTGACCTCTGGTAAAAGAGATGAGCGTGGTGTAAAGAATATTTGCCTTGCAATTCCCTTTTCATTTTGCAGAAACTTCCAATTCCAGTTATCAAACAATCAAAACACTGAAGTGAGCTCCCTAGATAATGTAAGACAGCGTCACAAAGAAGGAAGAAGGGTCAAAAAGGTTAAGTTCTGCTAGACAAGTATCAAACATCTCAAAAAATATTAAAAAGCAGCACTCAATCCTAGTGATTTTTAAAGCACATTCTTATCTGTCAAGTTTCTGCCAACTGCACTTTCCAGAACAGCCGAGGCAAACATGGACATCACCCCAGCACCACCAGAGCAAACTGAGCAATAAAAATTCCCTACCAAACCATCCTCTTGTCTGAGCCATTCTATTATTTTAAGGCAGTNAAACCACTGACAGCAGGAACAGAGAAAACAGTGAACTGCTGTGGTTTTCTTGTTCTCCCTGCTGTCCTGAAGTTTTAGAAGCTGTTCATTTAAACACATGGTGCCACCTTCTTGAAGCCACTGGTTCCATCCATCATCACAGCAACACACCCATTCTGGCAACTGAAGGACAGATCTGAATTTTGAATCTATCACCTCAGTTCCAATCTCTCTTTTACGATTGCATGTGTCCTTAAAAAAAAAACCACAAAACTTAATTCCACCACAAAGGGTATATATCAGGTCTTCAGCAGCAAATTTAAAGCAGAAATTTAAGGCTGCTCATAGGAGAATTTGCAGATAAATGTCCCTAATGAGAATTTCAAGGAATTTTTATTTCATGACAAGGTTACTCAAGTAAATGATTTCCTAGGGCAGTAAAAGATCAGAAAACTACTCTGATTAAATCTTACTACATCCAAATCTATAAATTAAGGAAGATAAGTAAGGTAGTCTCTATTAGTCCAGCCCTTAAATAATTTATAACAGCTGAGTGCTCACCTATCACAGATTGGAAGTTTCTTATTGCTGGAGTTTTTTGCTTAAAGAAGCAATTCTGTACACCCAAGAAACAAACAAACAAAAAAAAATAAATAGGCAGACAGCTACAAGAAAACATAGCTGTTAATGTTTCTTGTCCTTTACTATGTATTATTACATCAGAGGAGGAGGTACTTTGATCTCCTTCTGGCACAGCCCAGGCAGTACTTGAGAGGAATTGTCAACACCAGTCTCTGTGTTTTGCTGATAGCAACATGCAGCAAAAGGAATGACACCAACACACTTTGCTGCAGCAGGATTGCGACTGCTGGACATGAATTTTTTATTAACCTACTGTTTCAAACCTTGATGTTCTCCCCTTAAAGCCTTGAGATGCTTTCCCTGTTCAATGCTTATTTTAAGTTTTGTTTTTTGTGATTGATCAGAGCTAGATGATGGTTTTGCCTTTCTGGCCTCTCTCATGCTAGCATTTCAACTTCCAGAGATTTATTTTGCTGAAAATGCTTAAGCTTTTGAAAAATCAGATTTAATAAGAAGTTAATTCTAAACCCTTTCTTGTCTGTGCTGAAAGAGCCACTGGATCCTATCCCTGCTGTATGCAACCTGTGGGGACAGACCTTGGTCAGCAGCAGGGCTGATGCCACTGGGCTGTGTCCACCCCAGCCACAGGAAACATTCTCAGCTTGGGCACATGCTGGATTTTTTCCCTTGCAGGATTTATCAGCAGATTTGGTTAATATTCCTAAAAAGAAAAATATTCCTCCAGAGTCAGCAGTGATTTACTTTAAAGACTCAGTGATTTCCCACACAGGCTGTAAATCTTTCCAGCGGGTAGCACCAACCCAGAGCAGCAATCACTGCTGGCAGGAAACCACTGCAGCTAGACTCTGCTTGCACAGTCCCAGCAGCAGGTCCTGTGGCTGCTCACCACACTGCCTAATGTCTTTGATCTTCCCAGTCAGCTGCTGCTGGAGAACTGGAAGTAATTGCATTTAGTCATCTATATGGAGTTGGTTAAAATAAACCTCACTTTTTATTAATGCTCTTTATTTTGGATTTATACTTTTTGCCCTGATAGACTCTCCCCTTGCTCTTCATTTGAGGTTGGTTGGTTTTGTTGGGGGTTTTTTTGGTGGATCTCCTAACAAGTAGTTGGCTCTGAATTCCTTCTTCCAGGAAGAGAGATTGAGTAATTGTCATGGCTGTTTCTATACATACACCCACATATGTGACCTCAAGGTCAAGGTGCCCTCACTGCCGGGCTATGTGTCACTGTCACAACCTCATCTCTTCTATAATACTTAACCAACACTCACCTTTTGAGTTCTCAAGTGATGTTATTAGCCAGTTAGTTATGAGCAGCTTGTGAATTTGGGGCAGTCTCACCTCATTCATCTCATTCAGATGAACCTTTCCTAAAACAGACACTTTCTTCTGTACTAAATTATCAGACTCCTGGTAGTTTTCTGATTTTAGGACAGAGAATGAGCAGAAGCAGCATAATCAGATCTGATAAACTGTGTAGTCCACTCATAAAGGAAAACTGCATTATTCTGTTTACCATAAACATATTACATGTAAGGACAAACCGTGATTTTTTTTTTCTTCCTTCAAATAAAGCCACATATCCTCTCAGACCTCACACTAAGACAGCAACTCCAGGGACATGCTGAACAACTCAGGTAAGAGCTCTATAATAAAAAACAGATCTGCAGACAGAGCTGTCTGAGTTCAGCACCATCAGAGCCTTTCTAGCAATTATTTCTGTGGCACCATAGATTAGCATAGGGCTTTGCAGAAAGAAATACAATGAGCAGTGAAGCCTCATAGCTCAGCAAGGCAGGGTGATAGCCAAAGCCCTGATGGCTTCACTAGAGGTGGTGGCTGATCTGCAGCCAGCACTGGCAATGACACCATTTGTGTAATGCTCTGGCTGAAAAATGACTTAAGAGGGAATGCAAATCTGTGACAGCTGACAGCTCTCCCCATTGATCCAGGGCTACTTAATACCTGTTCCAACTGGTCTGGGCATAGGGTAAATAGTGAGTTCAAAATCCCATTCAGTATCTGACTGACTTTCACTCAAATTCCTTTCAAAATTCACAGATTCCTGGATTGCATTGGGTTTTGGAAGGGATCCTCAAAGGTCATCTTGTCCAAACCCCCTGAAGTCAGCAAGAACACCTCCAATGAGATCAGGCTGCCCAGGGTCTCATCAAGTCTGATCTCCAATGTCCCCAGAAGCGGGGCCTCAACCACATCCCTGGGCAACTTGCTTCAGTATTTTATCACTCTCATTGTGCAGAACTTCCTCCTGATGTCCAACCTAAATCTACTCTGCTCCAGTTTCAAACCCTTGCCCTTCAAGCCCTCCTAAATAGTCCTTCCTCAGCCTTCCTGTAGGTCCCATTCTGATATCGAAATGTAGCCTTCTCTTCTCTAGCCTGAGCAGCACCAATTCTTTCAGTTGGTTTCATAGGAGAGATGCTCCAGCTCAGAGATGACCAGGACGATCTCTGTGGCCTTCTTCTAAACACACTCCAGTAGGTCCATATCTCCCAAGCTTTTCTAGCCAGTAAGTCAATAATGTGAATTCTTTATAATTCCTACACTGTGATATTAGAGAATCTTCTATTAAAATTCTGCTCTGTGCATGGTCAGTGGGCTGAAATCTTCACTATGCAGAAATCAATGACTTAGCTTCCCTAGATTTATAAATTCCTCATCAAGTTTTGTTTTAAGACATGCAGATAGAGCCAATTTGATTGTCCCTCTTTATGGCAAAAAATTGTTCTCCAAACCAAGAGCTGAAACTCAGGAACATGGAGTCCTGGTCTGGCAATGCCCTTGTCAGTGGTGTCAGGCTACACATCTTTTTGTTCTTAATTTAGTTTTCCTATCAGAAAAACTGTGCCTAGTTATTTCACAACATCCTTATGGTGACTACTGTGATTATTACTATTTCTTGATAGTCCTGTGAAGGTTGCACTGGCTTTGAAGATTGCCAAAACCACAGATATTTTTTTTTTCTAGCATAGATTTCAGAGAGGATGCAAGAGCAGAAAGAGGCAATGAAAAAAGTCGCATCCTGACAGCAGCTGCTTGCAGTGGAAAGAAACATTGCTGAGAGTATTCCTTGCATTTTTTTTTCTCCCCTCTACAAATTTTCTGCTGGAAATCAAGAGCCACTTTTTAGTCCTCCAGTTTCCCACAGACCACCAGCAAACTGCTGCAGAGAATCACTCAGGAATGAACTTCAGGGCTATGTAATTGCAAAGGCATTACAGACAGATGTTAGGAATTAATGTGTTAAAAGAGTTCTTGCTGTTAATGAGCATGTATCATAGAAGCCTGTGAAATCTGTCTTGAAGTGAAAAACATGGGAAAAAATTCATCAAATCTTAAAATAATTTTGTCTTTAAGGGATTTTTAGAGGTGATCCAGTCTAAGCCCCTGCTTAAAGCAGAGGGAACTTCAAAGTTAGATCAGATCATACTGCAAAGGAAGGAGACTCCACAGCCTCTCTAGTCAACCCATCCCAGGCAAAAACTCAGTTTACTAAGCAGTCGATATAAACATCATATAGAGACAGATTTACTACAGTGAACATCTACACTGGCACATAGTTTATCTCTAGAGTACCTAGAAATAGTGATGTGTATACAATGAGCAGATATATAGATATGTATGTTATGTACACACAAATGAAAGAAAAGCATTACCTGCAGCAGTGGAATCACTGCCTAGCAGGAGAATCCATCTCCACATGAATGATGACTTTGACTAATGGCAACTTAGCCCATTTTTGACAAGCTTCTCAGTCACATCCCTCAGATGGTGATGGAGCAACATAACCTTGGCCATGTAGCCCTGGGATGCCAGACACTGGCACATCCTCCTGTGCCAGAAGCACTTCCTAGAATGAGTCTGTGGAAACAAAATAATTCATGATGACAGTAAATTACAGTAACACCGAAAAGCAGAAATATCAAACTTCCCCTCCTTCCAAACTGGAGAATGATGTCCCTTCTCATCTGCCCTCCACATGGTGCAGTCCATGCAGTAAGCCGGTATCATGTTTCCTTAACCAGCTCTACTTAGTGGAGCATCCCAGCAAACTGAGTTCCTTGAGCACCGTGATCACAGAGATCCCTGCTCCAGAGACAGGAACCTCCAAGATCTGGAGTTTTTGTTGGTCTCCAAAATTCACATTCACAATATCGCCTCTGGAAGGCCACGAGAGCCTAAACAAAACATTGAGCTTCCTGCTCCACACTGAGAGGGTACTGAGTCCTGCAAATCTTGAGTCCCTCCCAGGTTCTCCTGATGTTTTTAGAGATGTTTAGCAGCTTCTGGAAAGGTCCCTGAAACACCTGCAAGAGTTCAGGTTTACAGAAATAATGTTTAGAGCTTGTAGAAGGATATCTCAATGACTTCACTTTTCTCACTAAACAATGTCTGAGTTTCACAACTGTTAGGATTCATTTCCAAAACCTGGTTGGAAGTTTTCATCAGCTGGTTCCTTCTTCCCCATCTACCCTTCCTGCTGCAACTTGAGCAGCTTCTTGAATGGGAAGCACAGAAACCAAGGTTTGGAAACATGCCTTTAAGATGTGCCCAGGTATAAAATGCTAGACAAAGGAAAAGGATCTGTGTATTACCTGTTTGGTCTAACTGAAGTTGACACTCTATTTTCCAAGCAAGGACTGATCACCAACCCCCTTTATGTGCATTTGCACACACACAAACACATAGTTATGTGAAACCTCTGTCTCACTGCCAACAGCCCCCAATATCAATCACTTTTGCCTCACTTTTCCTGCTAAGAAACGTGAGATTAATTTTTGTTAGCTCAATTAATCTGGCATCTGTCCTCTGCACCCTACAAATCATTGCACATGCAAAGAAGGGCTCAGGCTTTAGCAGTAATATTGATCCATGCAGATCTTTGGGTTAGGAGTAAAGCCTCTTTAATTACTTTGGCTGACTTTCAGGAGTTGGGTTGTTTTTTTCTTAATGGTGTCTTGGGAGGACTAGTACCACATCTTACTGTTGTTATCACTTAGCTTAGATTTGGAGTTGTGGTCCCCAGAGAAACACCTTCTGCCTCAGCCTGGCTTGCCCATACTTGCCATCAAGATCAGAAAAAGTCCTTCTTTTACCTTCTCTAAGGATTTGATAACCTCTATGCTTTCCTTAGCCAGAGGTGTTTTGACCTTTAATTAAAAGGAAAATTTGTTGTCTTCCATTCAGAAGGCAGCAAATAATGAACTCATTAAAATGAGGTTAGTGTTCAGGCCTTAGAGCAATAAGAGCTGAAGTCTCATTAGCAGCTAACAATCCAGAACATGGCACATAAATAAACCTAATATGGCAGAGCAAAATGCCTTGGTGCATTAAATTTGAGCAGAATCAAATGTTTACAGTCAATGATGTCTGGGGCATGAAGTTTTAATATGCTTAATAAAGGAAAGCAAATTGCTTCCTATTAGGCATGAAATGTTACTGCAGAAATTGCCCCAAAAAGTTTATTATGTAAATGAAGGATAGAGTTATAATTAACAAGGACAGAGCAGGCAAATATCGCTGCTTCTTAATAGATGCACCAATTACAGAGAATAAAGACACGGCAACTTCAAACCTACAAAAGGTAATTATGCGGATGAATCTAAAAGCTACTGAACATAAATGCAATGTAAAGGGGGAAAAAAAATCCAAACCAAAAACACACAAACCCCAGATCTTGTGGATGTCACAGAGAGGAGCCTCCCTGACAAAGCAAAGAATCAATTAATAAAATGAAACCGATGCATTTTGAGAGATTCCAGGCAATTAAACGTTTCTATCTGAAAGAACAGCTTGGATTGCCAGAAAAAAAAACCCAACACATTTTGTTTAGCCTGGCACTGAGACATGTCTGTGTGTCTGGGTGCAAGTTCTTTCCATGGAGAATAGTAATTATTTAGCATGATCTATTTAACTGCCCAGAAATAAAACACCAGTGAATTCCAGCTCTTGCCTTCATGCACCCTGCTAGTCGGAGGGGGGGATGCCAATTGTATTTTCACATGCAAGCAGCTTTTCTTTACATACAGCTCTTTCAAGCCTCAGTACCCTGAGGAAAAAAGCCTAATCCCACTGACACTGAAGAAAAGACAAACACTGCCAGATAGAACTTAGATCTTTCACCTCACCCTAGTATTTAAGAGAAAAATCTTCTCTACCAAAGAAGATTTGTCATGCCCTTCTCGCCTGCCCCCCAACCTACATTCCTGCTGAATTCATGGGCAGCTCCTACCCTTTCTCCCACAGCAAAACCAGCAAAGTCCCAAGGTCAGCTTGCAATGGGGACAGAGATGGGACAAGGAAGGAGAGCTGCCAAGGGGAGCTGGGGACAGCACAGCAAGAGCAGGCAGAGTGTGAATTGCTGTGGTTGCATCTGGCCTTAAGGAGGATTTCCAGCTGTGCAAATTCAATAACCCTTCTCCATCCTGCAAACCTCTTCAGAATCAAATAAACCCCTTCTGCCTCACGTTAAGGCTGCACAAGTCCCTGAGAGGTTTCTGGCACTGAATGCCAGTGATGTGCTGCTCCTCCATCCTGCACCATTCAGGAGCTGGAGAACCGCCCAAGCAGCAGGGTTGGCAGTCATCCTCACAAAGAGGCACACAAGCAGGGCTTGGCTCATCCAAGAAAGTGCAAGAGGGGTGACAGAAAAATCACAGAATCATAGAATTCATCAGTTTGGAAGGAACCCTCAAAGATCATCTTGTCCAAGCTCCCTGCAGTAAGCAAGGACATCTCCAACTAGATCAGGTTGCTCAGGTTCCCATCAAGTTCAGCCTTGAATGTTTCCAGGTATGGGGCCTCCATTATATCTCTAAGCATTTCATTCTTCATCACAAAGAACTTCCTCCTCATATATCCAACCTAGGTCTACCTTGCTCTAATTTAAAAGATGAAAGCTGCTCTTTTCCTGTTAAGGAACTTTCCTCTGCACTCCTAAGGTCTCTACCTACAGGAGACAAAAGTTCCAGTTGTTTACTGGGGAAAATGACCAGTGAAGTTGGTATGCTCCCTCCTATAAATAAGTGAGATAGATCCTGATCACCTCAACAGAGATTGGTTTTTAAACCAAGAGTTTGGAAGATATTAAGCTCCCCCCTCTACAAACAAGCAAATAGTGACAAAATAAGTTTGGACTGACTTAACTGACAGTATCTTCTTGGTATTAAAATGAGGTGAGGTCACAAAAATGAAGACTAGCTGCATATTACATTAATTATTAAGCATATATATGGAAATAGTAATACCAAAAAGAAAAAAAATATTCCTTAGGATCAAGCCAAATGCAGTTGAGTGACAGGTTTGCCCTTTAGACAGGGAAAAATGCCTGACACACTGCAAGTCCCAGGATTTACATCTTAATCCTCACGCTGTGGTTTTAATGAGGTCTCACTGGGCTGGAAGGCTTCTGCCTATCCTGCAGTTCTGTCATCTTTTTGAGATGGGAAACCAAAGAGAAAAAACCCAAATGATAAAACAATGTTTGTTTCATGTACCTTCTTGCCCTGTATGGCAAGTGATGGTAACTTCTCAAGATAGTCTTTCCTCAAAAGTCCATCAGTCTTTCTTAATGTACACAAAATGCTCTGGATAGCTTGTAAAATTACACTCTAAAATATAATGACTTCCATTCTATGCTTCTGACTACAATGGCTTTAATTCACTATCCATTTTTACCAGCTAATGATTCTCCTCAATGTCTTAGCTAACAGTGGTTTGATCTCCAAAAGTCTACATTTAAGCAACATTTAGCTGTTGTGCATTATGTAAATATAATCCCACATGTGAAATTGTCACAGCCCTGAAATAATCAACTAATTTAATGTCTGGTAAGAAAGGCTGGAAACCATGCTGCTATCTTAATATTCAATCCTCAAGCAGATTTACTGTCATTAGATCACTTTCTTTCCTTTAGCAGGGAAAGGAATTTGCTTAGTATCTGTTGTAGCTGATAACCATTTTGTTTTACATCTTCCTTACCACCCAATAGATGCTTCCATTTAAAAGATGAAGGCAGACACACTTCGTCTGACAGTCTTCTGTTCTCCACTCCCAAGCTGGCTGGCACAGAACTGATGCCTCTTTAGAAGGTAGCTGTTAGCAAGTGATGTTTCAGAAGAGGCTCGTGCTGCAGCACGCACAGTGCCCAAATATCTGCTAATAAGGAGGGAGTCAGCACCTCTAGTAGTTAATGTCCTACAGCAAATGCTGACAGGAGCTGACAGCACCTCCCAGCCCACTGCAGCGTAAAGGAAATATGATAAATCATGAGACTGCAGAAACCTGACCTGCTTAGTTCAGCTCAGCTCTGGAGCAGGACTGCACAGGCCGTCAAACTGCATCTCAGCTGTTTGATCCCTGGTTTCATCATTTGCTCAGGGCTGGTGACATGTTTGGCTCACAGTCACAAGTAGACTTCAGTGGTGGTGCTGGTTTTTAAATTAAATTAAAATTAAAGCTATTTTCCTGTCATGTTAAGTGAAATTACTAATGAGCACACAAAACATCAATTTTTCCAAGTGAAAGGAAACATTAGCTGGACTCAGACTGTGTGTACACCACTGCATCCATTTTGTCTTTGAACTGCACAAGAACATGAACATTCAATCAATAGAAATGTTATTAATAGATAATAGGAAAAGTTCTCAAGAGCCATATAATGGAGACAAGGAAAATTGATGAAAATAAAGCTTATAACCCATTCAACATTGGCAAGACCAAGAGAGAGATAAATGCACTATCCATCTCACACATGTAGAACGTCCAAATTATGTGGGTTGGTGATTGAAGGTGGACAGAGATCTGTGCAGCAAGGACTATCTTTAGCAGCAGTGCACAGCTGACAGCTAACAGTAAATGTAGATAGCTCACACAGGCTGAACCGTCTTGTCTCTTTCTCTGGTGGTTGAAAATATGTCCAAGCAAAAAAGAATGGCTAAGTAGTCAAGACTCCATCTATGTCTTCCACAAGCAAGATTATTTTCCTCCATTCCATTTGGATTGGTCTTGTCTTTGCTTGGAGAAAAGACTAAAAACAGGCAGGAATTTTATTTCTGACATGGACGCTACTTTCACCATCAGTCAAACTGGAGCTTTGTCCATTCACACTTTAGCCTGTACTTGGTATTCAGACACAAGCAAAACTTTCTGCAGAAAAGTAAATCCCAACAACTCTACACCTGGATGGCAAGTAGCACTCCTGATTTTACTTTTGAGTTCTAAGAATATACTATCAAGCCTCATTACTAACCCAAAGCACATGAATCTAGCCATCCAGAAGTTTCAAGTCCTGACATAGGTCACCACAAGTAATGTTTAGTATATTGGTCCAGTTCACAGAGCCAGGAGCTACTTTGGTACTATTGTGAGCATTGCTAAACAATCATATAATTATAGTATGGTTTGGGTTGGAAAGGACCTCCAGAGGTCACGTAGTCCAACCCCCCATGCAGTGAACAGGGACATCTTCCACACTGAACCCTGACATAACAACTTAGGCTCACTGTCTTACCAAAAAAGAATGAACCCAAAATACAATGTATCACATCACACAATCTTTTTTTTTTGTCTCCTCAGTTGGACACAGCTTTCAAAATGAGGCATTTCAAAACTTAATAGTCGTTGTTCTAAATTCGTGTTCCTTTCTTCTTCATTTCAGGCTTTACTAGAGACTCAGAATTTACTGCGCACTCAGGTTGCAAATTTTACCTTCAACCTTGGATTTTCAGGAAAATTTTACCACACAGGTAAGAAGGAATTTCATGCTCTCAAGTAGCTACAAGTTAAATAGGTGAAGAGATTTGAAACCTAGCTTCAAACATTCCCTTGTTAAGTAGCATCTTGACGCAGGGGAGAAGTGGAAAATACATGCTCCACCATTTCAGCATCCAGTGTCTTAGTTCAGTATCCAAATGGGGAATGCTATGGATGAGCTTCTCAGCAGCATGTAGATGCCCTGGGTGCTTTTCTAAAAGATGCGCAGTAGTAAATCTTAAGGTTATATATAGCTGACAGATCTTTATAATCTTACAGAAGACATACTACAGGGTTGGTTTTTTCCAGTACGATAGGTATGATGAAATATAAAAGATTGGAAAAATCCTCTGAAGAGGGAGTAGTGTGGGAATGGGATGCACGAAATTGTGTTATGACTGTAAAAGGTAATCTGTCTCAGAGGCCCAAAAATCAGGAGGGACGATAAAAGGAAAACAAGATGAAAGAAATTCACACTGAAAGCCTGCTCCTTTCACACTCTGCACAGGAAGAAGTTGTGTGCTTGCACTGTGATTCTGTAGAAGATTAGATGCCTTTATATCTCCTCCTCCTCATAACTCCTTTCCCTCTTTGCTCCACTTCTCCACAGCACGTCTCCTCTTTTAATTTATTTTTGGTCCTTCAGATTTATTTTTTTTTAAACTCCTCTCTTGCATTCTTAAACATTTTGCTGCAACTCCACTCAGGCTTCCCTCTACTGCCACTGAGCCATGCTGCTCCCTAGTACTGCTAAGGCAAAGAAGAACATAGAATCATAGTATGGTGGGGATCAGAAGGGACCTCTGGAGATTATCCTGTCCAACCTCCCCAGCCAAAGCCACATCACCCAGGAATGCATCCAGATGGGTCCTGAAAGTCTCCAGAGAAAGACTCGACAACCTGTCTGGGCAGCCTGCTCCAGGTCTCCAGCACTACTGCAATAAAGAAGCTTTTCATCACATTGAAGTGGAATCTTTACATTCCAATTTGTGTCCATTGCCCCTTATTCTATCACAGAACACCACTGAAAACAGGCTGGCCCCTTCTTGGCACCCATTCTTCAGATACTTCTTATTAATAAGATCTCCTCTCAGCCTTCTCTCCTCCAGGCTCAACAGTCCCAGGTCTCAGCCTTTCCTCATAACACAGCTGTTCCAGTCACTTAATCATCTTCATGGCCCTCTGTTAGACTCCTTTTAGTATTTCCCAGTCGCTCTTGAACTGGGGAACCCAGAACTAGACACAGTACTCCAGATGCAGTCTCACCAGGGCAGAGCAGAGGTGGAAGAGAATCTCCCTTGATCTGCTGGCCACACTTTTCTTAATGCACCCCAGGAGACCGCTGGCATTGGCCACAAGGGCAGATTACTGGCCTGTGGATAATTTGTCAAGACTCTAAGGACCTTCTCAATGGAGCTACCTTCCTCTCTAGGTGCAGGACTCTAAACTTATTCAGACATTCCTTTCAAAGCAGAGACCTCCTGTCCTTTCGAAAGCCCAAACTCTTCCCACTTTTGAAGACCAGCTCCAAAATCCTTATTCAACCACATTTAGAGTCACTCTCTGGGCAACAACAGGGAAGACTGAGAAGGTTATTTGGAGCAGAGGAGAAGGCATTACAGCAGCAAGAGGATGGGAAGGTACATTTAAAAGCTGGGATCTATGCAGACCCAGCTGTCATGGGCCACGAGTCAGCTGAGTGAGGCAGGTCTCTCCTCTCAGTGTAGCTGTATCAACATTCCCCACTCCACTGCCAATCTTTGAACACCAAACATGTCCTCACTCTGCTCTTACCTCTATTTCACCACTCATTAAGAGAGTGCAGAAGTTCTTGTGACAAAGTGAAATGAAGAAGTGTTTTAGAGATGAGAAAAATAAACCAAAGTTATGTATTTGTATCTTTATTGCATTCAAAGTCCAAGCTTTGTTTTCCCTTGTGCAAGCACATAATGCTAAGCAACTGCTGCCCAGGAAACCTTACAGGCTAAGACACAGGCTGGAGAGTCTGAGAAAAATGAGAGGTAGAGAGAGATGGAATTGCTTGTCTGGAGTCATATAACAAGGCAGTGGCAGACCTGTGATTAGAGAGCAGCTTCAGAGATAGAGCTCTAGTATTCTCCTCACTTCATCGTGACCTGCCTGTGTCGTTATTCCTTCTGGAGATTAATTGGACACACACATAATACAGCAAAATAAAGAAAAACAGCCCAAGGCTCAGAGCTGATTCACACAAGGATGCTTGGTTGTGGCCATCTACAGAGCAAAGCTAGCGCCAGCCTTTGCAGTGTCCACTCAAAGGTAACTCAAAGAGAGGAGGAAGTGGAGAGAGAATTTATTATGAATATGCTGACTTGCAGAAATGTGGCTGGCACCAAGCATGCAGCCTTTTCCCCAAAATCAACCACCTGACCTGCCAATGCATTTTTCATTCATTCATGCCAACAGCATCCAGCTTGCCATCACAGATTTTCTTGCCCATTTCCTCTGAAGGTGACCACTTTCAGGCTGATAGTGAGAGAAAATAGGAGACTGTACCTATGTGTCTGCCCTCCTAAGACTCTCCAGGCTTACAAAAATAGCCCAGAACTACTTAATGAGTTGAATCATGTCACTGTCTCCACTAAGAGAGCCGCTGCTGCCTGCACTTAGCAATGCATCCAAGTTTTGAAGTGAACACTTCATATACAAGTTGCTGGTAGGCATTTTGTCACATCAACTTAGTGGAAAGGTTTCAAAGTATTCTCTGTGCAATATATACTTTATCGACTCATTATAAATAAAGCATGGGAAGGTATTCTTTAATTACTGTAAATGTGGCTGGTTTGCCCAGAGAGGTTTTCGGTATCCAATATTCCACATGTTTTATTAGCACAATGCAACTGCTGTGCCTTATTGGCTTCCCTGATGTGTGATTTTTGCTCTCCTTTCCCAAATCTGAATCATTTCAAAGCTACAGGAGGGCGACGAGCGTGGGCATGCGTTGGCAGATCAAACAGTTATACATTTTCATCAGAAGATGTTGCTGACATCTGTACTAGAAATACCAATTCTAGTTGGTGTGCCTGTACACAAAGACAATAGCTGACACACCAGCCTTGCTGCTCATTTTCTCACCACCACCTTTCCTGTCTGTGATGTTGGTATACTCAGCACTAGTAGCAAAAAAATCAGTAGATCCTGTTAGTTATGCACTTTCAGCAAACAATTTCTACTTGCTCATTCTGTGCCAACATAAACTAAGAGGTTCTCAGGATATATGCTGAAGATGGGTAAGAATAGTTTAGGTTGAAATAAACCTGCAAAGGTCAGCTAGTCCAGCCCCCTGCAGTCAGCAGGGGCACCCTGCACTAGATCAGGTTGCTCAAAGCCTTTTTCAGCCTGAACTTGAATATTTCCAAGGATGGGTCCTCAACTACCTCCCTGAGCAACCTGTTACAGCATCCCACCACCTTCATAGTCAAGTTCCTAACATCCAGTCTAAATCTCATCACCTCACATTTCAAACCATTGTCCCTCACCCTATTACTGTCTGCCTTTGGAACCAGTCTCTCTGCAGCCCCCTTCAAGTACTGGAAGGCCTCTATCAGGTCTCCATGAAGCCTTCTCTTCTCCAGGCTGAACAACTCTAGCATCCTCAACCTGTACTCATAGCAGAGGTGCTCCAGCCCTCTGATCATTTTCATGGCCCTCCTCTGGACCTGCTTCATCAGGTCCATGTCCTTCCTGTGCTGAGCTCCAGAACTAGACTCCAATACTCCAGGTGAGGCATTACCAAAACAAAGTGACAGAATTACCTCTCTTGATCTGCTGGCCATGCTGCTTTTGATTCCTAATAGCAACTTTAAAATTAATTTCAGTTCTGAGCTCAGAAAATACCTCTAAATTAGGGTTACAGTTTTAAGACATGGAATTATTTATTACGCACAAATGAACTCTGAGTTATTACCTACTTGTGTAAAGTGCATACTGCATCTCAAAGCAGATCTGTGCTCAGCTCCTTGATTGCAGGGCTACTGTATTTTTCAAATTTCATGCTAAAATGAAGAAAGTTACATAAAGAATGTTAATAGCAAGAGAAATTCAAACCCCAAAATCCTTTGTTTTGCCTCCAATACTCTACACAAGGAATTCAGCAAAAATATTTAAACAGTATAAGCACTCACCCAATGCTTCATTAATCCTTTGAAGGAGGCTTACTGCAAACAGCACTACTTAGGAATTTATCAAATCAAACAATATTCTTTTCAAAGGCTTCTAAAGAAAATTATTCTCAAAAGTGACACCACCACATGTTAAACTTCCATTCAGCTCTGCCCTCACAGGGTGGAGTTGTTTTTGTTTAACCTGGAAAGTTTTGTATTCAACAAGTAGTTGCATCTAAGTTTACAAAGAAATTGGTAGGAAAAGAGTCAGGATTTCAAAGTATACTTTTTAATAACAAAATAACGTCAAGAACCATGCTCTACCTTAAATGTTAATGAGACACTACGTTATACTTTGACCTAAATCTTGTGCAGACTGATTGTAGTTCTTTAAATATATAAGTACTCCTTTTTTTTTTCTCTCCCCTCTTCATCCCTACCTTCAGTTTTCTACCTTGAGGTTACCAAAGAAATCTTCAATAGCTTTGCAAACTCCTGTCCCTTTCTCTTGTGTCCTTTTTTGAAAGCCTATGTTAAGTTTCTTCCCCAGATCACATTTCCCTTCCATGTGCCAGGGTGAGTGGAAGTGAACCAAGTGACTCAAAAAGCTAGAGAGCAGAAGCAGTACACAAGGTTCACACAAAAGAGCAGGCACTCACAGAGCCATCAACCCTTGCTTTTCAATAAGGAATTACCTACAAAACAAGGTTGTTTCTTGTTTCCAGCAGTACTCCCATCAGCAGGAAGAGCTTTCTTAGAACTTGCAGAGTACTGTAAAAAGTGGAATAAAATGTTTCTGCAGCACGGGGAGAAAGTTTCCAAGTAAAGCCCTGCTTATGTAGCAGCATTCTTCAAACACCACTGCACTAGTGAGTGCTGATGTGTGTGCATCAAGCAGCCACCTCTGTATGCTTCTGCCTCACTCCACAAAAGTAAACAGTGACATCCACAGAGCATTCTCTTCCAGGCAGAGCCTTGTAAGAAGACGAGGAATTGATGTTTGCATCAGTAGAACTGATTTTGACAGCTACGTATTTGACTGAAGCTACATAAAAGCACTTAAATGGTAAAGGAACAAGAAGAAAAGCTGCTAATAACCTGAATGTCGTTGAGCAATTTGAAGGTGAAGTTGCAGAAACATAACAAAGCAGCAGAGACATCTGCAGATGGTGAAAGCTGCTGCAAACCAGGAGATGGGGAGACAGTTTGATACAAACTAATTCCATTTATTACATGCATTTGTTCATCTTATATATGTTTCAATATTCTAAAAAAGGCAGCGTGCAACTATTCTATTGGCTATTTACTTGTCCGAATGGCTAAAGCTAATACAGTGATTGGCCTAACTAAGATACATAGTCATACATCCCTACTTAATACAAAGTTACATCTGCTTATTATCAGAAAACTGTTGGTCCTTTGTTTTACTCTTCTTATCAGGGTTTTCTTCAATCTCTAAGGTCACCCTGCTCTTAGCTATACCAGATGTCACACATTCCTAGATAGCCTGTAATTAGAGCTTGGGTGAGAACTCCTGCAATTTAGAGCCTGGATATCAACTTTAATACTCCCACTGTTTTTCCTGCATTCTGTTTCTTGCCTTACCAAGGCTTTTTTATTCCCATGTCTTTATTTAACATATCTGTTTCATTATGAATCTGGGTATCCTCAGAAAGCAGCATTGTTGCATTGTGGAAGGTTTTCTTTGTTCTAAGCACAAGTGCCTGCTTCTGCCTGCAGCAGATTCTCCTCACCAACGCAGAACTGCTTTTTTACGTCAAGATTACAGCTGGCAAAAACTGAACACTGAACCACTTGGAAAGCTTTAGCCATCACAAATTTGTATTTTCCACCCAATTATATTTTGCAACTACTGAAAATTTGTTTCACACTTTACCCCAGATTATCAGATTTCAATTTACTGGGGCTAATGAAGAAGCAGCCATGAGCTGAAGAGGGGTTGGCAAGACTCTGGCACACAGCTGTCTGATGTTACCTTAGCCAGCTACAATTACACAGTGGCTGGCAGGACCAAAGCATGTGGGTACAACCTGGGAAGCCTGAACTTCTTAAATACTCCTAGAGAGTTACACAGCATAATAATCAGGCCTCAAAAACTAATTCTTGTTTGAGCTACTGACAAGTTAACACCATGCCAGGAACAGAAGGAGATAGCTCCATCCATGGTAATTCACCTTACTTCTTTTGAGATATGGAGAGCTCATCTGAAGCACAGTGAGACACTCAGGCCAAGGACATTGGGTTTTATGTTAGCCTCTTCTGTGATTAGAAACAACAATTATGGGCATTTCCTGCTGGTCCTTTTCTATTATATTTTTTTCTTTCTTTTACAGGAACTGAAGAGGAAGATGAAGGTGATGACCTGCTGTTGAAGTCTGTAGATGAGTTTTGGTGGTTTCCCCATATGTGGAGTCACATGCAGCCTCACCTCTTCCACAATGAATCATCACTGGTGGAGCAGATGATCCTCAACAAAGAATTTGCAATAGTAAGTAGACGTTACCAGAAAACTCTCTTAGATACATTTACATATGATAGCTACATTTTCCAAGCCAATTTTATGGTTATCTATATTATACATTTCTGCATTTATAGAGAAATGTAAATAAGGCAACTAAAGTGGAAACTTGGCTGCAAAAAAAGCCTTTCTGTGACTCAACTTGGGATGAATTCTGTCTTGGCCTTTTTCACTGATGTAGGCTTTATGGAGAGATAACAGCAATTCAAGCAAACTTATGAGACCACAGGAACCAGAAGCAATGAAATCTCAGCAGGTATCAGTTGGGTTTTCAAGCTTTAAGAAGGATTTAGAGAGGTTGCCTTCCTGAAGTCTGATGCAAACATCCCCAAGAGGGAAGGGAGAAAGCTGAAGCGACCCCTCCATATTGCTTATGGTTTGTGAGGAATCTTGAAGCTAACGAAGCAAAGAACAGAAACTGCTGGATTTTGCTGTGTTTTCATAAAGCCTGCTTGAAAACGTGTTGTTTTCTTACATAGCTAACCTGTTGCTAATGCTTATAAGATAATGATGCTTCATTTTTCTCATTTGTGTTGTTAACTAGCAAGAGCTATCCTGTTAGCATTTCCCATTGCTTAGAGTACTTGTACTCCAAGGTCAGATGGGAACCACTTAGAGTCCTTTCAAGGGTAATTCTACCTGCTTACTGAGCACGACAAAGAACATCTGAAATCCTTGAGTGCTCACTCTGGAAGAGACGCTGTGTGGTCTTTGACAAGGCATAGAAATGCCAAGCAAGTAGAGCCACTCCAAAGAGCACATTGACATAGTGAGGCTTCTGCTGCTGCGCAGGGAGCAGGAGTCTTCACAGCTCAAAAGGCCAGCCAGCAGCTGCCCCTTCCTCCCATCCCTCACGTGAGCCAAGGCACATTGAGAACTCAGCAGATGCCTGAACAAGCAGTTGGAAGCAATTAATTCCCTTGTTTACAAAAATATTTTCCTAACAACCTTTAAAGAAAATTCATTAAAAATGGCTTAACTATTTACTCCTCTTGCCAGACTTTTCCCCTTCCCACTCCTGCTTGGCATGGTGTTCGTACAGAGGCGTTCTGGATGGCTTCTTTCCCTTTCTACAGCTCTGCTTTACTGTCAGCCCTCATTCCTGGCATGGCCTGCTACTGCCTTTTGTGTAGCCTGGCTCAAAAACCCAAATAGAGTTGGGATTTTGAAAGCAAGAGCAATGTTTTTTAAATAATCTGCATTTCAAAAATACATGGGCTGGTCCTCTTTAAATCTACGGGGAAATTCTCTTAGTATTTCCAGGAAACGTGAAGTCCACCTTTAGGAGTAAAATCTACAGCATAGCCTGAAAATAGGGCTTGTAATGGAATGCGTTTGCAACTTCAACTGCAGAAAGATAAAGCCCATGTCCCTATCACCACTGAAGGGTAGAGACTCCTTAGGGTGCCTATAAATAAGGAGCTGATGTCAGTGAAAGGCTGCTGTTATTACAGTTTTATTTCCTGCTAACATTTGGACAGGGCTTGTACCAACCTCTTAACCTTGAATCTGTATGAGCTGTACAATTTACTTATGAGAACAGCTCTTTCCAGAAAGCTTCCTGTGAAATCCTCTCTGTGGGAGAAATTTATCTTCCTGCTATGACAGCCTTCCTGATAGCCATCAGAGAGGTCCCAGCCATGACTTGAGAGTAGCTCTGTATCCTCCCTCTGCTTTTTCATTCTCAGCATCATGTCTTATTTGGGGAAGGAACTCCTTGCTCTGTAGCAGCACTCCTATAAATCTTCCAAAATTAATGCAAAAACCTCTTCATTATTCCTTGGCTCTCACAGCATGAATCTAAATTTAAATTAGAGATCTAGAGCACCACCCTAAAACAACTTCTTAACGTTATATGTGTTTGTATCTGGTGTCTTCACTGTTATACTTAGGCAGAGCTTGATGCTGATGCCATTTTCTCCTGCATTTCCCATTTTAAGCTGCAATCAGAGATGACACTATGTCAGTTTCTGCAAGGAAAGCTGCAATAACTTTTTGAAACCTTGATCACATCTATTCTTCACCTAAGGTGGTCATTTCTTCATTTTTTAAACGTGGCTAGGAAGGAAACAGGGTCTTCAAGTGGGAAAGTCCTTGTACTCAGCACTGGTTAGGCCACTCCTTGAGTGCTGTGTCCAGTTTTGGGGCCTTCAGGTGCTTGAATGTGTCCACAGAAGGGCACTAAGGCTGGTGAGGGGCCTGGAGCACATCCCTACAAGGAGCTGCTGCGGGAGCTGGAGGTGTTCAGGCCTGGAGAAGAGGAGGCTCAGGGGAGACCTCATTGCTCTCCACAACTACCTGAAAGGAGGCTGTAGCCAGGTGGGGTTGGTCTCTCCACCCAGGCACCCAGACACAGTCTCGAACTGTGCCAGGGCCGTTTAGGTTGGACATCAGGAAGTTCTTCACAGAAAGAGTGATTGACCATTGGAATGGGCTGCCCAGGGAGGTGGTGGAGTCACCATCCCTGGAGGTGTTTAAGAGGAGGCTGGGTGAGGCACTTAGTGGCATGAGTTAGTTAATTAGAAGATATTAGGCAATAGGTTGGATTTGATAATCTCAAAGGTCCTTCCCTTGATTATTGTGGATTAAAGTCAGTGTTCACAAACAGAAGACTGTACCTGACAGAATTTCATGGGTACTGTTGCCCAGAGCTATAGATGCACATTAGTACAATCTGTATTGTCTCTTGCACTGTATGCATAATCTTCGGCTTGCAGGAGCTCACACGAACAGGCTGCTGAACAGCAGTGAGAAATACAGCTGTTAAAGCTAGCACCTAGGTAGAAGACCTTGCCCTGTTTTACATGCATATATCCATGCCTTTGAATGTTGCTCTATAGAATGGGGGCTTTCAGCAGCCTGCCTCCAATATCTGTGTCACAAGATCCATGTAAACATTCAGAATGTAAACAGCTTGCTATACATAAAACTAATTGCTAATTAGGTATCTAACTGCCTTGATTTCAGTGCAGATATAGCTCTGTGTATCTGGGGCTTTGTAAAATCAAGTCTTGAAAGGATTCCCTTTCATGGGAGTCACTTATTCACCAGGAGACTGCCTTCAACCAGCACCCTCCAAATTATTAGATTGTATCTGACACTGATATTTATTTCTACTGTTTCAGACCTAGATGATGAGACAAAGATACTCTATCACATCTGGCTTAAATGTTATAAACAGAAGAGGAAGTTCTGTCTGGCCAAATCCTTGTCCACATATGCCTCAATGACAGCCCACTCACAGCCCTGTGCCCACTGCCCTCACTGCCACATCTCCTCTCAATTGGTCGCAATATCCTCATCCTCAGAGGAACAGGAGGGAGAGATTTTAACTGTGATGAAGTAACTTGCAGACTACACAGGACTTTGCTACTCCAGTGTAGTCTTATTTGTGTAAGTACGGATGGCATATTTCAGAGCCTGCATAAGGAAATGGCATATTACAGCTATTTTCATTATCAGTTGGAGCCTACTTAATTATATCTTGTGGTGTTGTTTTTTTTTCCCCATCAGAGGATCCTTATATCCTTTAAAGACACTAACGGATTAAGCCTTGGATTAAATTTGGCAAACTGATAATATCTGAAGTATTATTCCCCTTGTTTACAGGCCATGCAATCAATACAAAAAGAGAGAAACAAATTGCTCGAGCTGAAGTCTCTGATAGTACACATTCCAAAAATAAAATGAACTAAGTTTTCACTGCTATCCTTTAATCACAAGATATTCTTCCTCCTCACTTCTGCACATTCTTATCTAACAAAACCCAAATAGAATATATTTAATCCAAAGCCTGTAGCTCTTCATTTGTCTCTTGATTTGTTTGCTCAGTGATTATCTTCTGTGCTCATTTACAAGCAATGTGTGCCCAGAGCACAGTCAAGATAGGGCAAAAATTGTCATCAGCTGTAAAAAGGGGGTTAGGGTCTGATACGAAGAAGTAAGACATGCACAAAACCAAACACACTGATTCAGAGATAAACAGGCAGAGAACAAACAAATCAATTCAGAGCCTGTCTACTAACACTCCTTAGCTTCAGCCTCCTGCTTATAAACCAGCTATGGGTGCACCTCCCACTGCCAAAAACTTTCAAGCTGCCCAACCACGAAGAAACCAAGAGCTTTTAATATGCCAATTAAATACCAAGAATATGAAGATCAAATGGCCAAATATCAAAGGCAAATATGATGCAGAAAGTCTAATTTGTCCCATTATTTATGTTGGAAAGGAGAGATAACCTCTAGAGATTGTCTCTAAAAAATGTTCAGCAAATGTTCTGCATAGATAACATTGCCCTGCGCAGACAGGATGAGATTTATTCTGCCTAACCTTAAGGTCCTTCTGAAGCACTCCATCTTCATTAATGCTTTCATCCCTATCAGGAGCGCGCTTTGACAGCATATCTCTGACTGCCTTTACTTTCTCAACTTTATTTGGTACCATAGCCATGCAGAGCCTACAGGTTTCCTAGTCACGTACAGCTTGCTCTGTGCTGGGCTGCCCTGCTTCATATCACATCCTCAGAAATCCAAGACCTTAAATCTCAACATCATCTCTGCTGCTTGACAGTGCAAGGCATGCCTAGAACAGGAATCATGGTGGTATCTGAGAGATTCCTGTGTAAGACTGGTGAAAATCTGGCTTTTCCTGTGACCCTGTCAACACTTTTTCAATCCTGGATCTGGTGAACAAAAAGGAAAACTTGCTTCATTAAGACCCCTTGTACTCTCTGCTTGGTGCATTGTGCAGCCACAAGGCAAAGTAGCACACCATAGAGACAGAAAAATGCTGGTGAGAGCAAATATCCCTACACAGAGCCCCTGTATCTCAGTACCAACCACATCTCATTTGCTGAACAATCTCATCTAGCTAGAGGGCTTTTAAACAGAGCTGTAAAATTTAGGGTTGAACTAAAAGTAAATGAAGGCCAAAATAGTTGCTCCATAAAAATTACCCAGGTATTTAACCCTTGAGAATAAAAATCAAGGATAAAATACAACACAATGTTTTTGAGAGTGCTTAAAGGAGCAAATTCATCACCATGAGTCAGTGGTGTGCTCACGCAGCCCAGACGGCAAATCCTATCCTAGACAGCATCAAGAGAAGTGTGGCCAGCAGGGAAAGAAAGGGGATTCTGCACCTTTGCTCTAGTAAGATCCCACCTCAAATACTGCATCAAGTTCTGGTGTCCCCAGCATGAGGAGAACACAGAGCTACTGGACTAAGGCCAGAGATGGCCACAAGGATGATCCAAAGTCTGAAGCCCCTCTGCTATGAGGAGAGACAGAGAGCTGGAGTTGTTCAGCCTAGAGAAGACTCCAAGGGGACATTAGAGCTGCCTTCTGGGACCTGAAGGGATCCTTCTGGAGAGGGACTTTTCATAAGGGTGCCTAGGGACAGGACAAGGGGAACGGTTTGAAGCTGAGGGAGAGCAGGGTTAGACTGAATCTCAAGAAGATCTTCTGTACATGGGTGAGACTCTGAAATAGCCTGCCCAGGGAGGTTGCAGATTCCTTTTCTGGAGATCTTTAAGATTAGGCGACCAAGTCTAGTTGATAGGAATCCTTGCCCATAACAGGAGGGTTGGAGTAAATGACCTGAGGCCCCTTCCAAGCTGAGCCATTCTGTGATTTATCAAATAAACAGAACTGTTCAGCATTACATATTGCTATGTCAGTTTTAAATCTCTTATAGGAAATCTCATCCATGAGCAGCAAGATTGGAAATATATCCCAGGACTAAAAATATCCAAAGCTTATAAAAATCTCTTAGCTCAGAAAGTAGTATTTTTGGAAGTGCTAAGTTTACTCTATCACCTACTGTTGGACAAAGTTAAAAGGTTTAGCAAATTGAAGTTGAATTGTTAATTTTTTCATCTCATAAAAGTCTCCCCACCAAAGGGAATCCTGCAGTTCAGCTGATGATGTAAAAAAAAAAAAAAATCTACAGTATCTAAGATTTAATAAATGGGGGGAGCATTGGCCATTCTCAAAGAAAACAAACCACTAGTGCTATCTAAGAACCAGAATGCTGGTTTTGTCTCAACAGTTTTAGAGTTTGTCTTAATAGTTTCAGTGTTTGTCTCATTTTATTTCTCACTGCATTATAACAAGGCCATGTAACATTTGCTGCAATCAAAAACTAAAAGGTTCAGTGGGACAAGCTCCTGCTAATATGAATAAGTCAATATCAGGTTTCCAACACCTGCTCAGAGGAAAACTGCAGACTTGCTTGCTGAGGATATAGCTCCATCTGGGAAGCAGTGTTCCTCCTGCACTCCCTGGCCTTTCTTTAGCAAGGGGGGTTTGTGCAAATGCAGAGCAAGTGCACACAGCACATGCTGACTCATGGCAAACACAGCTTGCTTCTATACAAACAGGAAGGTAGGTCAAAAAAGGCCAGGAGTCACAAGCAAATCTTCACTTACTTGAATGAAGCTGATAATTGAGAGAGATAAGCAGCCTTGGCAGATTGCTGCAGTCTTTCAGCTTACCCCTAGAATTACCTCTCCTACACGTGGGCTCTGGGCAAGATACCTCTGGAGAGTGCAAAGATGAGTCAGATTGCATTGGCAGGACTTTTTGTTTCCAGTTCCCATTGCTCTGGCTTAGGTGCATGAGCATTAGCCAGCAACACCTGGGGGCTGCCATGGGAAAGGCCACCCCTGGACATATCTGCTGGCCATCAGAGGGAGGGTCATTTTGAGCTGGTAGTGGTCTGATCCACTACTGTATTGAGTTCGGCTGAGCTGGAGTTAATTGTCCCTAGAGCATCTTTGCAGTGTGGTAGGCTCAGCAGCAGCTGAAATACTGCAATGTTATCAATACCCAGCTACAGCAAACTCTGTACATCTACATACCATGAGCTCCCTGGTGCCTAGAGGACAAGAGGTGTACTCTTAGCATCATCTAGTCTGGTCTAACCCCTAAAACAAGGCAAGTCATGTGCTCTCAGATGGCTCCTTGGTGCAAACCAAAGCATGGGAAATAGCAACAGCTGGAGGAATTTTCTGCCAAAAATGCATCTGTTCTAATCATCTTCCCCCAATCTCACAGTTTATATCTTTTACTATTGAACTCCTCCACTGCTGCAGCTTTAGCTTACACTGTCCTTGACATTAGAATTGAAATTGTCTTCATACACAAGTAAAACACTAATACAAATTTAGCCTGTCCAAAACTGATGGCTTTAGGCCCTCATTTAAGTCCACACAAAAATGTAATGCTGTTGTCTTCAGTGCCAAAAAGAGACAGAAGTTTTCCAAACTAGACAAACACAAAATTTTTGAACCGACTTTGGAACAAAAAAAAACCCCAACAACTCAATGGAAGTCTTGAATGTAAAAATGAAAAACAACTCAATTTGTTCCTTAGAACCCATAAGAAAATATACTCACAATCAGGCATCTCCCAAAGGATACAGATCTTAGACTCAAATGTATACTCTACCAGCTTTGATTCAAATTTACGCTCCTCTTTCAACACATTAGCTCCCAAAACCAAATTTAATAATAAAATGAGAGGAAAAAAGGAAACTAAGCAAAAGAAATCACTGAAAGAGGACAGACAATATTTAATTTACCCAAGTAAACTGCAGATGGAACTGACCAAAGCAAATATATGTTAGTTATTTCATCTTTAAGTCACACTGGGTATCAGAGTGACTGAGATTATTTCTGTGATGAGCCACACAGTCTGCAGGTTTGATTCAGTGGCTAATTAGCTTTTTATATTGAGAACTTATGAAAAGCTGCCTTATTTAATTTGTGAGTGGCAGATTACCAGTTCACTATTCTGTTGCTATGGCAATAGCAGCAGCAAATATAAGTAGAAAGACAGGATTTTACATGTATTCATACAGATACTTACTCTCGGACGGATCATTCAGAGAAGTGCTCACTGTCTATCTCGGGACACATTTGCCTTATGTTTATGTGTTTGTAGATTCAAATTCATAGAGCATAGCATCACAGAATAGTTTGTGTTTGAAAGAATCACCAAAGGTGACCTGGCCCAACCCCCTGAAGTCAGCAGGGAAATCCTCCACCAGATCAGGTTGCTTGAATCTCTCCAAGAATGAAGCCTGAACTACCTCCTTGGGCAACCTCTTCCAAGGTTGCACCACCGTCGTGGTGCAGAACTTGTTCCAAATATCAAATCTAAATCTACTCTCTTATGGCAAACCATTGCCCCTCATCCTATCACCACAAGCCTTTGCAAACAGTCTCTCTGCAGCCTTTTTGTAGGCCCCCTCAGGTATTGGAATGCTGCTATTAGGTCTCTCCAGAGCCGTCTCTTATCCAAGCTGAACCCCAGCTCACTCAGTCTGTCCTTGTAGAAGAGGTGCTCCAGCTCTCCAATCAGTTAAGTATATTTAAGTTACCACTTAATAAATAACTAAAGTATATTTAGGTGTAGTTAGGTATATTTAACATTGTATTTGACAGTGAGAATTACAAGAATAAAAGGTCAGAAAATTTTAGGTAAAGCTTTTTCCCTTATATAATCTCATGACAAAAAATAGTTAATAGAGTGATTTAATACCTCTCTTTATAGATCTATTCCTTCTCCTACTCTTAAACTGACTCATGCCTTTAGGTAGACAACACCACTAATAAGCACCAATTATACTTTACTCTCAGTAGAATAAAAAATAGTGGCTTTGGGTTTCAGCCAGTGATCCAAGACCTTTACTAATACAGAATGGATGATTTTAAGTGGCTGCATTACATGATGTATGAAAAAGTATTCTTCATAGATTTAACTTTACTTTTGTCAATAAACCCAAACCGTTTACTTTCTAAGTACTTGAAAAAGCCCAGCAGAACCTTCCGGTCCTAGAATTAAAATAATCATAGTGTGGGCAAGAAAAAGGACAAAAATCTCCTGGAAGAAGGCTAAAATTGAGATGATGATTATCCTTCTGAACATCAATTTCGTATGAACAGAGAACAGATGATGCTGCCTGTAGTAGCAGGAGTAAAATGGATTCAGTAAACAGCTGGAGCAAGGGAAATGATCCAGTGAAGAGCCACCCTGCAACCTGGAGATGCCCCGAGAAAGTTAAAACGGGCTTTTACTGGAGCTGCTGGAAATGAGCTTCAGCAGAAGAGGGAGAGGAGCTGATGATGAATTCAGGATGTGTTTCTGAACAGTCACTCAGACCAATGGAGCTAATTACCTCGTTCTCACATGTGCAGTTTACACTTCAAATAATTTGCTCTCTTTTAAGGATACCCCAGCCTATAGATATGGTTGTCAGGCCTCCTCATCAGATGGGCTTTTCAAACAGCCCATGCTAAATCAGAAGCAGGAGGGATGAGGAGCAGAACAAAGGCAGGAGAGTGGCAGGAGCAAAGGGAACATGCCCAGCACGCTCACAGTTAAGCTTCCTCTTAAATTCCTTCTGCCAGCACATTAACTACCTCATTGTGCCATCAGATATTTTCAAGATAACATATAGATTATATTCAGGAAAATGCATCTACTTCCTCACAAAAACAGAGCTGAATAAATATTTATGAAACTAAAAAGATATCCTTCCAAGTCCAGATATTTTATTTTTGCTACTACCTTAATACCATGGAAAATATGAACAGATTCAGAAGCTATGGGGGATATTTATTTATGTTTTGTTTTTTTTTAATAAGGAAGGAATTTTGTTCTTATTCCAGAAATAAGAAATTCTACATATGTTACTGCAACAATTTTTTTCCAATCTGTTTACAGCTCTAATGCTGTTTGATAGCTTAGTAAATAAGCAGCATCAGCTTAGTGCCTTGCCTGTAGGAAGCAGCAGACAGGTAGGATGCATATTAAAGCACCCACAACGTGTAATGAACAGGCAGGCAAATCTATTTCATGTAACAGCAACTCAATGTAATCCAAGAGGATTATTTATCGCTATGCAGTTATCAAACTGTAATTCCAGTTTCCCTCATCTCCCCCCCCATTTTTAGCTTCTGCTACATACAAATAGATACAAGCCTGTCCAAGGACAACAGCTCCTCCAGTGCTGCTGTCTGCAGGAAAAAAAAGCTTTCAGTAATTACATCTTCTGTTCCTAAATATATACCTCCCTCTGCTGTGTTTCAGGAGCATGGGATACCAACTGGCATGGGTTACGCTGTGGCTCCACACCACTCTGGGGTCTACCCGGTTCACATCCAGCTATACGAGGCCTGGAAGAAGGTCTGGCATATCCGAGTGACCAGCACAGAAGAATACCCACACCTGAAGCCTGCACGGTACAGACGGGGCTTCATCCACAATGGCATCATGGTACACTGCATTTCCATGCTTCATAGCAATAGTACTTTAAGGCACTCAAAAGTAGGCTATTTTTATCAAATGCTTCAAGTTTTGCAGCAGTCATTAAAATTCTCTGTGATCGAGGGTTTGTGAGGATGCCAAAATAGGGCATTTGTTATGCAGCTAGTTTTAAAGAAAAGGAAGGGGGAAAAAATATTTTTAAAATATAAATCACACAAGCTCAAGCAATTGCTAATGTGATCCTCAGAAACGGAAAGTAGTCCCTTCAACTATCAACTGAGTTATAAATGCATACTTTGAAATTCAAACTGCCTAAGACCTGTGTTCCAAGCTTTGGTTACTCTTTATGCATGAAAGGATTAGAAATCCACCACCTGGGAAGGTGAGCAGGCGTGAGGAATTTCCTCCAGCAAGTGCAACACTTCTGATGCTAAAGTTTACTTCCCAGCTTTGCTTTTGAAACTCCCAGAGCCAAGAATAGGACACAGTCACAGTTGGAAGAGACCTTCAGGATCAAGTCCAACAGTCAACCCAATACCACCACAGCCACTAAGCCATGTCCCAGAGTACAATGCCCACATGTTTCTTGAACACCTCCAGGGATGGAGGACTCCCTGGGCAGCCTCTTCCCATGCCTGACCACTCCTGTAGCAAAGAATTTTTTTCCTAATCTCCAACCTAAACATCTCTTGGCACAATTTGAGTCCATTTCCTCTCACTCTATCACTAGTTACATGGGAAAAGAAACCAACTCCCACCTCACTACAACCTCTTTTCAGGCAATTATACAGAGCAATGAGGTCTGCTCTTCCTTAGGCTATGCATTTGTGTGAAGAGAGAGAAGGCTCCTCACAGACACAATTCAGCTGCAGAAGGGCAGGAAACCATTTGTAATTATTTAGACCACCTCAGCAGCCAGCTACAAGCCTATGAATGGATGGGACACAAACTGAATATGTATAAATGGAGCTAGAAATATTTCAGAGGATGTCTTAAAGTTCCAGTTGACTTGCGTATTGCCTAAGCGTATAAAGTCACAATTGTGATCCCCTAAAGTTCACCAAACCCAGAATCCAATTACTGCTGCAGCAGATTCAAAATTCAGGAGCATGTTTGCACATGTATTAAAATGTTCTGCTGAATATAGCATTTAGTAGTAGTTTTAGCTGAGTAGAAAATTAAAAAAGATCGAAGGGAAACAAAAAGCCTTCTCCAGGTGAATTATGTCTCTGCATGGATTAGGTAACATCCATAAGCCCTAACAGCTGCTGGCTTTACTTTACCAGAGCCCTTAAGTAGCCAATAAGGTAACCAAACCATCTCATTCTCCCAGATGAGTTTGGTTTCTCATGCCTTCCTTCCTTTGACAGGCAACCTCTTGATTTATGACAGAACAGGAAGCTGACCTCAGGCTGGTCTCACAGGAGCATCCCAACAGTCCTGTACATAATTCAGAAACAGGAATGAGGGCTTGATAAGGTTTTCAGGACTGAGGGAAATACAAAGCAACAGATCTGTTGTGGTCCGCAGCCTTGAATAGAAATGCAGTTCAGCACAATTCATTGTCTGAGATAGCAGAGACAGCCAAGAAGCACTATTTATCTGCTAATAAACCAACTTTGCTAAAGGAAGACAGGTTTAGCTTTTAATTTTCTTCCAAATGCCAAGAAACAAACATACTCTAAGTTCAAGAGCTGAATAAAGCAGGCTGCATGACAGCTCGGTGCATGTGTCACAGTGTTTTCAGAGCTGGCATCTGGCAGTCTCCACATCTGCTTACCACAAGAGTCCAGAAGAGACAAAGAAGCCCACAAATAAACACACCAAAGCAGAGAGACAGAAGGGGTTGCACTTTGGTTTCTTGGCCTTGCTGGAGGGATTCAGGTGGTTGCACCAGGGTAAGTCTGCAGAAAAGTTAATGTCACAACAGTGCTGTTGTTTTGTTCTCAGGTGCTCCCCCGACAGACCTGTGGCCTTTTCACTCACACTATTTTTTACAAGGAATATCCTGGGGGCCCTCAGGAGCTGGACAAAAGCATTCGAGGAGGTGAACTCTTCCTCACCATTCTCCTGAATCCCGTAGGTACCTTCTTTTCCTATTTTTGTGATGCACTAACAGGGAGGGAGGGAGGGAGGAAGGGAAGGAGCTCTGCTGTCTTTGATCACATTTGGGAAATAAAAACACAGACCACTTGCTGAGAGGTAATGAGCAGTCAAAGAGGAAAGGAACAAAATGTCTCTTGCTAATTTTTAACTATAACTGTATGCAACAAGTTACTAGAAAATGCATTAGTTTCAGCTATAATATTTCCCAACCTGAAGACAGGTCTCCACGAGAGAAGAGTGCATTGACTCATCTGAGACTAAAAGAAACCAGTGAGGGCAGAGAAAAGCATGATCTTATTCCCATAAGCTTGGCTCCTCAGGCACTCCTGATAAAACTTGATGGAAACCCCAGGGCTCAGGCCTTGATATTATTTCCCCCACCACTGGTTCTCAAAAAATAGGTTTTGTGGAGATAAGATGATACCCCAAGCAGTACAGAGCCTTTTAAATTGGCATTGCTCAGTACTGCATTTCCTTTCCTCTCTCAGCATTACAGGAACCACAAACTACATCTAGGTGTGCACATACCAACTACAGGTATAACTACACATGGTTTCACCCAAAGTGCCACAGATGTTAAGGGAAGTTTGCACAACTATCACACAGTTTTGTCTACTCCCCATGATGTAGGGGGCTGGTACAGGTGTGATGAAGCTTATCAAAGATCAAGGAGGAAAGCAACCTGACTGCAAATGCTGTACTTTGAACTCATGACTCTCCTGCCTATGAAAAAGAGTCTGCTACCATATAGGACAGCAGCCTAGAGGTGGAAAAAGAAAGAACAAAAAAAAAAAAATCCACATCTTAATTATTTTTTTACTCTTGTTCTCCCTTCTTTGTGTCCCACCCAGACAAGCCACACTACTCACAAGATAAATGTCTTGTTTCTTGCCAGCTGGCCTCATTTTCAGTAGTTTTAAACTGCAGTGCTCACTAAGTTCTCTGAATAGTTAAGGAGACTTCAGGTGAAGCAAACTCTCAAATCCAGGTCACTTTTATTTAGAGTCCTAAATATAGATTTTGGTATGATATAATTAAGTGAAAAATTTTGGCTGGGGAGCTGAGTCAAAGATGCAGTGGACTTAAAGAAATGGGGCCTTTCTATTAGGGATTTTTCCAGATCATACATGTGACACCTAATTTAAGAATATAAAGTGTCCCTGTCCTTTATCCTGTTTCTCCATTACCCACAGCTCTCTCAGGCTGGCTTTTCTTCCCATAGTTTCCTTAGGTGTTATTTGGCTCATCACTTCCTTGGGATGCTGCTTGAATTCATCCTGAGTTTTAGAATACTTTGGTCAATACCTGTACATCTTCCACGAAAATGTTAAGATATCCTCATGTTTAGGCAGTGCAGCAAAATATACTCTTACCCCATGGGGGGTACTGAGAACAGCTCAAATTCCTCAGTCCATCACCATGTCCCAGACTGTGAGCATGCTCAGGTCATCCTCACTTCCTCTTCTACAACTTGCCTTTTCCCTAATGTCAGGTTTTTCTTTCTTGCGGACAACAAATAAGCAAGAATTCACAAGCTCACAGTTGCTCGTAGAAATTTCAGCCTTTAGATCTTTTAAGTGTTTGCATCATAAACCATTAAGGTTGGAAAAAAAAATTTAAGATACCCAAGTGTTCTTCTCAAGGGCAGTTTGAGGCTATGGGGAAGGATAGCTCTGCAATTACACTGGCCTCTCCAGGTAGCTCCCAAGCAGGACCAATCTCTAAGGTGCTGAAACATCTTTGCCAATTACATCCCTAGAGAAAGGGTGACAGGTCCTGCAGTACAGAAAGTTGCTCTTGATGTCCTGCTCAGTGTGGCAAAAAGTACTTCTGAGACAGTTTTACTGTCTGCCTTTTCAGCTTCAGGAGTGATGCACAGAGACAGGACCTTTCCAAGGAAGGTGATGTGCAGTAGCAGCAAAATGTCCCTGACTGAATCATGCATCTGTGATGGTAGTGACAGAGTCAGAAGACCATTTTCCAAAGCAAAAAAAAAGGCAGGGGAAGGGGGCAGCAGATTTTCTTTGGTTTTCTTCAGTACATGAAGTCATTGTTTTGATCAAGCTATATTCCAATAATCTGAGAGCTCAATATTGGTGATGTTTCAAAAGAATGGATTTTCTATACTATTAATGTTTGATTTTCCCCCTCCATCTTTTATGATTTTCTATCTTTACCCCATCAAAATTGCTATTTTACTGAGCTAAGCAACAGAAGTGAAATACTGACGCACACTTGCCTAACTCTGAGTTCAGTAAAAATCTGTTCCAATATAAGTGCTTATTCAGACAGAAAGAAATACAATTTAATCATGTCTGAGCTGAACTAAGATATACTACAAGCTTCCACCATCATTCAAGGCAGGTTGGTACACTATGAAATATGCACTGACTGACAACATTAAAAGCAAAACCTAGCCTTGCTGCAGAAGGAAACTGCTGTGAGCAGGAAATATAATCAGCTATATTCACAGAATCATAGAATGTCAAGGGTTGGAAGGGGACTTTTGAAAGTCCCCAGAGAAGAAGACTCCACAACCTCTCTGGGCAGCCTGTTCCAGTGCTCTGTTGCCCTCACCATAAAGTGTCTCCTTGTGCTGAGGTGGAACCTCCCATATCCTAGCTTGTACCCCTTTTTTCTTGTCCTGTCACTGGGCACCACCAAAAAGAGCCTGGCACCTTCATCTTGCCACCCATCTCTCAGATATTTCCTATATGTTAATAAGATGCCTTCTCATCTTTCTCTTCTCCAGACTAAACAGCCCCAGTTCACTCAGTCTTTCTTCATATCATAGAATATTTAGATTGGAAGGGACCTCAAAGTTCATCCAGTTCCAACCCTCAACCCTAGGCAGCCACAACCTCCCTAGGCAACCTGTTCCAGTATCTCACCACCCTCACTGGAAAGAACTTCCTCCTAACATTTTGTTTAAATCTCCCCTTTTCCAGTTTAAATCCATCACTCCTCATCCTGTCATTACAAGATCTTGTAAATAGTCCCTCTCCAGCCTTTCTCTAGGCCCCTTTCAGATACTGGAAGACTACTGTAAGGTCTCCTTGAAGCCTTCTCCAGGACGCAGAGCCCCAACTCTCTCGGCCTGTCCTCGTAGCAGAGCTGCTGCAGCCCACCAAGCATCTTTGTGGCCTACTCTGGACTCAGTCCAACAGTTCCATGTCCTTCTTGTGTTGGGGGCTCCAGAACTGCACACAGTACACGAGGTGGGGACTCAGGAGAGCAGAGTAAAGGAAGAGAACCCCCTCCCTTGCCCTGCTGGCCACACTGCTCTTGCTGCAGCCCAGCACACAGTTGCTGTCTGGGCTGCACTCACACTGCAGGCTTATGTTGAGCTTTTCATCACCCCAAATCCCCAGGTCCTTCTCCTCAGGGCTGCTCAGCCATTCACCACTCAGCCTGGAGCTGTGCTTGGGATTGCACCCACCCAGGTGTAGGACCTTATACTTGGCCCTGTTGAATTTTATGAGGTTGGCCTGGATCCACCTCTCCAGGTCCCTCTGGATGGCATCCCTGCCCTCTAGCAAGTCAACTGTGCCACACAGCTTGGTGTCAAATCAGAGATGTTCAAGGCCTCCAGTCATCCTTGTAGCTCTCAGATGTACTCTCTCCAGCAGATCCCTGTCTCTCAAAGTAGGGAGCTCAAAACTGCACAGCCCAGGATGTCACTGTTCCTCTTCATCACAAGGGCACATTGCTGTCCACTAGGACTCCCATCCTAGGTCTTTCTCCATGGAGCTGCTTCCCAGCAGGATGACCCCTCCTTATTCTGGCATCCGGTGTTATTCTTCCCCAGATACAGCTCTCCACACTTGTCCTTATTGAACTTCATACTAAGTTGGGGCAGTACAAAGGAACACATGGGAAGACCTTTCTTTTATGCAGTGTAAGAGAGAGCTGAGTGTTTTGTGGGTTGTTTTGAAAAGGTTTACAGAGTGGTATCTAAAATGCATGGTATCTTCAAGAACAGGAGCTAAGTGCCTATTCCACTAGCCAGTCAAATTCACTTGAATAAAAAATATGCTTTGAATGTGAAGTGTTCTCTAACCTGGCAGCAGTTTTTACTGGAATAGCAAGAAGAGACTTCTCATCTAATATCTCAGAAGCTTTTCACATACTTTATTCATTAATAAGCTTCCTCAGTATTTTAGATTATAGTAAAGAACAGTCTGGAATGTGAAGACCTTTTCAAATCCATAATTTAAAATGTTAGGTTAGATTCAATGAGGTGGCTAATGCAGTCCATGGATAGAAACCATATCCAGAAAACAGAGTCCTAACCAGAATACACTGTTCCCCCTAGCATATGAGACAACAGTTTTAAACTACAGCAGGGTATGTTGGATGTAAGGTGGAAGTTCCTTACAATGAAGGTGGTAAAATACTGTAACAGGTTGCCCAGAGATCATAGAATCATAGACTGGTCTGGGCTGAAAGGGACCTTCAAAGGTCATCTAGTCCAACCCCACTGCAGTCAGCAGGGACATCCTCTGCTAGATCAAGTTGCTAAGAGCCCATCTTTGGAGACATTCAAGGTCAAACTTGATGGGGCCCTGAGCAACCTGATCTAGACAGAGATGTTCCTGCTCACTGCAGAGGGGTTGAACAAGATAACCTTCAAGGGTCCCTTCCAACCCAATGCACACTTGCAGTTATCCTGCTTTACATCTGCATTATTGACAGTTGAAAAATGTTTTCCATTAACTTCCTAAAAACACCAGCCAGACGTATTCGTGGTGGGGGAGGAGATTCTCAGAAACAGAAGTAGCTCCTGTTAATTCTACTACCACATGACTGCATCAGTCTCCTGCTTACCAGGCTCTGGTCTCAAGTGTGGCATCACCACGAGTTACAACAGGGAAAAGGCAACACCTTCAGTGTGCTCTGATGGAGGGTGAGGATGGAACAGACCTATTTCTGCCTGTGGAAGGAAAACATAACATGTGCATTCTCAGTGTTGCCAGGCTACCATGACTACTGAAGTTACATACAGATTATATATGTTATTCTCACAAAAGATCACATCCCAGAGTCCAACAGTGGGTTAGAAATCTCCTCATACAGGTAATTATTTGTCCTGTAGGGTCAGGTGTCATTAGAAAAGCACAGGGGCAACAACAACAAAAGTAATAATACACCAAATTTTAAAAGGTAATATCTGGTTTCATAGAGCCCCTTCTACATCTACAGAAGAGACAAGTTCATATTTTTCTCAGGCTGCTCTGAAACCCATTTATAGTCTTTTATCCTACCCACCCCCACCCCAAACATGTTCAAGTAGTAACACAACTTAAATAATCTATTGTTTATTAAACATTGGTGTGTGTCCCCATCAATTAGTTTGATTATTGAAGCACATTTCAAGAATAATTAAATGTGGGAAGCAAATGTACTAATTAAGAATAATGTATCAGATGGGAAGAAATTCTTTACAGCTAATTTAGGGTCAGACTCCAACTCTCAATGTTAACAGCAAGCAGAACCATTGACGTTTGACTTCTGTGATTCTGAGAATCAGAATGTTTGGGGTTGGAAGGGACCTCAAAAGATTATTCAGTCCAATCCCTGCCCCCCTCAAAGCAGGATCACCTAGAATAGGTTACACAAGAAGGCATCCAGGAGGATCTTTAATATCTCCAGTGAGGGAGACTCCACCGCCTCTCTGCCTAGCCTCTTTCATGTACTTCATATGTGAAAAGATAAAATTACCTTGGCAGGGTGCAGGTGGAAAACCTTGATAAGGGCAAGAGCTGAATATTTGCTAGTCCTTCCTAACCAAAGAAACTACTGGTACATTCTCTTCCCCACACACACACACCCTAAGCCTTGACAAGCAAGTGGTTTACCCAATCCTTCCCCATTCCTCACGCTGGACTTAGCAATTTCAGCAAGCACATTAGAAATAAATATTAAGCTTCTCCACCAAAAATGTTCACAACTCCATGAGGGTACACCACATAGACGTTTAAATTAGAAATGCCCAAGTGCCCTTGCACTAAGATTAAGAGTTTGAAGACATTGCCAAGGGGATCTTCCAGTGAATTTTACTTTTAAATGGCTTCTACTGCATACTCTGTGGCCCAGAGAGATGTTTTCACTTTCTAATTTATGAATCCTCGAGACGAGTCATGTCTGGCAGGGACAATGTAGTAGCATGCCGAGGAAGGATAAATTCCATCAAGACAGAAAGAAATCAAACCAACTTTCCTTTGAGTTTTAACAAGGGTTACAAGAATCCCAGCCAGGCTTCTCCAAGCTCCAGTGAATACAGGAGGCTGTTCAAGTTTAGAGAGCTTATTCTTTGCATAAACACTTCAAAGCAAAGCTGAATCAAGTTAGCTGGAAAAGCTTCAGTGAACAAACTGGGCTTGAAACAACCCTAAATAGTCCAACTTTTTCAAAAACTATTTTCTTCAGAGGGTTTTATTCATTTGGAGGCTTCGAACAATATTAAGAAACTTCAGATGTATTTACAAGTAAAAAAGACAGAGTTTGGGACAGAAACTTAGAGATCACTGTGCTCCTGGAGTTTTCCTTTGCTATTCGATACAAGAAAAGCATTGAAACGTTCAACTGACGTATTAGAATCGTAGAATGGTTTAGTTTGGAAGAAACCTCAAAGATCATCTAGTTCCAACCCCCCTTCCACAGGCAGGGACACCTCCCACTAGAACAAGTCCCCCTTGCCAGATCAAAGCTACATGTTCAGCCATTGTTTTGTTACCAATGTTATTTACATTGTGGCTTGATAAACATTATCAACAAATCAGTTTTTCTCTAAATCTTAATTAGGACAGAATTCCTAAGAGTGATAACATCAGCATTTGTGTGTCAGTGGTGAAAAGAAAGCAGCGAAATCACCTGAATGAGCAGAAACAAAGGAGAGAAAAAGACATCTAGAACTTCTAATAAAAAATAGTACATTTTTCTTAGTACAAACCTTTTGCAAGACTAAGATTCTTCCCACTGTGCTAGCATAGCAGGTGTGTCTGCAGTAATTCTAGTTAAATCTTAAAACAAGAAAGGTTGCTATTATCAGAAGATCACTATGAGCCAAGGAGGCAGATTGTGTCCTGGGCTCCATCAAAAGGAGTGTGGCCAGCAGGGCAAGAGGGAAGATTCTGCCCCTTATCTCTGTTCTGGTGAGAGCCCACTTGGAATACTGCATCCAGTTTTGCTGTCCCCAGCATAAGGAGGATGCAGAGCTGTGGGAGCAAGTCCAGATAAGAGCCACAAAGATGATCCAAGGGAAGGAGCCACCTCTGCTGTGAGGACAGGCTAAGGGATATAGGGTTTGTTCAGTCAAGGTGGGGGGACCTTAGAGCTGCCTTCCAGTACCTGAAGACAAAGGCTGGAAAGGGACTTCTCAAGGGAGTGTCTAGCAACAGGACAAGGGGAAACTGTTTCAATCCAGGTTTAGACTGGATCTTGGGAAGAAGTTCCTCAGTACAAGGGTGGTGAGATTATGGAATAGGTTTCCCAGAGTGACTGTGGATGCCCCATACCTGGACATGCTTAAGGCCAGATTGGATAAGGCCTTCGGCAACCAAGTCTAGTTGAGAAGAGCCTCTGTCCATGGCAGAGGGTTGGAGAAGGTTATCTCTGAGGTTCATCCCAACCTAAGCCATTCTAAGATTCTATGCTTATTGCAAGTACATTGGTGCTCAAGCTGTATCTTCAAAGCCAGGAACTTAAGAGCACCAGAAGATGACTAACCATATCCTTAACATGAATACAACACTTGCCAGCTATGTAGCCATGATGGAAAACTGTCTCAGAGCAACTCCATTCCTTGTGGAAAAATAATATTTAGGTTTTCTGCAGGTGTGCATCATTCCACTGCTTCAACAGAAAAAAAGTCAGCTTAAGACTCTTCAATTTATTTACTCTGTAAGCCATTTCAAACAATATCATTTCCTTTTCTCTCTTGCTAAACGTTGGTGACTCTTTACAACCTTTTGGCACTGCTGTGAGATGCTTTCAATTTTTTTTTTTTAATTTTTTTTTTTTTTTACTGTTTGCTTCACTGGGTTACATAACTATAAAAAAATTTATGGTATTTGAAGGAGTCCAGCATTTTGGTCACCTTCAGCACTTTATTTTTATTCTACTTATTATTTACTTAGCTTAATAGCTCTTTAAAAATGTTTTTGCCATTTCCAGGATACATTTGTAAAAATCCCTCTTTCTCTTTTGTTCATCAGTGAGCAGATTTCTCTTCTTGAGTCAACTTACTTACTCCTCTTCTCTGCCCCTTACATACTTCAAATTCTTTCCTATCAAACATTAACCAACATCATATGCATCTTCAACATACTCAGAAGATAAGGACAAGTTAACTGGTATTAAAATCAACTGGCATTAAGGTCCCTTCACTCTTTTGAAAGAGAGCTTTGGGACGTGCCAGTCAGAACAACACATTTCCTAAGGCACACTCATTCATGGTCACATCATCTGTTATCTTGAACACGGAGCATGAGGTGGAGCGAGGAAATAGGATGAGCAGAGCAAATCCCTTTGCTTTGCTTCAAAATGTAATCCATGAAAATTTATAATTAAACAGTCGTGACATGCCATTCCCAAACAGAAATATTCTAACTGCCAAAGAAAAAGGGGAAAGCTTCTCATAAGAAAAGTAAGGGAACTCTGTTGGAGCGGAAATTTAAAGGAGGATTTTCACATCCAAATGTCAGGCTCCAAACTAAGTGGGTTCAGTCCATGTTCTCTAGTCATTGCCCTTCATTCAGTCTCCTGAGGAATGCCCTGACATATTTAAAGCATGCTTTTACAAATTGTCCTATATATCACATCTTCAGCATTCACAAGGTCTTCTAGTATGTTTTCTGGTTCACCTCCCTTACTCCCCTGCTTCATAGACAGTAAAGAACAGCCATAAACCTTTAACAGCCAAGATAAGCTAATAAATACAGCCCTAAATATTAATGCCCCTACAAACAAGAGAGAGACATTCCTGAAAAAAAAAAAAATCTCTCTAAACCAGAAAGCTTTTTATTAAGCCAGCAAGTGACAGCACAAAAGGCAAACACCAAAGCAAAGCTAGGTGCATCAAGCTTTGAGAAGAACCAGTAAGCCTCACTTGCTCAAATAAGTCAGTTAATTGGATTTACCTGCCAGTCTGCTGCATGTTTTTCTCATTACCTGTTCACTTTAAACAGCTAATGGATAAAACTTAATCCTGCCACCCACTTCCCTGCAGCACCCTTCCTGTTTTCTGCTCTGCTTCAGGTATGCAGCCACCAACCCCTGCTGAAAGACAGCATGAAGTTAGCATTGAAATCAAAGTAGCTGTAGACCTTGCTGTGTATGCAAGGGCAAAGTTTCTTGCCAAGTATGACCCAATCCTTAGCCACATTCAATCAGTGGAAAAGCTTGCAGAAAAGAAAACCTGATAACAGACTTCAAAATGTCAAGACATTACCATCTTCATCCTGGTCACAGCTGAAGACAGTGAATGATGGTTTTCTGTAGCCTAAACTGAAAAGGCTACATATCCCTAGAGTGAAATCAGAGTTTGATTGAAAGGTAACTTTGAATTCAACTCAGGAGAAGTTGCAGACAGTCCATAATAAGGACCTTTATTATAGCTACTTTGAACAAGGTGTGATTACAGGCTGCAGAGAGGCAAATTCCTTCCAAGTGTAGTGGGACACTTCATTTTGAAGGCCACTTCAACATATTTAGGATTTTAAGCTCTCCCTGTACCTAAAGGGTTATTGTTTATTTCCAGCTTGTTAGGTCAAGATTTTGCATGTCCCACACGTGCCATGCTTGGAACATTTTGTTCTTGTTTCCTGCTCTCACCTCTCATGAAAGCAGATGAAAATCACACATTATTGCTTTGGAATATTGAAAGCAAATGCAGAGAGGGGTTAATTTGTACCTTCCACAAGAGATTTGGGAATGTTATTGTGAAGCATCTGAAGTGCTAATAATATTTTCCTTTTTATTTGCTTTGTTTCTCTGAGCATAGCTGTAGGAAGGATAAAAAATAGCTTTGGCTTTGTAGGAAACATGCTGCAATCCAAGAGCAATTCATAATGCACTTCTGCTAAGAGCCCTGTCAATAGGGCATCTCAGCATCTTCCAGGGACATGAGAAGAAGCAAGAAACCTTCCTACCACAAAGTGTCAACACTTGTTGAGCCATAATTAGCAGGCTACCACCTACAGGGACAGGCATGTTCCTCTTCCAACACGACAAGAAGGATGTGTTTGTTTCACTAAATTAAAAGGGAGCTTTGTGATTAAGTCAATATGTCAGAAATAGTCTTAATGAACACACCAAACCAAGTGAAAGAGCCGGACCTTACTCTTCTTTGAACCAGGGGTCCAATAACCTGCCAGGAGAACCAGAGAGGCATCAAATGTTTTAGCTTGAGAAGAACCTTTAAAGTGATCTAGTGTAACTTCTCTGCAGTCAGTAAGGACATCTTCAACTGGATCAGGTTGCTCAGAGCCCCAAACAACCTGAATTTGAACACTTCCACAGATACAGTATCTACCACCTCTCTGTAAAAAAACATTTTACTGCATGAAGTGATTATTACAGTAAAGCACAAGTGTGGCCAAATGCTCGTTGCTGAAGCGAGGACCAGGAGGCCATCACCTCAGTACTATCTCAGCCAGAGCTGCCTCTGCTACCAATGTAACTGCAGGACATAGGCATGAAATCATAGAATAGTTTCTGTTGGAAGAGACTTCTAAGATCGTCAAGTCCAACAATCAACCTAACACCATCATGGCCCAAAGTGTCCTGTCTACACTTCCTAAACACCTCCAGGGATAGTGCCTCCACAACCTCTCCAGGCAACCTATTCCAATGCCTGACCAGGCTTTCATTAACTTTTGCCTGAGGAAGAAGATAGCATCTCTTGTTTATTCAGAAGAGCTCTTACATAGTTTGCCACAGCAGTGTTAGGTTGGTGGTTAGACTCCATGATCTTAGAGGTCTTTTCAATCAAAACAATTCTGTGATTCTACATCCCATGCATGTTTGGCATCATAATCCCTTCAGTTATCTTCCTGCCACAGCACATGTTCAGGTTCAATGCAACCTACACACATTTGGTTGGACAGACAGCACCCTGCAGAAGGTGCAGCACAATTGTCCCCTCCCCTAAAGGTATTTCCTTCAGCAGCTGAAAGTCCCACAAGCACTGATAACACAATAGAACTATTACACAAGCAAAAAAAGTTGAAACCACATTTATCTTCCAGGCATATGATTAAGTCCACTCCAACCTTGCCTGGCCTTTTGAATCTTTCTTTTTTTTCCCTTTGTAAATCATGGGCTTAAGTTGTGCCAGGGGAAATTTAGGTTGGATATCAGGAAATATTTATTTCCTGAAAAAGTGCTGAGGTATTGGAACAAGCTGATTGGAGAGGTGTTGGAGTCACCATCCCTGGTTCAAGAATCCTGTAAATGTGGTGCTTCAGGATCTGGTTTAGTGGTCATGGTAGTTGGGTTGTGGTTAGACGCAATGACCTTAAATTTTTTTCCAACCTTAATGATTCTTTTTTTCCTTCATCCCACATGGCTGCCCCAGCTGCAAAGAGATGCCATAGGAGAACACTATCCCATGGAAACTTGAGCCCTTGGCAGCATATTTAGAAACTAATTAGCTTGAAATGCGGAGCATGTAGAAAATATTTTAAGAACACATCTCCTTTCTTTCCTACATGACATTTTCCTTCTTTATGGAATCATAGAATGCCAGGACTGGAAGTGACCTCGAAAGATCATCTGGTCCAGCCCCATCCTGCCAGAGCAGGATCACCCAGAGCACACTGGAATGCATCCAGGCAGTCCTTGAATATCTCCAGAGAGGGAGACTCCACAACCTCCCTGGGCAGCTGGCTCCAGTGTTCTGTCACCCTCACAGAAAAAAATCCTGAAATGTTTTCAGGGAGAAGACATGACAGAATCTGCCCTAAAATGTGATTTCACNCCACCAAAAAAACCACCAACTTCCTCAGATTCACATGGTACTTCATATACCTCAACTTCCACCCATTGCCCCTTGTCATGTCACTGGGCATCACCAAGACGCTAGCTTCATCTTCCTGGCATTCACTCCCTACATATTTATAAGCCACCTACTCAGCCTACTAACCACAGCCCTTCTAATACACCCCAAAATGGCGCTGGCCTTCCTGGCCACCAGATCACACTGCTGGCTCATGGCCATCCTTCCATCCACCAGGATTCCCAAGTCCTTCTCCCCTTCACTGCTTCTAGCAGGTCAGCCCCCAGCCTATACTGATGCATGGGATTATTCTTTCCCAGCTGCATGAATCTACACTTGCCTCTGTTGAACTTCATTAAATTTCTCCCTGCCCAACTCTCCAGCCTTTCTCAGTCTCTCTGAATGGCAGCACAACTCTCCAGTGTGGCAGCCACTCCACCCAGCTTGCTGTTGTCAGCAAACTTGCTAACAGTGCACTCCATGCCCTCATCCACATCATTAATGGATACATTAAATAATACTGGTCCCAGTACTGACCCCTGAGAAACTCCACTAGTTACAGGCCTCCAGCTAGACTCTGTCCCATTGATCACAACTCTGACTTCTTTCATCTAACCAGTTCCCAATCCACCTCACTACTCAACAACCTAGACAACACCTCCTCAGTTTAGCTATAAGGATGCTGTGGCAGACAGTATGAAATGCTTCATTAAAATCAAGATAAAGCACATCCACTGCTCTCACATCATCTGTCCACCTGGTTACGCCCTCATAGAAAGTTATCAGGTTGGTCAAACATGACTCCCCCTTTGTAAAACCATGCTGACTGCTCCAAATGAGCTTCCTGCCCTTGATACAGCTAAAGCACAGCCATATAAATATAAGCTGCTCTATTATCTTTCCTGGGGCAGAGGTGAAGCTGACAGGTCCATAGTTACCTGGGTCCTCCTTCTTAGCCTTTTTGAAGATTGGAGTGATGTTTGCCCTCCTCCAATCCTCAGGCACTTCTCCTGTCCACCATGACTTACCAAAGATGATGGAAAGTGTTCTGGAAGCTGGTACTCCACATCATGCCTGTTGGTACTTTATCAGAATTACTTCCCAGCAAGTTTAGGTGATGGGAGAAATAGTAATAAATGACTGTGTGTCAACAAGAATGTTATTGGGCAAAGAGAAAAAAAACCTGTTACCTTCAACCACACACCACACAATCATTTATTAAAGTGTCAGGAGCAAGCCTTTAAGGTAAAAATGAGCTGAGTCAGAATTCTCTGATTATTGAAAATGAGTCCTTAATAGAAGTAAATGGACAAGAACAAAATTTCCTTGCTGTGTTCACCATTCAAAATTAATTGGAAAGTGGCTGATTTGAGAATATTATATCCTCCAGTGAACTGAAAATGCTGGAATTTTTTTCCTCTGAAACCAAGAGTGGAGAATTAAATTAACTCTGAGGTTTGTTTGCTCAGAGTAGGCCACCAAAATGGATTAATTAATCATCATTTATGAATACTCCACGGCATAAAGCAGTCAGCTTTTCAAAAAACTGCTAGAATAGCAACATGGCAGTAGAACAGTTATAAAAACAAATGATAAATATCCTGCATCTCCAATCTCTGTCAACGTGCCTGGCATTTCTTTCTTTGCAGTCTGAAACATCTAAACACTGAGTAAGAGCTCTTTAAAGGGCTCAGAGGGGATGATTTATAGTTGTTGTACAACCCTGTGTGCTGCACAGGGTCCTGAGCAGTCATTTCTGTGGGGAATGTGAATATGGCTTGAAGAGAACTCACTTTCCTCCTCCTGGAGACCATGAAGTGCCACATTACTGATAGACCTAATTCATTCCATCGTTCAAAACACAAAATGAAATTTTATTTAAGCACATCTATAGAGAGAAATAGTAAAGGAACTGTCATTTATGGATGCTTATCCAAACAGAGTGATTTTCATCGTTATTTGCCATTAGCAGATACACAGGAACACTTCTCCAGAAGTGCAGCCACCTCAGAGATTTAAATTTTAATTACAAGGGTAAATAGAAAGAATCACAGAATTATTAAGGTTGGAAAACACTTCTAAGATCAAGTGCAACTATCAACCTAAAACCACCATGAACATTAAACCATGTCCCAAAATGCCATGTCTCCATGTTTCTTGAACCCCTGAAGGCATGGTGACTCCACCACCTCCCTGGGCAGCCTGTTCGAATACCTGAGTACTCTTACAATAAAGAATTTTCTCTTAATATCCAACCCAAACTTCTCCTGACACAACTTGAGGTCATTTCCTCTCCTCCTTCCTGGGAGAAGAAACAACCCCCCACCTAGTTTGAAGCTTCTGTTAAGGAGTTGGAGAGCAATGACGTTCCCTCTCAGCCTCCTCTTCTCCAGACCAAACAACCCCAGTTCTCTTAACTGCATCTCACAGGACATGCTCCAGAGCTTTCAGCAGCTCTGGACACATTTTAACATCCCATTCTTCTTGTAGTGAGGGGCCCAAATGATCAGCACTGTCATTATTTCACTCCTGCAACCCCTAAAGCAAAGATGTTTATTTTTCCCATCTATAGAAGACACTGTGTTATTTACAATTATTTTTGCATTTCTCCATGCTGTGATAAATACAATGCTTGGAAGATGGTGTTGCCTGTGGTGCACCACTCAAAGGCACTGCAGAGGGCCTGCAGAGACCCTTAGGCTGACATTGGCCCATGGTGGTCATTAAGTCAGAAGCTCAGGCCAGCCCTCCTGCTGCAACGGTGGTGCAGTCAGGACAACATTTGTGACATTATGGGAGAGCTGTCATTATTTCAGTGCAGTAATGGAGAAAGCTTCACAATTTTTTATAGACATAGCCAGAGAGGGATGCAATTTGGTGTCCTAAGCCAAAGCCAAGGAATGCTCACATTATTCACTGGCACAAAATAATTGAGGCTGAGCTGATTTTTATCTGCAGAGAGGATTATGACTAAAGAGGTTGACAGCCTCATCCAGTATTTTATAGTTGTTTGATTTAAGTTATCAGAGAGCACACAACATAAATACCATCAAGGAAATGGGTTATTGATAGCTATCTCTTTATACAAACTCCTTTGATCATTTTGGAAAGCTGAAGCCCAAACCCATCTGAGACTTCCCAGAACCCATCTCTTTGACGGTACTTTTATTATTCTGTCTGAAACAAATCTCATGACAGTTGCACCCAAATCTGTTTTCAACCAGTTCATTTGTGCAATTTGAAGTTGGGGTTATTCTCAAGTCTGAGCTGAAAGAGATTATTTTTATTCTCAGAGGAAGTTTAGTCTAAGGAAGCCTTAGCGATGAGCAAACACAGATGGCAACAAAAATTCCTGTATCATGAATTTCACTTCAAAATGCAAATATTTGCTTATAAGAGGAGGACTGAAGTGCTCTAGAGCTCTGCAAAGAGTTCATGGGGCCCACAGATGTAACTGATAGCACCACATTTGTGCAGAATTCATTAAACTCCAGCCACAATTAGATGTACTGCTGATCGCTTATACAAGTGTGACAAATGAACAGACATAAAAAAAAATCCATTTAGGTTTTTCCACCCTAATGCAGCTCTGCACTGATTGCATAAAGTCATCAACAGTAATAATTTTTCCACAGCCTCGAAAGCATGCCCTAATAGTAAAAAAAAATGTTAAAAAAATTTAAAATCCACTTTTTAAATTGTAGGCTTTAAAAGAAAAAAACATGAAAATCTAACTAACGGAAAGTTGAGGCTGTTCAGCCTGGAGAAAAGGCAGCTCTGGAGAGACCACTACCTGCAAGGGGCCTACAAGAAAGGCAGGAAGAGGCTTTTTAAAAGGGCTTGTAGTGATAGGATGAGATGGAATGGATTAAGGAGGTGAGATTTAGACTGGAGATTAGAAAGAAATTCTTTCCACTGAGGATAGTGAGACACTGGAACATGTTGCCCAGGGAGATTGTGGCTTCCCTCTCCCAGGAGGTGTTTAAGGCCAGGTTGGATGAAGCCTTGAGCAACCTGGGCTAGTGGAAGATGTCCCTGCCTATGGCAGGGATTGGAAGCAGATAATCTTCAAGGGCCCATCCAACCCAAGTCCTTCTATGAATCTATCAAACTTCTACCACCTGAGACCCCACATGTCCAAAATGCATTAACTGAGGGAGGAAGAGTTGCTGTGTTGGAATGTAGCCACAATTTAGCCTTATTTTAGAAGTGACACACAGGTAGATATCAGAGAACAAAAATTAGAAAATAAACACAGCAACATGATTCTCAGTAGGGAAAGAAGCAGCACGTAATATTTTTCTGTCAATAAAGAATTTAATCATATCATCTAAATAATGGAAAAGCAGAAAGCCTTCCTAGGTAAGACAGAAACAGTTCTGCTCTTTGAACAGGGAACGTTAAAACAAGACAGATACACTGCAGCATGAACAGAGCTGTCCCAAGGCCACATACTACCACTGCCCAACAGCAGTGTCCCCTCCCAACACTGGGGAGCACTCTGGGTGGAATACAGACACTGGGAAATAAAACACCATCCCATGTCTTCACTTCCCCTACATTCAAAGACAAAAATGTCTCTTTCCAAACAATGCCTTTGTTGCTTTCTTTTAGAGATATCATGTTTGGAAAATATTTGATTATCCTGTCAAGAATGCTAAAATTAAAAAAAAAAAAAAGATGTGCAGACTGGAAGTAAGGAAAAAAGTGGTGGGGGGAGAAGTTATTTTCAGGCACATAAATGATTTTGCTTCAGTCGCAGAAGGATCATGAATATGAATAGCGCTGAATTCTAGTGATACAATTTGTCATTATTAAAATTAGTGCTTTGTCAACACTAAAATCTTACTCCCAGCTTCCTTTTCGTGCTGCTGCACAAACAGCTGCTATAAGGGCCCCAGTGTTCTGGGATACATTACAAATGAATGGGGCTCTGGCTCATAAGGTACCAGAAAGGTCTGTAATCCATAATGGGAGACTGTCAGGATGTGAAATATATTAAACACTTGAAACTCAAAGAGGTATTTCTGCAGTCAGCCTAGCGTAGCGCCACTTGGAATTAGGAAATGGACACTTGACAGTTTTGCATTTCTCAGCCATGACATCCCATTTACACATCCAGAAATACAACACCCTGTCATCTAGATCCAATTACAAGAGTTGGCTTTTGGAGCAACTCTACAGCATTTGCCAAACACAATGGAAAAAAATGGAACAGCAAAATTCATTTTTCTGGGCAACATTCATGCAAAAAGGAGTGGAGAAGAGCAGCAAACACACCATCACATTTCTACAAAAACAGGATCTCTAGGCCATGTTTCCCAACATCTTTGTCTTGCTATACTTTGGCTTATTTTGCAGGCATTCATTCCTTCCTTCTTGCAAATTTTAGTTAGGAGGTGCAGAAACTTTGGGTAAAAAAAGAAGTTGTTGATGACAGTGAACAACAGGTTCCTCTTAGAAGAGCAAGATTCACACATGATACTTGCATCTATTTGTAAGCTTTCCATTGCAAAAAACCCAACAGCAAAAATCAGGATTCCCATAATCTGTAGGCCACAGCACCCCATTTAATGTAAATACTGATGGGGACCTAAGCAACCTGTTTAGTTAAAGATGTCCCTGCCCAGTGAAGGGGCATTTGACAAAATAACATTCAAGGGTCTCTTCTAACCCACAGCATTCTGTAAAATATGATGCTCCTGGAAGTGCTGCTCATTGCCTCAGTTTTGTCACTAGCAAAACATAAATCTCCTTTTTTTTTTTTTTTTTTTAGGTCAAGTCTTTGAAAGCCATAGCTAAGATCTGTACCTGTAGATGTCTCTTACAATAAAAGGAGTGCTTATAAAAGATAGTCTTTCTGTAACAAAAGGATCATGGCTGCAGGAAAGAGAAAATGATGCTGAGAAAAGTGCCCTGTGGGTGTGAAAGGGAGGCAGTAAATGAGACCAGGATGAGGGAACACAACCAGCACGAAAGTAACCCACACCCAGCCTTGCTCCCATGGCATGTGGAGTAGAGATTGTACAGCAACAGCAAGCAGCTTTACCTAGTGCCTCTCTGCACACAGGTGTAGCACATCGCCTAAGCCAGTTGAGCCTTATGAGTAATAGGATGCAGTCAGAGGCCTTTTCCCAGCCTCAAGAACTCCAAACAGCTCATTGCCTTTGTAGCACAGGGTTGCAGAGAGCAGCATTCTGCCTCTCCCCCAGAAACGTTAGTCCCACCTTGATGAAGAATGGTTTGTTGGCTAGCATGAACCTGTGCGCTCCTGCTTACTCTTGGTCCCAGAGAGCATGAAAACAAGACTTTGCTTTTATTTACCAGTTGTGCTGAGAGCACTGTGGGAGGACACAGTTCTTGGATTTTGTTTCCTAGACTCTTGCCCTGGAGGCTGGTTGTGAAGCACTTTTACACCCTCCAAACAAGCACAGCATTTTCTACCCAGCACCAGCCTTGAGGCACACAGCAACATTTTACCAGCTCAAAACATTTCTAGACTATTGCATTTGCTATAGACTGATGCAGAAGCACAGAAACAAAGTTGTGTGTCTTACCCATGCCATCTCCTTTTGTCCTAGCAGATGTGAAGATAGCAAAGAATTAGGTATGATTTTATCCCATCAATGATGTACCACATTTGGAGTTCTTTTTTAAAACAGTGGTCAGTTGGATCCTTTGGATTGGACTGCAGCCTAATGAAACTCTTAAAATAAGCTAATATCCATCTCCTATAAGTACCTTCTTTATATTAAAATATCATTCCCATTCAAGGGGTGGTAGGGGGGTGTGAGCAAAGAAAAGATTTACTTGCACAGTTTATTTGCTGCAGTAATATTCAATTGTTGCAATTATACTAAATATCATTGACAGACCCTTTAGCACTTAACAAAAACCATTTCAGACACAAGATGCTATTCTCTATCAACATCTCCCCCAAGTGCCTTCCTTTTCATCACATTAACATAGTTTGCAGGAAGCACTTCTCAAATGTTGAGGAACTGAACTCTAAACTGGGAGGGATATGTTTGTGCTGGGTTGTTGGTTGGGGTTTTTTTTTTGGTAGGGAGGACAGCAAACTGGAACTGCAAAGATTCATTACCTTGTTTCTAAATTCCTGGGGTACTACAGACAGACATGCACAAGGTTCAGGACAATTTTAGAACTCACTCCACCTATGTAAAACACCACCAGTCACAAAACACAAAGGCACTTGGACACACAAAGTCAAGCCATCTGAAAAAAAGACCTTGTACAGTTGCCAATCTTTGCTCAGCAGAGGCTCAGAGCAGAATAAGAGTGAAGAATAAATTATCTTTTGTGGAATGAAGTGGGCACAGCACAAACACACTACAGATAGGCCATGAGGGACATTTTCTCCTAAGCCCCATCCATCTTCACCTCATAGATGTACTAAAAGCCTTATCAAAGATTTATTGAGCTAATGGACTTGGTTTTAAACATCGCGGGCTGATGTTTGAAGGAGCACCCCACTGGCAGAGTAAGATGGTGGAAGTGGGAAGCTTGTGGCTTTTCAGTCAATGGTTATTTTGAAAGCCAAGACAGTCTGGTATAGGTATGAACACATTATTTCTTTCTACTAAAGCTCAAGCCTGGGACCACAAAGCAACAAATTTCATCTTTAGGTGACAGCAGTGGTTTGGAAAGCTCTTCTAAGTCAGCATTTTGCAGTCATTTTAGGTGTGAAAGTCAAATTTTCAGACTCAGCACCTCCCATCAGTTTAGCTTCTGGGGAACCTGCTTGCCACCCAGTTGAGACATGCATTTCCAGGGCTCTAACTCAAGGACTGAAGTGCCAAGACAGCCCACCTGGTTTCGCAGCCATAGCCTACCCCCAGAAAGAACAGCTCACACCTTCACGTTTCCATCTTATCTAATATACATGCCAGGCTTTGAAGAATTGTAACCTAAATCCTGGAAAGGCCAAACCAGATGATCCTCAAGCCCCCCTCCAGCTCAATAGTCTATGATTCTGAATGTTGCTTCCTGTGCCTAAGTTGTGAAAGGCACCACTCAAACTACATCCAACTTCCTTCAAAACAACAAGGAAACAAAGACCTTACTGACCTGAGCACATAAAGATGGCGTACCAGAAACCCAGCTCACCTGCCACAGCTCTCAGACAAGGAAAGCCCACACAACACCTCCTCTTCTGCAGTCCCTTTTATAAGCTCACCCTCAGCCCCACCCTGTGCTAGCAAATTCCATTTCTAATCACCCACAATGTGATTCACCTGGACATAGATAGCTACTTGCAAAGCAAAGCTGACCTGTGGATCATGTGTCCTCAATTCTGGTAACTAATCTCTTCAGAGTCAGCTACTTCAGACCCCAAAATAAGCATAAATTATACCTCTACCCTTGTCTATAGAGCTGCAGCCTTGCTGGGTTATAAAACACAAGTGGTTATTGCTTGAGCCAGTCTTCTTTCCCAACCACGTTACCTAACCACATTCAGGCACAAAAATATGAGAACCTAGAACCCATGTCCATCTTTTGAACCTAGTCCATCCTGAAGGTGAATGGATTGCTCTCTATGTTCTTCACAAATTCAATGCTTTCATTGCCTTCTTTTGAGTTTGTGTGGGGGAGGAGGGCTTTGGAAACCTTCTAGGAGCCCCCAGACCTGCCCTTACAGTCAGATACTGACACCTCCTTGTATCCCATGACTGAAACTTTTCTCTTGCCTCCTAGATCAGCATCTTCATGACCCACTTGTCTAATTACGGGAACGACCGCCTGGGGTTGTACACCTTTGCTAACCTTGCCAGCTTTGTTAAGAGCTCAACAAATCTCAACCTGCAGACCCTGCCTCCAGTTCAGCTGGCTCAGAAGTACTTTGAGCTCTTCCCGGAGCAGACAGACCCTCTTTGGCAGGTAATGTCACATCCTTTTCAGTCACAACCCACTTGTTGAGATAGGAATGTAAAAATAAACACTGCACACCTCCTGAGGTTATTTAATTATTTTTGAGGGAGCCACTGCTTTTGACTAGAAATGGACCAGCTTACATGCACACAAAATCCAGCACAGGAAAAGCACCTAACTGCCAGTTCAGTGGGAGAAAAACTCCCACCCCCTCCCACGTCTGCAGTTTTGCTGAAGCACTGTGTTGTGTTAACTAATGGTGTTGCACCATCAGTGAGCTGCTCACAGACAGCTGGCAGTGAGAGCTGTCACAAAGCAAACAATGCAAATTCACTGCACCTCTTAACAGGGCATCACTGATCTGAGACCACTGCAGGACAAGGGAGGATTTTTCACCATCTGAACCCCCTTCGGTGGAAGAGTGAGGAGAATGGAGGGTGGGAGGGGTCAGAATGGGCAGCTCTTTTAAAGATGGAAAAGGATTTCTGCACAGACCACTTTTCTATCTTTTTTCCAAACACACAATGGTGCTGCTTGTAATCTCAACACTGTAATTTCCTAATCATTGTCTCAGATATCTGGCTCTTCTCTTACACAGAGTACGAAGTGCCATACTGGGCTTTTAGCTATGCAGGCAGACATCCAGAGTGGCACCACGGAGATCTGTGCAGTTATTTTGGGCTTATGCTGGCAAAAAGGAGCTGGCCCTATTATTTCTGGCCTGAAAGCAAAAGAAGTGGAAATCTATAAAATCTCCATTGAGTTGAGTGGACCTGCAGTGATTCACATCAGATAATGATTTTCTCCATTGTATTTTGTTAATTTTATTCACTGTATGTGCTATTACCAGCGGCTGCTATACCAAAGCATTACCTATACATTAAATGCTTTAAAGAGCAGCCAGCCCTAACCTTTTCCATCCAGCCTTTTGTTCACACAGGTTTTTATTTTGCATTCATAGGTAGTAGAAAGATAAGGAGATGAATAATATCCCACATTTTTATTTTGTTCTTATGTAAATTCAAATTGGCACTAAGTCCCATGCATCTGAAACCATTTTGTCACCTAAGAAACTAATGCCTTGAAGCTATTCTAACAGAGGTTTCCATTTTAACCTCAAATGAAAACTTGATTAAATCAATGTTTTAATATTTTTTTCCCCCTCTGTTCCTTTTCTTTTTTTTCCTTTTTCCTAATGACTGAACTTAATCCTCAGTCATGCAAAACCATTAGAGTTACACTAAATTTTAGGCAAAGGGACCACATAGGAGCCTGTGGACTCCGTTTATGAAATGAGCCTGATTAGCAGAGAGGAGGAAGCGTAGCAGACTCTCAGTGTGGCTTCTGAAACCAGGATTTGCACAACTGTGTAGCATTACTGACTTCACCGGAAGGCCTGGTCATGGAGGATACTCAAGAGTTTGGTCCCTCTCTGCTTCTATACCAGAGTGCTTAATATCTGTCAAGACTAAATTGTTAGGAGGAAATGTGGGATTTTATTATGTAGTGTAAGTCTCAGGTGTTAGTGCATGTTGTAGGTTGACGACTGTCCCACCACAGAGATAAAATCCTCCAGAGGACTGGGTAAGTCCCAAGGGGGTGAAGAGGCCACCCCAGAGGGAGGACACAGGGTAATTTGTTATTCCATCCCATATCCTGCATTTTGGTCATCTCACCTGTCGGCTCTGAGCACCTGTCAGCTGCTGCTCTGGCTTTGGTTTGCACGGCAGTGCGGCCTGGTCAGAAAGCTCTCACTGTGTAGCTGAGGCTTACCCTGGCTCTACCTTGCAGGGGCAGTGAGGCCTAACACAGGCCTGCTGGGCCTAGTGGTGAGGGCTGGTTGAGGCCTGGTTGAGCTCTGGTTTGGGGCCCAGCTCAGGAGCTGGGCCAAGGCTGATGCAGAGTACATATTTATATCCTTTGTGCCTTGATACCTTTTGTACTTTACTTTTGTAAAAAGCATTCCTGTTTAACCTCTAATTCTGTGTGAGTGATTTTATTTTCACTCCCTTGGGGTAAAATGCCATCTCTCCCAGCTCAGCCTAGGCCAGCAGGTAATATTTCCATCCTGCAAGACTCATGTGTGTGCAAACCTCTAGAATCCCCCCAGAGTGACGTTTGCAATCACCTTTCCTTCTTCAGAATCCATGTGATGATAAACGACACAGGGACATTTGGTCCAGAGACAAAACTTGTGACCACCTACCCAAATTTCTTGTGATAGGACCCCAGAAAACAGGTAAGAGATAATGAATTTGTAACCAAAGGCAGACCCTCAGTGTTGTACCTGTGTGTCCTGTAAAACAGAAGGCAACTCCCTGCTATAGGTCTGGGCCGCTCCTGGTTCCTAGGCTATTGAGTTCCTATGGTATCAGGATCATAGAATCATAGATTCATAGAATGGTTTGGGTTGAAAGAGACCTTAAAGATCATCTAGTTTCAACACCTCTGCCATGGGCAGGAACACCTTCCACTAGACCAGGTTGCTCAAGGCCCCATCCCAGCTGCCTTTGAACAGTTCCTGGGATGCAGTACCCACAACCTCTCTGGGCAGCTTGTTCCAGTATGTCACCACCCTCACAGTGAAGAATTTCTTCCTAATGCCTCTTCCTACCCTCTTTCATTTTAAAGCAATGACCTCTTTTCCTGTCAAGACATCCTATCAAGGATCTCCACTGCCAAAAGACAGGGACAACTGTTACATATAGTAGAATTGCTTTGCTTTCATTCCTCATAAACCACCTCTTGCTGCCATGCTGCTGTGTCTTCAGATAGTTCTTCTTTGACAAATTATTTCAACATCTTTTGAGACCCTAACTGACAATAAATGATTTTCCCACTTTGCAGGCCTCCAAGGGTCTGAGGATAATATTTGAATTAAACTACATATTCCCAGTCCCAAAACAGTGATTACTGTTGTGGAGATCTTACAGAATGTGGATGCTGAGGTAGGGAACTAAATGACTTATCCAAGACCGTGCAGAAATACCATGACAGTGACAGAGAGAGCAGGTCTTGAATCATAGCCCAATGATGGCTTGCACGGCATGAAATCATGGCCTCAGGTTGTACCAGGGGAGGTTCAGGTTTGAGATTAGGAACAATTTCTTGACTGAAAGTGTGGTGAGGCATTTAATAGGCTGCCTAAGGAGGAGGTCAAGAAACCACCCTGGAGGTGCTCTAGAAACATGTGGAGATACCACTTTGGGACATGGTTTAATGGCCATGCTGATGTTGGGTCAGTGGCCCAACTCAATGATCTTAGAGGTCTTTTCCAACCAAAACAATTCTATGATTCTATAAGTCATCGAAGAGCAAGTTAAGAGATACATTCTCCAAAACTCTACTTACTATCACTTATCATTTCCAGTTGTTTTTGTCACAAACAAATGTCAAAAGTACTGTTACTGGGATTTTTACACACACATTACACACAGATTGGTCAGCATCAAAAGTGACAATTTGCTCCTCAACAGCAGGCTCTGAGAAAAATAGAGAGGGCAAAAGTGCAATTCTGGGAGCAAGAAGAACACAACCCCACAATTAGTGCTTTTGAAGTATTTTGTGCTGTATAAATAGTGTGTAAACCAACATGTTCAGGCCAAATCCCCTCTCTGGGGAGCAGCAGAGTCAGGCAAGCAATACAACAGGGCCACTGTGCTTGCATCAGAGAGTGGAACTCAGAGTACAGAAATGGGAAAAGTTTGATGAGCATGGAAGTCTGCACATATTCCCCCCTTTCCCTGAAAGCCTCTTCTACTTACACGGGCCTGCCATCAACAGGCAACTTTCTTGTAAAAGATGTTGTCTGCCCAGGTCTGGAATACTGTGCCCAGTTCTTGGCCTCTCAGTTCAAGAAGGGTCTAAGGGAACTGTTTGAAAGAGTCCAGAGCAGAGCAACAAAGATACTGTGAGGAAAGGCTGAGGCAGCTGGGGCTTTTGAGCTTGGAGCAGAGGAGCCTGAGGGGTGCCCTCTTTCATGTATGAAGATGTGAAGAGCAGTGTCAGGAGGACAGAGTCAGGCTCTGCTCAGTGATGTCTAATGACAGGACAAGGGGCAGTGGGTGCAAGCTGGAGCAGAGCAGGTTCCACATGAACTTTTTCACTGTAAGTGTGCCAGAACACTAGAGCAGGCTGCCCAGAGAAGTTATGGAGTCTCCACTGAGGACATTCCAAACCTTCCTGAATGCATTCTTGTGTGATCTACTCTAGGTGATCCTGCTCTGGCAGGGTTGGACTCAGTCTTTCAAAGTCACTTCCAACCTCTAACATTCTGTTGATTTTGTGATCTGATTTTCCCATCTCTCTCCCATTGTTTATTGAATAAAGTCAAAGGGGATTTTTCTCTCTCTCCTAATGGCATCTCTTTCTGTCATTGTAGGAACAACAGCACTTTATTTATTTCTCCTGATGCATCCCTCCATTATCAGTAACCTCCCTAGTCCAAAAACTTTTGAAGAAGTTCAGTTCTTCAATGGAAACAACTACCACAAGGGAATTGACTGGTAAGGAGAATAATCACCATGCAGTGTTCAGTGTTAATAAGTAACACACTAAATCAGAACGGAACAGTTTTGAAGCCTGTACAACATCAGCATCATTACTGGCTCCTTTGTTGTGCTTGGCATTATCACACAGAAAGCAAAACTAATTTGGAGTGAGGAGACATTTAATCAAGTCCTTAAGTTTGTTTAGAAATTATAGTAACCATTTCCTTAGTTTTTCACAAAGGAATGCAATGGCCAGCTCAATTTGGATGTCTCCCCTCTTGCTGAATAGCATCATTGTCTTTCATAACTGAGAAATTCTACATTGAATTATGCTCTTTTCCTTCAAAAGTGGCTTTTCATGAAGTAAGGTTTGATTTATCTCTTCCTGAGAAAACCCCCAGCTGCTCTTCCTCTCACCAGTTTAAATACTGCTTTTACTATTTTTTGCTTCAGAAAAGCATTTTGTATTTTTTTTTCTTTTAGGTCAGGCTTTTATTTCCACAGGGATCAGCAGTTCTCATCCTTGTGTGAAAACTGAAATACGACCCAAACACCACACCACACCAAAACAGATTCATCTCCAGTGCCTTTCCTTGCCCATATAGGGTGTGGAGAGTGTGATGAGTCAGTCAGGCTGGCCAATGAAAGCAGGCTGTCCCTGCAACTATCAGACAGCTTCTCAGTTCAGGGTGTCATGGAAAATAAGGGCAAAGAAATGTTTGGAGTTTATTTCCCCAGGCTGCATAAGGGCCAGATCACCTATAGAGTACTTACAGTGGTACCTACCATGGTGCAATAGACTCAGAGAAGCAGCAGTGGTGACAGAGGGCCCTTGACATAACCACATAAACTACAATGCTGATCTCTTTTCTGCCACTCTTCAATAAAACTGACCTGCAAGTCCAAGCATAAGTAAGGTACTCTGTGCAGGGAAAGGCCTCACATACTTTGCTCCTGTAGAAAGGACAGAAAAAAACAGTCCCATCAAAACCAGAAGTTCCTGGGGTGCTCAGCAAAACTGAAGAGAACCCAAAATGCCTTCAATTTCACCTTTTGCTTCATTTGTAATTCTTCCCCCTTTCAGCTGAACCTTCTGGTTTATGATTTTAAATGGAAAAGGCCATTCAAAGCCAGAATTCAAATCTTGAAGTCTGCAAACATCGAAAAGAAAAGATATGTTGGGTGCAAAATGAAATACTTTGACAATGTTAAAATTAAATGGTTGACATTTTGAAGCTTTTCCCATTTTTTTTCTTCTGCAGCTAAAACTGAACTCACTCCAAACTGGTGAAAGATATCCTTTTGACATTGAACTTATTAGCAAAAATCCCATCCATCAAAGGGAAAAATCTAATTACCTGACTTCATGGAGGCTTTAGCTATTACCAGCACCATGTAAGAGCCAAGATGTGCTCCTCCTGTTCCAGTTCTGGAGTGAGCTGAGAAATTCAATTTTGCTTCTTAAGAATTATGTCTGAAAAGTCACCTTTTCACCCTCCATGAAATGGGAAACACAAAGATATAACCCATTTGTCATGCTGCTAATTCTAACAACTTCCTTCACCTCCCAGGTACATGGATTTCTTTCCCACTCCTTCCAACATCACCACTGACCTCCTCTTTGAGAAAAGTGCCAACTATTTCCACTCTGAGGAAGCTCCTAAGCGAGCTGCTTCCCTCATGCCCAAGGCCAAGATCATCACCATCCTCATAGACCCATCTGATCGGGCATATTCCTGGTACCAGGTATGGACCTTGCCTTTTGAGAAATGGGCAGTGAAAGCAATGGCAGGAGGTGATGATGGCCAGCATCAGTGGGAACTGGTGTCCTTCAGCAAAAATGGGATTGATTGCAGAGCATTTGTGCCGTGTGGAAGTGGAAGGATGCTGAATGCCAGCTTTTGCAGTTGGCACCTGTGACACTAGTGTCATAAATGATGAAACTTCTCGGCACAAAGCTGCCATGAGCTGTAAACAAACAGTTTAATCTCAATTACAGCTGACACCATGAAGAGAAAAAGCAGTGTTCTTCACCCAGGGAGAGAAAATGAGCATGGCCTAGCCAAAATCAGAGCTATTAATGCTGAGAAGCTGTTGCCTCAGCCTTTCCTTCCAGAGCAAGCTGAACAGTGATGTACAAACATATGCAGGGGCTTCTAATGTTTCTAAGCAGTTGAAAAGAGCTGTTTGGAGAGTTGTGGGGGTTTTTTTCTCCCCTTGGAAACAAAAGAAAGTCTGCTGTTTTTCTAGGGAAACTCTGGGATCCTCTTTTCTGCCTTTTAGTGAGCCCATTCCATAACAAAATCTGCTATTTAAAGACTAATTTTAAAGAGATCTTGAAGTACACAATCATACAGATAAAGGAAATGGTAAAAGCAAGGCTAAAACTGAGCCACATTAATAATGTTTCAATAAGCATAAACCACAGCATTCCTCACCCTGTCATTAGAGCTCTGCAAGGAACAAAACACTCCCTGAGGCTGCCATTTCTACCCTTTTTTATGTTTCATTCGCACCTTTACAACTACTGATGCAAGATGCAAAGCAGTAAAATAAAATACTGTGCCCTAGTTTGGTAGACTTTGGCTCCTCCTGCCTGTTCCTTGACTGAGTGGTGGCCCCATCTTGCTTCCTCACCCATCTCCCTACTCCTACCCAGCAGAACTGGCACCAGTGGAGAGGCAGTGCCAGCATAGGCCTCTCAGCTGCTCTGGGGACACTTACAGCTTCATTTTCAGCTACCTTCTGATAAGTGTCTAATGATGTCCTTGTAGCACCAGCGATCCCATGAGGACCCCACTGCCCTGAAGTTCAATTTCTATGAAGTCATTACGTCCAACCATTGGGCACCCTCCGAGATAAGGGCTCTGCAGAAGAGATGCCTGACACCTGGCTGGTATGCTGTCCACATCGAGCGCTGGCTGGCACATTTTCCTGCTTCACAGGTAATTCCCAACCTGCAGTCTCACCAAGATCATCCACTCTTGGAATGTCCCCAAATGAGTCTGGTCATTAGAGGGTAGTGGACAGCAAGTTATCTATTGGAGCAGCAATGTGCCCTTGTGGCCAAAAGAGCTAACAACATCCTAGGGCGTGTTAAGAAAAGTGTGTCCACAGGTCTAAGTAGGTTCTTCTCCCCCTCCACTCTGTCCTCCTGAGACCACATCTGGAATATTGCATCCATTTTGGGGCTCCCCAGTTCAAGAGAGACAGGGATCTGCTGTATAGAGTCTAATAGAGGCTACAAGAATGGCTGGGGGACTGGAATATCTCTGCTGTGGAAAAAGACTGAGAGACCTGGGGCTGTTTATTCTGGAAAAGAGAAGGCTAAGAGGGCATCTGATCAATGTCTATAAACATCTGAGGGGTGGATGTCAAGATGAAGATGCCATGCTCTTTCTGGTGGTGCCCAGTGGCAGCACAAATAACAGGTACAAGCTGGAACACAGGAGGCTCCACCTCAACATGAGAAGACACTTCTATACCATGAGGGTGCCGGAGCCTTGGAGCAGGCTGCCCGCAGAGGTTGTGGAGTCTCCTCTGGAGACTTTCAAAACCTACCTGGATGTATTCCTTTGTGGCCTGCCCTAGGTGATCCTGCTCTGGCAGGGGGGGTGGACTCAATGATCTCTGGAGTTCCCTTTCAACCCCTATCATGCTATGATTCTGGGATTCCCAGTGGGAATCTCAGCTGTAAGGAAATGCAGATTTGACAAGATTAGGATATTTGGCAGAAATGTGTGGACTTTTCCTGTCTTCTTTTGTAAAAGCTGCCACAGGAAGATGCTATGAACTGTGCCACATGGGATGGATGAAGAACTTTGGGCTTTCCTTCCAGGAGCAGGCAAGGTCATCAAGACTTCTAAGTCCCATGAAACAAGCAGCTGCAGCATGAGATATTGTGGGAAGGTTTGACAAGTTCATTTAGAAAATGCCAGGACTTTTTCTATAAAGAAATTTGGTTCCACTTCCCACTCACTGCCTTTCATAGAAAACTTCACATTTGTTTGATCCTGATACAGATTTAGCCTTTCTCAGTGTTAGAGCAGAAGATCCTTCTTTTTGCCTTATCTCCCTTTAGACATTTTATTGAATTGCCTTTATAATCTTTCCCATGAAAAACACAGAGAGCTAAAGAATATTCCCACCACTAAAAAACAATTGGTTTGCAGATACAAACCTAAAGCAACTTTTTAGTACTACAAAATATATGCATGGGCACTCTTTCCCATGGGCATTGGCCATTGTTCAGCACACATCTACTTACTGTACAAAAAAGTTGTCAGAGGGTGTTTAAGGTACAAGCTAAATGAACAAATGTCCGTGGGGACTGCTCTATGTGGGACAGAATTTTTCTGAGAGGAGGCAAAACTGAGTGGTGCCAGTCAGGAACCTGGAAAAAGAAAACAATGAGAAGAAATAGAAGCTCTGTCTTCTTGCAGTACTCACTTTTCTTTTTATACAGTCTCTGCTGTACAACAGAGAGGAGAAGCAGGTCAATCTCATTTCCAGGAGAAAGTCTCAGTTAGTCATTCACTTTCTTCTTTCATCTCTGGCCTTTCTACTTTTTCCTAAATGGGAAAGGAGCACTGCCAAACGCAGCTGAGCTTACAGCAAAGGCCATCACTGGGCACTAGTGCCCTAGGAGCAAAGAGGGCACACCTAATCAGCCACCATGCCCTGACTTATTCCTCCAAAGGAAAAGGGGCTGGCAAATTTGGAGCAAGCAAAGGGTGCTGAGAATGCTATGCCCTGTTACCTGTGCTCCTTCTCTACCCTCACCCAACTGCTGCCCCACCTCAGGAAGAATTCTCTTCCGTAGCAGAGAGCAAGTGCAACCTCTTATTAAACATTCAGGGGCACATTGGCATATTTCTTGTAAAAGCAGCACCCACTCCTCTTTCCCTAGTTAGAGTGATTAATTTTACAAGATACACAACAAAATGCACTCATTCTTAATACGGTACACACAGAGAGTGCACTCAGGGCGCTTACTAATGGGTACTCAGTAATGTGCATTCACTCAGCCTGGGCACTCAAAAACTTAATAATTCATAATAAGCCCTCACAATAATATAAAACACTTCTGCCCAGAATAGTTATTAGTAATACTGCCTGGTACTCCACTAGACTTCTGATACATTTGCTGCTGGAAGTCGATGTACCTTTACAGCACATCAATCTTTCATTAAAAATAAAACCAAACCCACCCTTTTTCTAGCAATTTTTCAAAGCCCTGTGGCTGACAGGCTGCTGGTAAGTTTCAAACACAGTGCCACAATACCACTTTTGAATATGTAACTCTGTAGAATCATAGAACTGTTTTGGTTGGAAAAGATCTCTAAGATCATTCAGTCCAACTGTCAGCCTAAGACTACCATGACCATTAAATCATGTCCCCAAGTGCCATGGCCACATGTTTCTTGAACACCTCCAAGGATGGGGACTCCCAACACCTCCCTGAGCAGCCTGTTCCCGTCTCTGACAATTCTTGCAGCAAAGAAGTTTTTCCTAATGTTCAACCTAAACCTCCCCTGGCACAATTTCAGGCCATTTCCTCTCCTTCTGTTGCCTGATCCTAGGGACAAGGATCAACCTCCACATGATTCCAAACTACTTTCAGAGAGTTGTAAATAGCAATGAGGTCCCCCCCTCAGATCAAACAGCCCCAGTTCCCTCAGCCACTCCTCACAAGACCTGGTCTCTAGACCTTTCAGCAGCTTTGTTGCCCTAAAGCTTCTGAGCATTTCACTCTAAGATATATTTCAGCTTTTGGTACTTGTCTTATTCCTTGCTCAACTCACAATATTTTTGCATTCTTTCCTTATCTTTTCCTCAGAATTCTCCAAGACTTGTCTTGGGCTTGTGAAATTTAAGTCTTCCATCTAAACAACGTGCAGTCCCAGGTGTCCACCCTTACAAATTCAACAGAATACGGTGAAATGTAAACTTGAAAAGAGGTTCACCCATATGATTGCTACTAGCACTGTATAAAGTCATGTGCTAATTTCTGTCCACACTGTCACAGAAGGGAGATATTGAATCACTGTGTGGGAAAAGACTTCCAAGATCAAGTCCAACCCTTATCTAGTTCTGCCAGGGCCACTACTACACCATACCCTTGAGCACCATATCTAGATGACTTTTAAATACATCCAGGATGGCAATTCAACGGCTTCCCTGAGTGGCCTGTTCCAGTAAACCTTAGTATTTTTTGTAAATAATTAATGTATTTAACCCTACAGTTGCTTATTATTGATGGGCAGCAGCTAAGAAGTGACCCAGCTACTGTGATGGATGAAGTGCAGAAGTTTCTTGGAGTCTCTCCTCATTATAACTACTCCGAAGCTCTAACGTAAGTCTGTTCCTTTACCATCTGCCCTATGGAATCAGGGTATCCATCCCCTCCCACCAAGATCACTTTGTCCTTAATTACAAACAAACAAAACCCATATTCCAACACTGATCATTTTCCAAGACTTGGGGTTTTCTTAAAGCTGTTCATCCACCTTCTCTTCCACAATACATTGCAGAATTTAGTTGCTTGATCCTCCATTTCCACACCCGCAGACCACACAGAACAAACTACTGCTCAGTGTTTGGATTAGACACAAAACAAAAGCCTAGATTCATGTAAAACGTGTCAGGTGTGAAAAGTTTACCTTAAACATTTTTTATCCCATTCCTATAGCAGCCAGAGGACAGACTGGGTTAGAGGCACCCAGCAGGAAAAGATTAATCTGGTTACATGATTTCTTTCATTGTTTGCTTTTAACATGGACCAAATATATCATTCCCTAATCCAAGTTTCATAGATGGTTGAGCAAATTCTACCTGCCTTTTACATTGCACTAGTGAGGAACAAGGCACAGAAGAATTTAGTCTGTACATTTGAGTTTGACAAAATTTTAAGTTACTAATAGCAGATCCCTGACTTGGAAGGGCTGGGCTCCTGGAGCCTGGGGAGATAACTGTGCTTGCCTGTGAAGAACAAAGCCCTCACACTGAAAAGCCAGTCCATAGCCTGGGTTCCAAAACTGCAGGTGCTCTGCAGGAGCCCAAATCAAGGTCCCCTGAACACAGGGAAAGCCCTTGGATTGCCTTCCCACAGCCTTTGCTTTGAATCCAGCAGCTGTGATGAGCTCAGATCCCATTTCTCATACTTGCTGCCCAGAGGGTGAGGCTTTCCCTGTGAAAGGGGATTAATGGCCTGGGTGGCACTCTGACACTCCTCAATCCCCTGCAGGAAAGCAGAGTCCCTGCTGGGGTGGGAGTGGGCTGAATTTCTCTTTCAGTATAGCAGAAAATTGTAAGCAGCTTTCGCATTGAGCCTTTGTGTATAAGGAGCATCATCGCCTAGGGATGGGACTGGGAGAGCCCCAGGACATCTGTGTGAAGCATGGCACTGTGGTGGAGGTTTCACCACGTCTCTGTGCAGGCAGGGAGCCTGCAATTGGAATGGGAAACAGAAAAGCCTATAGCTCACCTTCTCTGCAGGATGGTACCAGGAAAAATAGAGGGAAAATGAGACCAAGGTCTTTTCACCTGCCCTCTGCTTTTGCTTATTGTTTGATGTTTCCTCTGCTAGGAGAATTCTATTTACTAATATAATGAGAGTTGAATGTTGTACTTTAGGTCTTAAATATGCTCCTCTACTTCTTTTTTTTTTTTTTTTTTTTTTCNGACAGTCATTGCTTTGTGAAGGGGATGGACTAGAGGAGGGGTTTGAATACACCGCTGAACTAGTGATGTTTGAACAACTGCTGCTGCACATCTGCAGTGCCTTCTGCTAGCTTTTGAAAAATACACACCCACAGACATAGATCTTCCTCTCTGCAACTAAATTAAAGCCATTGGAGTCACACAGCAGGGAAAAAAAAGATTTGGCCTCTCAAATTTGTTTGGACAGGAAAAATGGATTGTAAACAGATCTATAAAATTATGCAATCACTGTTTATAGGGATCAAGAATGCAAATGTGCTGTGGAAGCACACAATTCGGTATGGATTTAAGATGGAAGAGAAAAATGCATGAAAGAAAGGAGTTGCTTTATGGCAAGGCTGTCAAAGTAGAAAGGATTGCATAGGATGGTGCCTAGTCATTACTGCCTAATAACTGCACACCACACATTTTTAAAGTTGTCAAAGAGCAGCCTAAGGATCCAGGCCTGCAAACACCAATGAGCAACAAGTTCATCACCCTGACTAATGAATGTCTTACAGGAAAGTAAATTCAAGCCAGGCAGAGGGAAAGTACTGATCAGAGCCACGGAGAGCACAGAGGAGGCAGAGGCAGGGATCAGGCATCTGGAGAGAAATGCAGGTCACACCAAGTTAGTTAGTTAGTCTGTCATCATGGCAGAGGTGTTCCAGCCCCCTGATCATCCTTACAGCCCTTCTCTTGACCTGCTCCATCAGGTCCATGTCATTCCTGTGTTGATGGCTGCAGAGCTGGATGAAACACTCCAGCTGAGATCTCACCAGAGCAGGTATAGCAGCAAATTACAGGTACACCTGTGTCATAGGGACAGACCCAGGGCAAAAAGGTAGGCTGTGACTAATTAACACCATGTGCCACCCAGTTCTGTTTCCCATCTTCTGAGCAACACAAACCCAAGCCTTCCCAATGTTTTATGCATGCTGCAAGTCCCACAGCAATAAATCCCAAACTTAACACCACGACTTCTTCATTCATTACTCAGTGAGGATGTGGCTTAAAGCTTTAATCTAAGATGCCTATCTCCTTGAATCTCAGACATCAAAATCAAATTGCATATTTCAGAGAAGACTGCTAGGGCAGTTTTTAGGATCTAATGCCATCTTTGGAATGGAAATTATATCTAGATCTAGTGATATGGAACCATCAACCTCTCAGGTGCAGTTAAATTATCAACAAAGCAGCGGTTCTTTCAGTAGACCTGAACGCTGCTTATTTCACCCAAAAATCAACATCAACACCTCAGTGTTACATTCCTCACCACTTCATAGTCATCAACAATCACACACTTCTCCGTATAGACCCAGAGATTGACTTCCTGCCTGCCCAAGTAAGCAAATAGATCCACTTGCCCTTTTTAACCCCACTTACCTTCACAGTGCTGACCTACACCACCATTCAGCTCCAACTAACCATGCTGGAGAGTCCTCCTTGGGCACAGCTGATGGCGTCCTGGAGAATGTAGCACATCGAATTCCAAGAGCCTATTAGCTGTTTTTTCAACCAAACATTCTTTGGCCAAGTGTCAATTGATCAAAACATTAACATCTTACAGGGATAAAGAGACCAGTTTGACGTGAATAAAATCTCTGACCAAAACCAGACAATAAAGTATCGGGCCACATAAGGTCCCCGACACTGAGGTTCATGACTTTGACTGGAATATAATCATAGAATCATGGAATGGTTTGGGTTGCAAGACACAGTCAAAGGTCATCTAATCCAACCCCCCATGCAATAAGCAGGAACATCTTCAACTGGATCATCTTGCTCAGAGATCCATTCAACCCTTGTACCCTATATGGTGGAGAAATAGAATAAACATTAGGCAGTGTAGGTAAAAAAATTCCTGCCTTGAGCCACTCCCAAAGAAAATGTGTGGAAAAAATAAATTCCTAAAGCTTTCCCAAGAGTGAAAAGCCATTTCCCACTCTGCTCTCAGTATTTCAGTCATCTAGAGAGATGTGTGCAGTGCTAAATTCTTGGCTTACACTGATGTCTTAGTAGCTGGGAGATTCTTCTGCAGTAAGGTGTTTCTAAAAACACAATCCTCTCCAGGTTTGACCCTCAGAAAGGATTTTGGTGCCAGTTATTGGAAGGAGGGAAAACAAAGTGCCTGGGAAAAAGTAAAGGTCGAAAATACCCACCAATGGACCAAGAGGTAAGGGCTTGCTGGAGATTGAAGTTAACTTTGTTTAATATTGGCCCCATGTTTGACTCTCAAAATCAACACATTGATTTCTTCTTTTTCATTATCTTTGCTGGCTTGATATTTGTAAAAAAAAAAAAACAAACAGAAACTTTTAATGAGCTTTGAATGACAAGAGGTTGATCACCCTATTTTAGAGCGCCTCCTGGGAGCAGTGCACAGCTCCCCAGACCTGCCATCAGGTGGGTTTCCATCTTCTAACTTTTGTTTTCTTCTGACCTTTCTCAGTCTCGAGCGTTTCTGTCGAGCTACTACAGAGACCACAATGTGGAGCTGTCCAAGCTGCTGCACAGGCTGGGGCAGCCCCTGCCCTCCTGGTTGAGACAGGAGTTGCAGAAGGTCAGGTAGCACACAAGGGCAGGGAACCCAAACAAGAACCATTTCCTCCACCGTCGAACCCCTTGCTTCTCCGACTCACTTGTGATTGTCAGTAGAGGACCTCATGAACAATGCTCTTCCTATTGATAACAAATAACAGAACCCACAGAAGAACGAAAAAAACCCAAGCCCAGCAACTGTTTTTTATGCACGCACTGACAGCTATTAGCATCGACCCTTTTGTCAGCTTCGAGGAGATAATACAGAGCTACGTGGCATTACTCTTCCTCCAGACCAGGATTCATGGATAGCCCAGTTCCTCTGTGCACCAGGAAGTACCAGAAACTGTGTGTAGGATGGATTGACTTCATGACTACATGACAAATTGTGGTCTGTCAGGACACGAGCAAAGGATGGGATCATCTCTCACTGGACTGTGAGGTTGGTCATCCCTTATTTGTTTTTTGTTCCTCTTCTCCTCCAACCCTGCAAGTTTTCTGACCATTTTATAAGGAGACATTCAGCACTTTGCAGCAGGATCCCTCCTGCGTATGATATATGAAGTATTGATGCACCATTATTGTTCTTTCCACAGAAAGAGGTGGGCTAAGTCCTTAATTCACCTGCTTTCTGGTTTGGGTTGGAAGAAACCTTAAAGATCATCTAGTTCCAACCCCCCGGCATTGACAGGGACACCTTCCACTAGACCAGATTGCTCAAGGCCTCATCAAACCTGGCCTTGAACACCTCCAGGGAAGGGGGAGGGTAATGAGAGAATGCATTGGGTTGGAAGGTTGGATTGAGCTGAAATCACAGATTCCTGTAATAATAGAACACATTGGGCTGGAAGGGACTTTAAAGGTCATCTAGTCCAACCCTCCTGCAGTAATAACTGTTATCAGCTTGTGACCTTTCTTCTTCTTTTGGGGAGTTTTTTCTTCACTACAAAATACATCCTGATGTACTGGACCCATGTGGGTTGTGAGGTGCAAGGCAGGGAGGTGGCCCTCTTCCCAGATCTCAATGAAATCCATTGCCTGCCTCTTGGACATGGCTACTTTACCACCCTGATCAGGTTTTTCATAGCATCTGTTGGGTTCCTACAGCAGCTGTGACACTGAGATGTGAAATCATATCAAATATTTGGTCACAATGCCCCTAGGAGTCCTTAAAACACTATCAAATTCAGTCAAAATCTAAGCACACCATGCAAGCAGTGCGCTGACAATAGCCTAGTATCACCAATTTGGGGAAATCAATGGCTTTACTCTGAAGCCTTCCAAGTAGAAGATTGGGTTAGTCATTCAGGGGCTCAGTCTGCAAGCTATTACAGGGAAAACAAACAAACAAACAAAACACAGACAGTGGATGGAGAACAACATTCTCAGCTCCATCAGTGCTGCAAAAGCCTGCTCAACAGGGAGGTACAGGAGCACACAGGGAAGCCCAAAAGGCAAGTGCTGCCCAGTATCATGTTTGCTTTTAAATATTGAAATAGGATTCATCTCATCTAAGTGAGACATCTACTTCATTTTATAGGTGATGAAGGGAAATAGTGCTTCTAGGCCACCATTCATCTCAGCACAAAGCAGGCTCCTTAAATGAGCGAGATTAATCTTGCTGCTTCCTCTCTATCGATTGTAAAAGGACAATAGACAACTTGTTCAGAGGAAGAGCTCAGCTGTGTAGGTCTAAATTTAGGCGAGCTGAAGAAGAGATGGTGTTTTATATCACAGCTACAGTTGTGGAAGATGAGAGGGAGCTAGAAGGGTCCGGGGAAAGGGTTTGGGTTTGGTTTGTTCTCCTAAATTAATTCTTCTAGCTTTTCTATTTTGACTTGGAGGACCCTTGAAAATGAGCCAGAGCTAACTAAATGCCAAAGGAAAGGAACTTTATGTGGGATTTTGGGGGGCTTTTTTCTTCCTTTTAAAAAATGTTAATCAATTTTTTTTCAGTTGAAAAAGACCTCTAAGATCGTTGAGTACAACCATCAACTTAAGACCACCATAGTCATTAAACCACACTCCTAAGTGCCATGTCCACATATTTTTTTAACACCTTCAGGGATGGTGACTCCACCACCTCCCTGGAAACCTATTCCAATGTCTTTTTTAGGAGGAAGCCAATTACATACTCCACTGCAAACTCTTTTAGCACTGATAATGCCCAAGGTGGCTAGTCTGAAGAGTCACAAAAGAATGTCTAAATCAATCTTTTGATAACATTTTAGCTGTTAAAATGAATGAAAATTGACTCATCATTAATTAAAAGATGACTTTGTAACTCCTTGATTAAAAGCTAAATAAACATGAAATTTGCTTTAGGAGATTTGTCAAGGAAATGAGACAAATGCTGTAAAATCTGGGAAATTATTTCCTGTTCTTAGCTTTTAGATTAGGGAGAGAGAAAAAAAATGGTTTTTCACCTCAGTTACAGTCTCATGTCCTTAAAGCCCACCAGGTGTTTTTGTAGCTCATTGTTATTTCTGAGTTTGAATGGACATCCCATTCCCAACAGATCTCACCTCCCATTGAAAGCTAACATTGAATTGACTTCAGTCTGTCATACAAAGATGAAATAACAGTATTTCAAAGTATCATTCCTTCCACTTGTAATAGGACCCATCACCACAGAATTTCTCTGGACCACTGTATTACAGAGGAGCCTTTGTGATCTAGTTGTAAATGGTCTCCATTCCTTTTATGCCTTTCGTATCGCTGACTGCATAATTATGGGGATTCGTACAGACCAGCAAAATAAATGCAATAAAAATAAAACATTTATTCATGGCAGGGGGCTATGGCTGGTTGAGATAATGCAAGGCCTTCTTCCCTAGTCATACTTGACAGGATTCATCTACACAAGACCTCTGTGTGCTACAGGCTGTAAATCAATAGGAGTTTTACACACTGGAGGGCTGCAGCTGCAGTTTGTTTCAACTCCCCTGGAAATATGGATTGCTGTAGAGGGTTGAGGGTGCCTTGCCATGCTGAGGACCTCACCTACTGCCTGTGGAGAACACTGTGAGTCTTCCTGTTATAGAACCATAGAAGTGATATGGCTGGAAAAGACCTCCAAGATCATTGAGTCCAACCGTCAACCCGGCACCATCATGGCCATTAAACCATGTCCCAGAGTGTCATGGCCACACATTTCATGAGCACCACCAGGGATGGGGACTCCACTATCTTCCTGAGCAGCCTCTTCCAATCCCTAACCACTCTTGCAGCAAATAAAATTTCCCTAATCCCCAACCTCAACCTTCTCTGGCACAATTTCAGGCCATTTAATCTCCTTCTATTACCTGATACTAGGGAGAAAGGACCAACCCAATCTCACTCACTTCTTTCAAGGAGTTGTAAAGAGTAATGACGTCTCACTTCAGCCTCCTTTTCTCCACACTAAACAGCCCCAGTTTCCTCAGATGCTCCTTATAAAACTTCTTCTTTAGACCTTTCAACAGCTTCACTGCCTATTAATTCCAGCAGGCCCAGGCTGGCCCCCAAAAGCTGCTTTCACAAGGCATAATCTGTGTGGTTCAAGCACCACAAAGCCCTGTCAAAGCTAGAAATCCATCTCTAGTTTGATGTCTGTTACTGCATGCTGATTTCTTCCCCACACCTCTATTGTCTGTTGCTCTGCAATCCTCCACCTCCAGCATCCACCACCAAGGCTGCCAAGATGCTGCCTCTGGTCTCACCCTACCAGGCAGGCAGGGCTGTGTCTGTTCTACCCTCCCCCCTCACTGTCTACAAGAAACAGAAAGCCCTGCAGACCAGACATAGGGGCTGGGGTCTGTGGCAGCACATTGATGATTAAAGAAGGACTCTGGCCCTCAGCAGCTTGAGCTATATAATCAAGGTTGTCTTTGAGTGAGAAGCAATCAGAATGAAATCCAAAATCTTCTAAATTATTCATTGACCTCTCAAGGTCTCAAATAAAGTTGCTGGATTAACTGCTCAGAGATGTTTTCTAATAAAACAAATTTTGTCTCTGATAGGGAATCAGACTGCTGAGTGTCCCCAAAACAAATTAAGATGGCGGAATTAGAAATTCTTGGGGGAGGAAAATGTTGCGTAATGAAAGCACTGATGGGTCCAGACTCTCTGATGTGATAATAAAGCAGCAGGGACGTGTCCTGAATACAAAAGCAGAAGCTGAATATTTTCTCCTCTTCCTTCTCCCTCCTCCTTTTCCTTCACATTCGTGTTAAACATTGAGCTAGCACAGTGCATCTGAAAAGCATGTGACAAGCAGAGCTCATGAGATGGGCGAACATTGTTCATCTCCAGACTGATTAAATTGGGTGCAAGGTGCTCATTTCCCCTAAGGTGGACCACCTTCAAGTTAGGCATCAAGTCCAAAGCAGTCATTTAGTTTCCATCAGCAGCAAATCATGCTCATAATGGATTTTAAATTGATGCTTTCGACAGGCGTGGGAGCATGTAGGCTGGGCAGTGAATGGCTCAAGAGCAGCCCTGAGGAGAGGGACTTGGGGGTGCTGGTGGATGAAAAGCTCAATATGAGCTGTCAGTGTGCTCTTGCAGCCCAGAAAGCCAACCAGAGCCTGGGCTGCATCAAGAGAAATGTGGGCAGCTGGTCAAGGGAAGTGATCCTCCCCCTCTATTCCACACTGCTGAGACCTGGTTTGGAGTACTGCATCCAGTTCTGGAGTCCCTATTACAAGAGGGATGTGGATGTGCTGGATGGTGTCCAGAGAAGGGCCACGAGGATGATCAGAGGGCTGGGGCACCTCTCCTTTGGGGAGAGACTGAGGGAGTTGGGGCTGTTCAGTCTGGAGAGAAGAAGGCTCTGAGGTGACATTCTTGTGGCCTTTCAGTATCTTAAGGGAGCATACAGGAAAGCTGGAGAGGGACTTTTTAGGATGCCAGGTAATGATAGGACTAGGGGGAATGGACAAAGCTAGAAATGGCTAGATTCAGACTGGATGTTAGGAAGAAGTTCTTCACCATGAGGGTGGTGAGACCATGGAAGGGGTTGCCCAGGGAGGTGGTTGGGGCCACATCCCTGGAGGTGTTTAAGGCCAGGCTGGATGAGGCTCTAGACAGCCTGATGTAGTGTAAGGTGTCCCTGCCCATGGCAGGGGGGTTGGAATTAGATGATCCTTGTGGTCTCTTCCAACCCTAATTGATTCTGTTTCTATGTGGCAGATGTTCTCTGATGGCAGCAGGTGAAGCTCTCTTTGCACAAGCAATTTAACTTTGCCATTCCAGCTCATGGCTTATAGTGCCATCTCTCGCCTACCAGTAGACACTCCCATTCTCCAAGAGCTGAAATCCCACGTGAGCACCTCACAATATTTATCTTTGTTCATATGAGATCATGAAACTCAACTTTAACAGCTTGTCTATCACTGTACTACTTCATACAGCTCTACCAGGAACTGTTGCTGTGGAAATTCTTTGGTATTTAACTGTATGTTCTTGGGACAGGAATTTCCCTGTTGGACAACGTTTCTTACATTGTCCTTATTCTCTCTTTTTTCTTCCAGTTCATCCTTTTAGTGTGACTGCAGAGGATGGATTCGATGGGTGCCTATGGATTTGATTCCTCCATCACTATCCTATCTAGACAAGCTATCAAAAACAAATAAGGATTTGCAAGTGACACAGATTCTGAAGTGTTCAGTGCTCCAGTGACTGGATAACTTTTTTAAGACTTATTATTGTTTCTGTAGAATTTCAAAACAAAAGACATCCTCTCGATAGAGCTGAGGAAAACCTTCCCTGTCTTGCCCAAGCTCTTTTTTTGCTTTGTTTCTTTTTGTCTCCCCTCTTACATGATGACAACAAATCCAGTTGAAGAAATACTTGGTGTGGAATAAAAAGGAGTCAAATAAGGTTTTCTCACTCAAAGAATTTTTGTTGTTGGGGGTGGTGAAGGAAGTCAGTCTGTATATGCTGGAATTGTTTTAAAAGATTGATGTGCACACATCTGATTCTTGGTTCTTCTCACTGCCACAGAATAAACACTTCTGATGGTGTATCAGAGAGAAAGCTTTTCTTCTTTCCTTAAAACCTCTTCCCCGTTTTCCAAACCAAATCTGCTCTTCAGTAACCTCTGCCAGCTATTTTAAGTCGTGCACTGACTTTGCTTCTCCTCAAGGCTTTTCCTTGCCCTTGATGCAGCAGCCATGACACCGTGGGATTTACAATGCTGGCTGCACAAGAGCTGGGAGTGCCATCAACCTCATCCTCTGTCTCCCTGCTCCTCCTCCTCCTTCTCAGCAGGTGACATTAATTCAGGCAAGTTTTACCATTATATAGTACATATATTGTATGTTACTACATACAACTACCATTATGTATTACCATGCATTTCTGGGACTCATGTTTGTGGCCTTTTCCTAAGCCCTGCCTGTCCATTCTCAGTGCAAGGTGTGGATATTCAGACAGCTCTACATAAGCTCTTTCTCCAATCATCACACCAGGCTTTTTATTCGAGGAATCCTAAAAATCCTGATTTCAGCTGATGCAAAGTGCCTTGCGGGCATCTCCAACCATGCACTCAGAATTAGGATATACAGATACTTCCCTTCCCACCCCCCTCCCCCCACCAAATACTATAATGCTTCTCTTTTTCATTATAAAATATTCATTTGTTTTACAGATGGGTGTCAGAATGAGGTTAAATCGTATCAGAGTCAAGGATTCTTAGCACAAACCTTACAGAATAGCAAATGACTCCTTGCTAGAGCTTTTATCATTCAACAAATTAGAAATGACATTATAGACATCTTAATACCAGTTTGGGCTTCTTTCCAGATCTGCTTGATGCTTTCAGACAACGGAGAGACAGTAGGTAAAAATGTCAAAATATTTTAGGACTTTAAGTCTGGGGGGTTTTAAGTAAAGTAACTTGCAGAGCCTTAGAAACTAAAAAGCAATCAGCTGAAGAAGCTGAGGTTTTTCAGCCTGGAGAAGAGAAGGCCCCGGGGAGACCTAGGAGCAGCCTACCAGTACCTGAAGGGGGCTACAAGAAGGCTGCAGAGAGGCAGTTTCCAAAGGCCTGCAGTGACAGGATGAAGGACAATGGTTTGAAATGAGAGAAGAGTACATTTAGCTTGAGAGATAGGAACAAGTTCTTCACCATAAGGGTTACGGAACACTGGAAGAGGTTGCCCATGGAGGTAGCTGTGGCCCCATCCCTGGAGATCTTCAAGGTCATGCTCAAGAAGGCTCTAAGCAACCTGATCGTGCAGAGGATGCTACCTGATCTTTGGAGGTCTCTTCCTACCCAAACCATTCCATGATTCAGTGATCTGCCTGTGAAAAGGCTTTTTTTTCCTCTATGCAGATTTTGAGAGAAGTGTACCTCACACATGTAAATAGCCAAATTCCAGTTAGAAAATTATTTACAGAATTACAGAAATTATTTCTACATTACATTTATACTCATATTTTCATTCATGAAGAATTAAAGACTTCCTGGGGAAACTAGACTGATATTTGCATTTTGGGCAGCTGCAGCTGTTGGGTGGAGAGAAAAACATCCCTATTTCTGCCACTTTGGGCTAACAATGCCATTTGTCCTGGGAGAGCTAACTCTGACCAAACACTGCCTGTTTCTGTAGTGCTCCTCTTCCTTTGGGAATAGCAACCTGACATGCTAATACACAAACCTGTTCTCATCACAAAGGGTCAACTAGCTTTATCAGCTGTTAGTTAGAATCACCCTGGCTTTTTCCAGAGGTTATTTTCAGCCAGAGGAAGGTCAGCAGTAGGTGTAGTGGGATTCCTTAATCTAACTTCCAATTCCATCAAATGCTGTGGGGGTTGAAAAACATGTTTTATAATTTGGGAGATAATTGCCTGCCATTCAACTGACTTTGTGCTTGCTATTTTCTTAGCTCTGGTAGAACTTATCTGTAAGACACATTCCCTGCTGTGTAGTTTAACTTCTCTTCATAGTATGATCTGAACTACGAGGAAAATCTGGATAATACTGGGGAGAGGGGGGGAGGTGTGCAAGTTTTTACCAAACTTACTGTGACGCAGATACTTATTTACAGAATTTTTCTTCCACACTCCTTTGTTTTTGCTGTGTTTCCTTTGGTCAGGAAACCATCTCAGTATTAATCTACACACCCTCCAAAGACCCACAATTCCCATTAGCATCAACGACAATTAAAAATTCTCAAGAAGCAGAGAATAAACCCACCAATGGAAAATGTTATTTAATGACATTGTAGTTACAGTACATTTTCCTGCAGCTCTTTCTGTAATCACACCAAGTAAGCAAAGAAAAATTGTTCTGCAACGTGAAGCTTTTAAAATTTCATAAGCAATCTGTGGATTAAGAAAAGGAAAAGGAAAAAAAAAGGCAAAAATCTCCTGGTACTGCATCTTGACTAGAGATTGTAGTAACCCACTGAATGTATTGATAGGAAATTCTCCCTGCACTACATAGCTGGATGGATGTTCAGATGGAGATCCAAAGACAAATTTGCCATTGCTGAGGTTCATTGCTCAGGGAACTCATGACTCCTGGCAGCCTGGGGCACATCTAAACTGGCATACCACAAACTCAAGGTTTAGGGAATCTCCTGTCCTGGTTACCTTTGGCAATCTATGCCTTGGCTTTACAGTGCTTACCCCCCGATACAGTGCCCAAACATAAAAATCACCAGAGCAGTTGTGCAACTCTCACATGGACTGGAGGTGGATCTCCTTCAGTGAGCGGACCTCTGATCTGCTCCATGGGGTTGGGAAGCAGATGAAAAGTCTCCCACATTTCTGAAAGCTATCAAACATCTACCACTGCCTGAGATGTCTATACTGCATCTGGCAGTAAAACCCAACATGAACTGAAGAAAAGAAAACAGAAAACATGTACTGAAACAGGCTTCACTCTTGTGTTTATTGTGTGGCTATATAGGGCCCATGAATGTTTCATTTTTGTCTCCTCCTAAAAGGCCTCTTTCTTGCTATACTGGATCCTGCCTAACCTCCATCCTTTTCTGCCTACTCAGCCTTCTTGGGGCTACTTCTCATCATAGAGATCCGTTATCTCTGTATTTCAATACCAACTGGATTTCTTTCTGTACAAATTTCTTCTGCTCCTAGCTTTCACAGAGGAAAAAAAAATGCAAGTCTCCCAAGGCAGAATTATCTTTCCTTTCCTAAATTATACTTCTTTTAATTACTTTTAAATACCCCAGGTAATTAGGACAGCTCAGCACGGTGAACTTTTTTTGTTGGTGTTGCTCACTTTCCTGCCACTTTCCCCAGTCAGGTACCCAGAACTAATTCAGGGAAGCTACTCAGTGATACAGCAAGGTAGAGTTGGTTGGCATCCTGTGTAAATCTGCTGTGATTAAGTTGGGAGCTGCACTTAAATTAAGTTGTCATCTTAAGTAGGAAGAACATTTTTATGGATCCCAGTTCATCCTCTGCAGACTTCAGCTGTTTCCAGTAACTGCCACACAGAACATATAAAATTTGTCAGCTGGAGAGGAGAGACTTGAGCCTGGAGACCTAATTCCCTTCAATCCTGTTAAAAGATATGATCTGATACCTCAAGATAAAAACATTGCCAGCCTAAGAAGATACAGGGTGGGGCAATCCAAAGCAGCCAGATAACTGGAATGGACAAGCAGCACAACTCCAAACCCCATTTCCCCATAGGGGATATGGGGCCAGGAAGCCACATCTTTCCTTTCCCCCCACACTACAAGAAATATTTCAGGGCTTGCCTGCATCACTGTAGTGTAGGTGCTATAAGAAGGACCATGTTCCTGTGATCACTCTAAAGCCCATTTCACGAGAAACAGGTACTTTTTTCCCTACGTGGGACAAGCTGAGATACAAGATTTTGACAGGCATGTTTTAGATTGGTGACATCTTGCACACACTAATAAACTCATGATAATTACACACTAATAACTACATCCTAATCACACACTAATCGCCATACAACAGTCACACAGGAATAACCTAATCACTCACTAATCACTCACTAATCACCACACACTAATCACAGAATCACAGGTTGTTTAGGTTTGCAGGGACCTTGCAAGATCATGTGGTCCAACCCCTCTACAGTGAGCAGGGACAATTCCATCCAAAGCAGATTGCTTGGAGCTCCATCCAACCTGACCTGGAATGGTTCCAGAGATAGGGCACCTACCGTCAAACATTAATATCCACATCTCTCCAACCCCACAGGAGAGCCACATGTGGCAGCCAAGCAGTGATCCCACAGAAAAAAGAGGATGGGGCTGAATACCTACTCCCGTTGCAGTGGGTGAGAAAAAGCTACGCAGACTTTTAACCTTGCAATGAATGGATCTGCACACCATGCTGGCAGAGAGGACCCCAAGCCCAGAGCTGCTGTTAATGGGTCCTCTGCTCCAGCCTCGCTGGTGATTTGGGAAGGCTGAGTTGATGAAGGAGCTAAGAACGGAAGCAGAAATCAGAAGAATGCTCCAAATCAGAAGACAATCACAGAATGGTAGGAGTTGGAAGGGACCTCTGCAGATCATCTAATCCAACACCCCTGCCAGTGCAGGTTCACCCAGAGCAGGTTGAACAGGAAAGCCTTGAAGAAGATAATTATGTGTCCACTTGGAAACTGGGGCCGTGTTTATAAACTCAAGCACTCAGTGGCTTCACAGCTCTGACCTGTCTGCAAACCAGAGCTGTTAGAAGGTGGCAGAGGAGTTCATGCTGTGTTTTCTCACCCTGCTGACACACCTGCACATGGACCTGGCCCTGCTCTTTTCATGGCAGTCATTGCAATGCTCCTTTGTAAATGACAAATTAATTGTTGTCCTCCTTCAGAAAGACCACCCCAGGGAATTAAGCTGTGAGGAGAATGAAAAGAAGACTTTTTGCTGTTTCCTTGTCTTCCATAAGACATCACTTGACAAAACACTGACTACTAAAGTAGAAATATCCTTTGCGGAGTTGCCTTTCCCACAGACCTGTTTAATACTGCCACATTAAACCCATTTTTATTTTAGCCATTAAACAAGAATAATTCTGGACACTTAGCAGTGACACAATGAAGACATTATAAAATTTGGTAATGTGCACTAAAACTGCTTTCAGAAAGACCCAGCCTTAAGCCCATCCATCTTCTGGATTTTGTACTCATGCACCTTCGCTTACAAAGCTTGGAGCCAACTGAAAACAACTCATTTGCCCATTGAAAATTCCATTGCATTTTAGCTGCCTTTTTTGGTTTTGCCACTTCCTGATGAATTACCTTAATAATGGATTCCTTGGTAGTTTTATAATTTCCCCAATAAAACGCAAGTAGAATTCTGGGGCAGATGATATTCACCCTTCTGTGTAATGAAAGGGCAACATTTGGTGTGTCTGGGTTATAGAAAACACAGAATACATCCAAATGCAAGAGATGGCAAAGATCATCCAGTTCAACCCTCAACTCAGATCTTTCCCACAACACTATCCTAAGACTGAGAACTACAAGAGACTCTTCTCACACTAGAATAGGGAAGCCTGGAAGTCCAACTTGGAACACTGGCTCCCTTTGGAGTGAAAATCCACTGAAATGTGGCTAGGCATTGGAACAAGATGGCCAGGGAGGTGGTGGAGGTGTTCAGAACATCCACGGAGATGTTTAAAAAAACATGTAGACATGGCACTTACAGAACATGATTTAGTGGGCATGGTGGTGTTAGGTCAGTGGTTGGACTCAATGATCTTAGAGGTCTTTGTTAATGAAACCAGTCCTGTGATTGCTAATAATTGTCACCATAGTCAGAGATATGTTCATAGAATCTTAGAATTGTCAGGGCTGGAAGGGACCTCAAGGGTCATCTAGTTCCAACCCCCCTGCTATGGGCAGGAACATCTCACACTAGATCAGGTTGCTCAGAGCCCCATCCAGCCTGGCCTTGAAGACCTCCAGGGATGGGGCTTCCACCTCATCCATGAAGAGGAGACCATAACCCCAGCCAGAAGTTTTTGGAAACCACAATGATTCCTGAAACACTTCTTGGGGAGAGGATTTTATCAATGGTAGAGAAAGAACTCTTGACTCCCAGCAAACCATCTTAGGAGCAACCAAGCCTCACAATCACCACATCAAAGCCAGCTGACAGGCCTGGGAGGTGTGGTGTTTCCTAAATAATAAAACTCCATTCAAATCCATCCTCACAGCAAGCAGGCTTTGTGACCTCTGTCAGAGGGTTAACATTGTGTCTAATTTAAGAGGCAAGCACAATGTATTATTTTAGCAGGAGAAAATTGGTAGCTGAATGAAGTAGGAGTCCTCTACCAAGGGAATTTAGTGGCAGACAAATTAGCTGTCCTAGCTTAAGAGGTACTTCTGCAGGATCAGAGGAGCAAGTGCCACTTTTAAATGCTCTGTAGCATTAAATGCTTTAGCAGTGTGGGAGGAAGGAGCTGGGTTCAGACACAAGACAGTATGCTGGAAGCAAAGCCAGCTGGGCAGAGTTTCACTGGGGATCCCCACTGCTGTGGAGTTCTTGGAGTCTACCATGTGCATCATGCACAGAAAAGGGACTGGCCTGGAGGTCCTGACCCATCTGACAGCTTGCAAGAGGATTTTGTTTGTTTGTTTGTTTATGGAAAACCTGCATTGGTTTGCCCAGGAAGTTCCCAACAAGCTCCACTCCTTCCAGGAAACTTACACCATGTATGCCTGGCTGTGATTAGTTGGATGAATGGCACCATCACTTGCCAGCTTCCCAAAATAATCAAACCTCCTGGGAATCCAAATCTGATTTCAAAAATGCTTCTCTGAAGCTGGAATTATTCGAGGTATAACTCTGTAATCCTATTATGGTGGCAGAGTTTAAGCACTTTTCCTTATCCCCCAGTGTGATGATGGGATCCCTGCAGCGCCGCAGTCAGACAGGGCTGCAGATGTTTGCAGGAGCCTCCTGAAAACCCAGCCCTGGGGTTGTAGGCGCAGCTGGGGCTAAGAAGAACCATGTCCAGACCTGCCCTTCTAGCACCACGGGAAAGAGAAAATAGGGATCAAAGGGAAAAGCTGCATTAATCTCAAAAATCCTAAATCACCACTTCAGGAATACGAAGCATAACACCCTAAAACCCTTTGGCTGATCCCATGAAGCCAGTAGGACTCAAGAGTCTTAATTTAAAGACCATGTAGGAAAATCCACTCTGCTGAAGAGCATAAAACTGAAATAAGGTGATTTGAGCTGAAAATATCTGCAGGTACATGGAAAATCTTCATGAGTCTTGTCAGCTGCCTCAGCTGGAAGTTAGCAAATAAGAAAGATACAAATAGCATAGACCTCCAAGTCAGATATTGTACCTCAAAACAATTCCCAACTCCAGCTTTAGTGAGATATATATATATAATGCCAAAAGTACACTTCCTTTGTTTTGTCTCCTCACAGCATTTTATACTAGTGAGTAATGGAAGAACCACATTTTAATCATACCAATCATCCCAATGCCAGTACAAGGGGCAATGGGTGGAAGTTGAGGCATAGGAAGTGTCATGTAAACGTGAGGGGGAATTTTTTTCCCTATGAGAGTGATGGGACACTGGAACAGGCTGCCCAAGGTGATTGTGAGTCTTCCTCTCTGGAGATACTCAAAACCCACCTGGACACATTCCTCTGTGATCAGGTATAAGTGATCCTGCTCTGGCAGGGGTGTTGCACTGGATCGGCTTTCAAAGTCCCTTCCAACTCCTAATGTTCTGTTATTCTGTGACATAATTTACTCAACAGTCTACAACACCATCATGTAGTTCTGCCACAAATGATTTGGAAGTCACCTGAGCTACTTCTTGTGCTTCATTGGGAATCTTTTTTTCTGATGACAACACTCAAAACACTTACGAAATAACTGTAACTCCCTCTCTTAAATCCATGGGCTCACTCTCATCCCTTCCTGTCGTTGGAATATTGTTTGGACAAAACCCATGGTGAGCAGTGCATTTACAAGACACACAGAAAACCTCATCAACTTCACCTGCATGTAATGCCACAGGTTTCATAGCATTGTCTTTTGTAGCACGAGTTGTCATATTTTCCATAAATCACTGGATTTAGACACCAGGCAAAGTTTCTCCTTGCCCTAACTCTGTCTGACTGCAGTAACACCAATATCTGTTCCTGAAACTGTCATTTTCTTGTCCACTGAAGCATGCAGCATAAATACCCAACATTCTGCTTCACCCCAACACAGAGACCTCTCCATAACACAACACTGGTTTGGACACACAAACACTTTCACTTGTCCAAAGATTTTTTTTTCTTATTATCCCTATCTAGTTTTTATGCTTTATGCAAAGCCCAGCAGCTCTGCCCTCCTCTGCCTGGCACCCAGCCTTCAGAAAAGGGTCAAGCTGCTGCTTCTCTCAGCTCTGATAACCAAACTGCTTTCCCAGTGACAAAAAAAGGTCAAAACCAAGCTCATCATCAATCACAAACTGCTACTATTAAAAGAAAAAAGGGAGGTGGGGAAAGCTTTGCCAAGACTCGTAGCTAGAGTTTAGCCAAATTTAGCTAGAAATTAGCACAGTATTCAGCTTCTTCTTTCTCTGCACCTCTAAATATCTTGCAAATGTTGAACACCAGATTTTCAGAATAACCTTTCATGGGTTTAGGCTCATTATGAGTTTGGATTTTGGGGGGTTTTGGGGTTGGTGGCTTTTTTGTTCTGTGGTTCTTTTTTTTTTTTTTTCACAAGGGGAGAACTGAAAGCAGGATAAATATAGTTATTTCTGCTCTCAGAAAACAAAAGTGGGGAGCCAAACAGTGGGGCTGTTCAGTCTGGAGAAGAGGAGGCTCCCAGGTGACCTTATTGTGGCCTTCCAGTATCTGAAGGGGGCCTACAAAAAAAGCTGGGGAGGGACTTTTTAGGATATCAGGTAGTGACAGGATTAGGCCCTTTCATGTGTGTGTGAGCAGCTGCAGGCAGACCAAGCTCTTTTCCCTTGAGAAACCGAAAAACCTACAAGTCAAATCTGAGAATTTCAACCATTGTCATCTGGAAGAGGCACATCTGAAAGAGAACAAGCAAGGACTAGGAGAAAAAAAAAAAAAAGAAAAATAAAAAATAAGAAGGAAATCGAAGATCATCTGTGCCTTCTGACATGTTGTGAGCAGATAACTTTCAAGCTGTTTTGAGGGCATCCATGTCATTGCACATCATTGCTGGCTGGCATCATTCTACCAAGCAATATGAAGTAGATGGGACTTACAGTAATAGGTAGCAAACAAGGAACCATGAAATCATAAAGGTTAAAAATAAGATTCCTCCAGATGCAAAGTTCCCCTCTCTGTGTGTCAGCCTCAATTTCACCAGCAGCCTAGCAGCAAAGAAGGCACTTTTAATTAAGTGTAAGACAAGTATGGAAGACTGAGTTGGAGAAACAAGGAGGAATAGGATTATTATAATCCAATGAGACATAATTACATGCAGAAATCAAAGGCTCTTAGAGGCACAGAACCTGTTAGAGCCTTGAAGTGAGTATTTGCACTTTAAGCTGACATGCTGCAGCTTCTGCAAAAAAAAAAACAAAGCTTTTCCAGAAGGAATGAAATGATGACAGAGACATTCATAAATCATTTAGAGAAAAGGCAAAAGGAGCAAAAAAACCCCAAACCCCTAAATCCATAAAACAACAGCACAAGCCTGTTCCTAAAAGAAAACAAACCAAACCCCACTCCAAACCCTGGCAGTACTGATGATATTATTTGAAATATATGTTCCTAATTATGTCCTAATCCCCATGTATCAGAACTGGATACCAGGAGGAAAGTAGCATGGCTCTGCCTAGCTGCATCCATTTCCAAGTGTGTCTCCAAGTGTGACTGGCCTGGTGGAGTCAATAAAATACAAACTCCCAGACCTCATTCAAAATTTGCTTTGAGGCAGTTAAATGAAATCAGCTCCAAAGTCTTGGGAAAAAAAACCAAAACATAAAATAGTCTCTACATCTATGGTTTTCTGGACAGAAAAAGCTCCCAAGATACTTCAGCCACGTTTATTCCCTTATCACACAGACCATTTATTTTCAGCAGCTGAAGTGGTCAGAGCAGAGAACACCAAGGAGTTGTGAAGGAGCAACACTGTGAATAGTGATGACAAAGTTTCAAGGGGGTTCTGTGATGGGAGATGATTTTATTTCAAGTGTTCTCCTCTGTAGATTGGAGTCAGTCCTGGTATCAAATCATCATCACATACATTTCTTACCTGTTTGTGGAGGGAAGGTTAACAATTAAGCTGGGTTGTTGTTCATGTACCCCCTCCACAAGCTGTCCCTCAAACAGAGCACAAAGTAAACAAGAGTTTGCATGCCACACAGATGGCACTTAGTTGTTTCATACAGAATCACAGAATGGTAGGGGTTACAAGTGACTTCTTAAGATCATCTAATCCAACCCCCATGACAGAGCAGGATTATCCAGACAAAATCACACAGGAACACAACCAGGTAGGTTTTGAATGCCTCCTGAGATGGAGACTCTGAGCAGCCTGCTACAGTTCCCTCAAAGTAAAGACATTCAAAGGCTGAGTACCTCTGCTACGAGGATAGGCTGAGGGAGCTGGGGTTGTTCAGCCTAGAAAAGAGAAGCTTGGAGCGGCCTTCTAATACTTGAAGGGATTCTACAAGAAGGCTGCAAAGGGACTTTTCGTAAGGGTGTCTAGAGACAGGACAAGGGGGAATGGCTTTAAGCTGAGGGAGAGTAGGGTTAGACCAGATCTTAGGAAGTTCTTCAATACAAGGGTGATGAGACTGGAATAAGTTACCCAGGGAGGCGGTGGCTGTCTCCTCTATGGTGGTGTTCAAGGCCAGGCTGGATGAAGTCTTGAGCAACTGAGTCTAGTTGACAAGTGTCCCTGCCCATAGCAAGGAGTTTGGAGTAGATGATCTCTGAGGTCCTGTCCAACCTGAGCCATTCTGTGATTCTATGACTCCATGGTTTTTGCTTCAGCTCAAGTGAAAGCTTCTGTGTTCCAGTTTGCACCCACTGCCCAGGGCAGGAGGGTGATTTAAAGCAGGGAGGCTGCTGTATGTCAGCAAGGAGAAAGGTTGAAACAAATATGAGAAGAGTGATCAACAGTTATTTGTCAGGAGTCCATCACTCCATTTGTCATTAAGCAGAGTCTGAAGCTCCCTGCCTGCCCAGCCGGCAGCAGCAAGCTGTGTGTGCCACGTAATGGCATTTTGATAGACTGCCCTTCCTGCAGCCTCCCTGAGATTGGACTGCCTAATGTACACCCCCAGCACAGCACTGCCTCGCTGCTCTGCAAGCAGCCAGAGCCTTGTCCTGCTGTGATTAGACTATGATGAATTGGACACCTGCCCGTGGAGCTGGGCTGCACCGATGGAGACAATTGCCAAGTGCCTGGGACATGGCACAGAGCTGGCTGGCCCTGGCTGAACAGCCTGAGGGGCTGTGCTGGTCCACCCTGCCTCACCTGCTGGGGGAAAGAGCAGCCACCCCTTTATTTGGGGTTGCAAATATGAAAAAAGCAAAGGGGGTCAGGATTAAAATAGGCAAGTGAAATAGTGGGACAGGTTGCCCAAAGAGGTGGTGGAGATCCTATCCCTGGAGGTGTTCAAGGTCAACTTGATGGGATCGTGAGCAACACGATCTAGTTGGGTATGTCTTCACTCATCGCAGAGGGGCTGGGCAAGGTGACCTTCGAAGGTCCCTCCCACCCTTATGTATTCTACGATTCCAAGAATTGTGATCCTACGATTCCATGAAAGTGGAGACAGAACATTATTCAGGGCTCATTTGTGAGCCCAGTGGAGGATGGGTGTATCTAAATAGCATGAAACCTCTCAGGAAATTTCCACAGGGTCCAAAAAGAGCATTACCATTTTTTTTCCAAGCCCTATCCCCAACAATCACCTCTTCCCACAACCATCCCTCTTCAGGATCTGCAGAGGAGAAGTCCCAGAGCCAGCTGCGCAAACCATAACCCAGCCTCTCATCCCTCTGTCTCACTCATCACACACAACCAACACTTCAGAGGCAGCCTCTAGCATCACTCAGAGGAAGATTACGGCATGTGAGATTTATGGGAGGTGAGAATCATGCAGATTTTTCATGTGAAAACAAGAAGAAAAACAATACAGGATCTGCAGGCAGACTGCACAGCCCAGGTGCTGAAAGGATTTTTCCCCAGGTGGCAACCCACAGACATACACTTGCTGACAAATGCCACACAACAGATTCACCAGCACCTTTGTTTTGATGACTGAAACTGGTCTGGGGAAGGCTTTTTTAGGTTTGGGTGATTGCAGACTGTCTCCTGAAAGGGTGACAATTTGGACAGATGGAGCACACTTCCTCATCCCCGGGCAGGCTCCAGCTTTTTCTATCAATCCGAAAGTTCAACTCTGTCAAACAAAGTGGCTCATTCATCTACAGCAGCAGCCTCATTCACCCAGATTTCTCAGTTCCTACTAACACCTGGCTATTTTCAGTGTAAAACCCAAAAGGAGGTGATTACACCAGCTATTAGAAGACCACACATTGACAGATTTGTTCTTAGACACTCAAGAGAAAACACCACTGGCAGCCCATGGAAATGCAGAAACTCTTTTCCCCCGCCCAACATGTTTTTTCTTTCCACCCACACCCTCCAGTCACAGGCCACCCTCCCAGCAGGAACTCTCATCAGGGCTCTTGGTTTTGTCACACCTAACTCTAATTACAAGTGAACACTCATAGGAGCAAGAGAAGTGCTGTTATAAATGGAGTGGCTAACAGATGCAGTGGCTGAGCAAGACCTGGGTGCAGACACTGATGTGGGTTTGGATTTGAACCCCAACAAATTGGAAACTTACCCTCCCAAGTAAATTTACCACACTCACTCAGAATTTTTGAAGTTAAATGAAATTACATTTATAAAAGTAGATTACATAGAAAAGTATAAAAGGCAATCACAGAACCACAGAAACATTCCAGTTGGAAAAGACCCTCAGCATCACCAAGTCCAACTGATAAGCCTATTCTACAAGGTTCACCCTAAACCATATTCCCAAGCACCACATTCAAAAGACTTTTAAACACATCCAGGGCTGGTGGCTCAACCACCTCCCTGGGCAGCTCATTCCAATACCTGACCACTCTTGCTGGGAATTTTTTTTTTCCTAATATCTAGCCTAAACCTACCCAGTCACACAGCTTGAGGCCGTTCCCTCTTGTTCTATCACCAATTACCTGTGAGAAAAGACCAGCACCACTAAGGATGTACAAGGTATATTTACATATATTTACAGCAGCACAATACCTCCTTGCACAGTATTTCAACTCTCTCTTCCCCCTCTGTACAGCCAGCACACTGTCTCTACCTCCCCCCTGCACCTCACAAAGCCAAACCAGAATGCAGTCAGCCGGGAATGCAAGGTTAGGAACAGAGATAGAGCAGCCAGAAGCAAGCAGGAGGCAGCCGGAGGGAGAAAGCAGGCTTGTGCTGCAAAATAGAAGATATTCAGCAGGCAGATGGAATTAGATAAACTTATCTTGCATTATTCTATGTCCAATTCCTAAAACTGTTTAGACTGAAATTCTCTGAAAAAAAAATTATTCTTATTTATAATTTAAGACACAGGGCTAGGGCACTATCTCTAAACTGTAACAGCCACCTATATCCAAACTGAAGTTGCCCAAAGGCTTCATCCAAGGCCATGCAGCATGGCCACAGCATCCCATCTGCTGGTGATGCCCAGCAGTAGAGTAAAAGCAAGGGCAGGGATACAGAGCACCAGCAGCAGGTCCAGCCCAAAGCAATTTAAGGACATTGCTGTGACAGTCTGGAAAGGTGCTGTGTGCATGCTGCTTCATTAGATGATGAATGTGTTTCACCGCAGCCAAAACTCACAGCAGCTCAGGGAGGTCCCTTTGTTGGGGGATGATGCTGTGAAGCTCACTAACCTGCCATAGACACAGTTGTTTTTTTCTGAGTGTAGCTTTTCCACACGGGCAAAAACTTCACAGATGGAACTCAGTGAATGGTCACAGAGGTTTCCACTGGGATCTTGTCAGTGACAGGCAATATTTCATGAGGAACTAGGAACCAAGGCACAAAGCTTTGGCTCTTCGCCTCCTAAGACCTTGCTAAGCAAGTCACTCATTTCTCCAGGCTTCATTTCCTCTCTAACCTGATTATTCTTTGTGTTACTGCAGAGCTACAGTCCTCAGACATGAAATTTTTGATGGGCAAAGACCAAACTCATACCCAAGAGAGATGATATCCAAAGAGCATCTGGCTTCTGAAACTTGGCTTGTTAATTTGGGTATGCATGAACTAGCCTATACTACAGGTGGTTCAGAGTATAAGACAGAACCAAGATGTTTTCTTAATTCTTCCAGACCAATTATTTAGAGCAAAAAGAAATAATCAAACAAAAGGACAAACCCACAAACAAACAAGGGGAAACAAAGGGGAAAATGAGGAAAGATTTTAAAAATAATTTCAAAAAGGCTGTTCTATTTAAGAAAATCAGCAAGAAAACATTAGCAAAATAATCAAATTATGTCCTCCTTATGCACCATTTTCAACTTCCAACAACTGCACTGTGTCTAACAAGAATAACTCTACCCAGGCTGAAAGCAGGATGCTCTGGAACCACAGCACAAGGAGGTGACACAAACTAGAGATGGGTTTATAAAGGCACACTACAGCATGCTATGCATCACAAAAGATTGTGTGGTAATTTCTTGCTGCCAAGCACAGGGCATATCTGAAGAATAAGCTTTGCTTTACAGATGTTCTTTGCTCATTTGTTTTCTTTCCCTTCTCTCAAAAAGAGCAGACATTAAGGACCTGATGTTACACTTGCATACTGCTCTGATTGTTGCCTTCCCCTACAAACACTTCAGCCAAGAGCAAGGAGAAGTGGCTGGTGCTGGACTCAGATGGGAGCAGCACTCAGATGTCTGGATGCTGTGATTGTCTTGAGCAATACACTAACTCTATCCTCCTCCACAAAATTAAGCATAAGAACTAGATTTTATTAAAGATACAAAGCTCAGAATACTCCACTTCTTTCATCTGGGCCCTTCACTTCCCACAGAGCTTCTCTAGAAGGCTTTTTTTTCTGATGGAAATAATTCAAGATTCCGCAGTCTAACTGGGAAGATCAACTGGAGACAAGTCCTTGAGCTGGTGGCCTTCTTCCCTGCCCACTTCTGCAGCGTGCTGAGCCCACCCAAGAGCTGCTGCATTTGGAGTGGGAAAAATTGCCCCAAATAAAGGGCTCAAGTGTTTGCAGAAAGAAGGTTAGATGCTGGCACTAGATGTAGCCTGCGGGACACAGATCCTGCTTCCCACAGTGATGGAAAGTAACTCGATTGATTTGTTCAACAACTCAATACTGAAACAAATATTGATGGATTAATAGAAGAATTTCAGTTCTCTTCTGGCTTGAGGGGGTTTGTGTTTGGGTTTTCCCCCTCTTGTTTGCTGTCATCCTCATTTTCTCTCCTCCCAAGACGGAAGAAGAGGACAAGAAGTCAAACAAGAAATATATGAGATTCCCCACTCTCTAAAAAACTAAAAGAAGACCAAATATCCTCAAGCTCTTGCCATGTTTTTTTGGGGTTTTTTTTCATCTTCTCAGAGAGAGAAAGAGAAAGGAAGAAGAGGGAAGTCTCCCCTTTTAAAAGGCTCACAGATAGAATGGGAATATACATGAATTTATTGTCACCCCTTTCTCTGCAGCTGGTGACCAATACACCTGAAGAAGCATTTCATATTGATCTGCAAGCTCTTGCACCCTTGTGCTGGTGTCAAGGCTCTGTACAAAGACTGTGGGTGGTGTATAAGCAGAAAAGGCAGTATGCAGTCATAGAATGGTCTAGGCTGGAAGGGACCTGTTGTAATATATTGATTAACCAGTAATAAGACTATTTTGAAAGAGTTATCCATATGTATCTGTCATGTATTGATGTCGAAGGTGTAACGCTTTGCTTGGAAGCACCTTTGATACTGTTGTGACGGGCAGGGGGGTTAATGTGGCCAAGTCGGGAATTATAAAAATAGAATTATTTTATTCCCAGAAATGCCCACCTTCAACTATATTTTTTAATTTATTAATGGGTTTCAATTTGATAGGAAAAAAATCTCCCAAAGGTGCTATAGACAAATTCAGAGATTTAGTAAGTCAGAAAATGGAAAAGGCTAAGATATAAACAGCTTCTTAAACCCGTTATCAATATGACTTAAGCAGAGAATTCAGGGCACAATGGCTTACTCACTATGTTGAGGAGAATGATGCTCGTTGTGGAATCCTTGCTGTATTCTCTCTGCCGCACGGCTGGTTCTGGCTATAAAATAATACCCAGTGGGATTCAAAAGGCAAAGTTCTGGTATTTCAAATACGTGTTTACCATGAGACAGAGCTCTGTGGGAATCGCTGCCTCCACCAGTGATGAGGGAGAGCCAAGCTGCTTCTTAAACAGGGTACAGCCAGAATAGCAAACAGGGAGCTGGCTGTTAGCTGTCCCAGAGAGACCGGGTCCGGGTGCCCTCAAAAGGAACCCAGGACTTGCCGAGCCTGCGAAGCTGCAGGGTAGTGCAGAGTGGGGGAACTGTAAAAAAAGCTAGAGACAGTACAAAACCTAAGAGCCGTGCAAAAGGCAGGAGCCGTCAGGGCCGGGCGGATCCCAAAACGGGGAGCCGTCAGGCAGCAACTTTCGGGCGGGAAGCCCTCAGGCGGGAACAGCTCGCGCTTTTTCCGTTGCCTATTCCTGCCTGTCGGACAAGCTCTTCATTGGCCAGTACGCAGTGGGCGCCAAAACTCAGCCAATGGCAGCTCAAATCCCTGCGCGGGCTGGCGGCAGGAGCCTCCAAGGTGCCGAAAGGAGGCTCTGCTGTCCCCGCTTGCAAGCCCACAGGGCGGGGAAGCACTTTCAGGCCTTCTCCTCCCATCCAAAACTCGTAGTGGGAGGGTGGGGAGAGAGAGAGAAGGAAGGAATCTGGGGTGTCCAGGACAGACACTTAAAGGGAATTGATATTTAGGGGAGAGATCTGGGAATAAATACTGAGAGCTCTGGGAATGGCTCATTTTAGCTGACTAAAGCTTTGTTTGGAGTGTGAAGCATCATCTGTCCCACAAACCACCAGTGACAGGCCGTGAAGTTCTTGGCTGATCTGTGGTGATACAGGGAAAGTGGTGGAGTCACCATCCCTGGAGGTATTTAAAAGATCGAAGGATGTGGTCTTTAGGGACATGGTTTAGAGGTAGTGGCTTCGCAGTAGCTGTGGGATTGAGAACTCTAGGCCAGTGATTGGACTTGATGATCTCAAAAGTCTCTTCCAACCTCAGTAGTTCTATGGTTCTGTGATACATGCATGCTGGGCTTTGTATGTTGGTGTTTTGGGGTTTCTTGTCGTTCAAAATATACCAAAATAGGCTCACACCAGAACCCTTGGAAATGGGTACACTCCTCTCCTGCACCCCAGCAGACACAACCACAACACCAGTTCAGCCTGCACTGCTCCAAGAAAGCTCACATGACTACCTGCATCACCAAGTACTAATTCTACTCAGCAGGATCATTATCCTAATGGTAGCCATCTACCCAGGTGGCAGAGGAGATGCCACTGTGATGCAGTGCAGTAACACTGATGGAAAAGCCTTGCTCCTTTGTGAAATCACAGGATGGCAACACAGCTCGCTGAACCCTCATCATCGGAGAGGTGCCTGCAGCACACCAAAGACACCACATCTCCATCCCAACATATCAGAAAAGCAACGGGGGTAATAGAGTGGTGGAAAGGTCTCCTGCTGCAGCCCCATTCAAATAAACAGGTGGACAACACCAAGCTCCTGTGGTTGCAAGGACACACAGATGCAGGCAGAAAGGAAAAGACCACTCTACGGATTCAGGTATTTAAAGTTTCTGCTCTCACAGTGCTGGCCAGAGCCCCTTCCCATTAGATATGAGAAACCAGCAGGGTTTTTCCCATGATTACCAGGGGATAAAAGGCAAAAATACCCTTAAAAGAGGATTTTTTTTTTCCCCTTTCCGTGACTTTACCCCTTTGTTAAGTTAGCACAGTAACAATCTTCTTGTACAGTATTCTTCTTTCTCCACCTTTTAGAGGTTAAATTCTCTCAATAGCAAAGACCAATGTCTTCTTTCCCAGCTGAACTTATTCAGGTTCAAATGCATTTCCTTCCTTTTTTTCCCCGTCTGTTTTAAATACACTGAGTATTTAAGATTCATTTCATGTCAGATATGAGAGGCAGCAGCGAGCAAAGCAGAAAAGCACAGCTACAAAGCCACACACACCTGCTCTCACGAAGGCTTTCAGTCATCCAGGGTAAGAAGCTCCACAGTGCCACCTTGCAGCAGCATGAGGCAGCAGAGAACAGAAACCTTTTCCTTCAGTCTCACTAAGCATCTTGGTGTTGCCAGCAAGGCACCAAGGGGAACCATTCCTTCCCAGACAACAGGCATGTCCCTGGGGCTGGCTTAGAACTGTTAGAATTTCTGGGTACACAAAGCTCTTGACACGAAAGGGAAAATTACTGGCAGTGATAGCTTCATCTGAAACCTATATTCAGATGCAGATAAATCCATAGGGTCTAGATTCATGCCTGCCCAGCCCAATTCTGCTTTTGTAAAGCCCTCTGCAAGGGTGTTTGGCAGCAGCCTGTTCTCTATTACACACCCCCCAGGAAGTTCTCCTTAAGATCCCACCAGCTAACTGGTGTGGTGATGGGCCACTTGGCACACCCACATCCTGAAAATTTCAAGGTGGGGCTGCATGGTTGCTAGCTAACTCCAGCAGCAAGTTCCCTGGTGGAAGCACAGTCTTAGGATGATCAGGCACAAACAGCACTGATGAGGAGAAAGTTCTTCACCGTGAGAGTGGTGAGAGCCTGGAATGGGTTACCCAGGGAGGTGGCTGAGGGCACATCCCTGGAGGTGTTTAAGGTCAGGCTGGATGAGGCTCTGTCCAGCCTGGGTAGGGTAGGGTGTCCCTGCCCATGGCAGGGGGGTTGGAACCAGATGATCCTTGTGGTCCTTTCCAACCCAAACTGATTCTATGATTCTATGATTCTGATTCGGCTTTGAAAGGATACCAAAAACATGGGGCAGCAATGCTCTTAGTTCCTGGAGCCAGTTCATGCCCACACATTGTGTTTACCACTCTGACTTAAAAGAAAAAAAAAAACCTAACCACTAAATTAATATATTTTCAATCCACTCTAGACAATTTGCCTCACACTGTTGGTGTGCACTTAATGTCACACAGAACAGTGAGACATGTACATTGCCACTGGGTGTCTGACACACCTCTAGTTATCCCAAAGGTGAGAAACAGCTTCTGCCTTTTCTACCTTCCCTTTCAGTTAAAAGATAAATGTAAGCAAGGGCAAACCAACAAGGTAGCATGTCCTGGGGTGCGAAGGTGTGTAATATGTATAATATACACATTACAGGAGGAGGTAGAGCCAGAAGGGATGATCTGTGCTGGGAAAGGCATCCCAGGTGCAGAGGGAGGAAGAGCTCAGAAGTGAATTCTTTAGAAGTGCAGGAGGTTCCTCTGCATTCACACCTTTGTGACTCTCACTACCTTTACTTCCATCTCCACCAAAACCAGTACAGAGGAGCATTGCTCCCGCTATACTGTCTGTGCTATATGGTATAGAAAGACTGAGCTGATGTTAAATGACTGATAGCCTGGAGAGTCAAACAGAGTCAAAAAGGTGACTGGTTTCTGACACCTACCATCCCAGCTAGAACACACACACACGTTGCAGGCCACATGACCTCTACAGACTGCTAACATCTGTTAATCATCTCTGTACTACTTATACATGTGTTAAGAGCAAGTTTCATCATAAGGTTAGCAGCAACAATCTGTTCTTGCTCTGAGACTGTGTGGATGAGCTCAGCAAAATCTACTTGAAGGGCAGGGAAAATGTGCCCAAACATTTCCTACTGAGCACTTGCTCTCTCCTTAGGAAGGTCAGCTCTTTAGGGCCATGTGAGAGAAGAGAGCTGTCTTCTTTATACCCTTTAAAAAAAATTCCAGAAGTAGGAAAGCGATAAAGTCTCAAAACTCATGTAGGGAAAGGTCAGTCACAGATGATCTGGCATTAAATTGGTGAACTTCAAGATAGTTAAGGCATTTTAATCTACATCCTGAGGACTACAAATAGAAACAGAGAATCATTTAGGTTCGGAAAGACCTTCAAGATCATTGAGTCAGATCATTAACCCTTCTCTACCAAGTCCACTACTAAGTCATACCCCTAAGCACCGCATGTACACAGCTAAAAACACATCAAGGGATGGTGACACCACCACCTTCCTGAGCAGACTGTTCCAATGTCTGACAACCCTTTCAGTGAAAAAACGTTTCCCAATGTCCAGCCTAAACCTCCCCTGGTGCAGCTTGAGGCCATTCCCGCTTGTTCTATCACTAGTTACTTGGGAGAGGAGACCACCCCCCACTTCATGATAATCTCCCTTCATGGAGCTATAGAGAAAAAGGAGGTTTCCTGGCATGTGCATGGAGACACAGGATTTACACCTGCTCCAAGCCTGCCAGCAAGCTGTGCTTGATGTAGGAGAGGTGACAGATGTTGGCAGAGACCCTGGCCAGAGTGGCCTCTGGAAAGGACACTCTGAAATCCAGGGATGTGGTTCAGATGGGATCAGTTGATGTCTAAAAATATTAAGAATAATTTTAGAAGAAAAAAGAAGACTGTTTCCATAGTATCCACATGCTCATTGCACTGGGTGGCTGCATGCCTGATTCCACTGACCAGTTGATTAATTTACCTAATGATTTGGCTAAGGAGACACACTCTCTGCCAGCAGGTGTGAATCTGGGCACTTGATAGCACTGAGCAACACATTCTGTGTTCAAGGAACCCCATGTCTCAGAGGCATTGAGCAACTACAGCATCTAATGAACTTTCCAAGCCCTCTTCTGTGCTCTGCTCTTCATGCCCACTCCAAACCCTCTGCCAAACTGCTGCTCCAAGAATGTAAGGAGAAACAAAAAAAAAACCAAACCAACAACCCTGGACATTCAATGCTTAAGGCATAAATAAAAGTTAAATTTAAGCTGTTCTTATCTGCTGACTCACAACAGACCTCCCATGTGCTTGAGCCTTGATCCCTGGCTCGTCAGCGAGGCACTGCGGGAGCAGGCGACTGACAGACCATTTTGCCTGGCAAAAAGAGATTGCACAAGGTCATGCTGGGGCTCCTCCTGGAAGCTTTCCAGCAGCAGTTCGGGAAGTCAGTGAACTAGGAAATATGCTGGTGTTTAGATCATTGCCAGGAGCTGAATACTGATGAGCTGCCTTTCCCACCAGCAGCATCCCATCCTGTCACATACAGCTGCCCAACTGGGGCATTCTGCTCTTCCCCTGACCCATCTCTATCAATCCTGTAGAAGCTGCTCTGCACTTAGATCAATTCGTTTGAATTGGGAATTTGGTGGAGTTGTCATTTCCCTCCTGTTGTGCTGGATGGGCAGAGATTGAGACCTACTTTCCTGACACCACACAAGGTGCAAGACAGCAGAAAATCTCACCCCTGGAGTTTATAATCTCAAAATGGTTAGAATTAAATTCTTGAATATAGACTTTTTTTTCTTAATTCCGTAAGCTCAAAGCTGCCATAAAGTATAAAGCCTTTGGAATACTTCTAAGCTGCCAAAGAGAGAACCTGACTTTATTTTGTATGTATTAATTATATGCTGCCACATGGGAGGCCTTGGTCTTGTAGGGGCACCCGCTAATCTCATTACAAAATGTCTTGTCCCGAGTCAAAATGTGATAAACTACTTAATGACTCCACAAGGCATGGAGAGAGAATGCTTCATTGGCAGTGTCAGGGTATGGTGGTCCTCATTCTGCTCTCTTTACTCACCTCCACAGCAGGCAGTGATTAGCAGTTTATTGGTATCATGACACTGGGATTTAAACGTGCCTCAGCAGTCCCAAAATTATCAGATGCATTCCTACTTCTGCAGACACTTCTCCTCCAAGAGTGGAGAAGGACAAAGGCCTAACAGCAGCAGCTGTTTCTGAGCAGAACTGAGCTATTGCCTATGTGGTATTAATGCCAGGATGGCAGGCTGCGAAGACGTCTTCACTGGGTCTCACCTCTGGCTTTCCTGTGCCACAGCAGGGCAAGTCCCCGGGATTTTGTGAGTATGTCCATTGCTTCTTCCCTCCCCAGAGAGAGAAGGTCAGCTGGGTTCAGTGCAGTTAGGTGGGAGGAAAAGAGGACCCCCATACACGTAACACCGGAATCCTGCTAATAATCACCACAAATATCACTGAAGATTACATTTTAGTGATCTTGCAAAGTCTTATCAGTGCTAGGGAGAGACTGGACAGTGCCATTTCTTTTTACTGTGAGCTGGTTGCTCCTGCAACTCCTGCTGCAAGCCTCAGACTGTCCTTCTGCACTTGGGGCAGAGGGCCAGCAGGACAGACCACCACTACAGCTCTGTGGCTTGCCCTGGTAAGAAATGTGTCCAAACTAGCATCAATAACAGGAGCTTTCAGCAGCACTGGTTAAGCAGACTGAGCCTCTGAGTCATCCTCATGGAGCTGTCAGCAGTACATCACCCTCCCCGCCTCAACTTCTGGCTTCTACATGTACACATAATCTGCTCTTTTGTCTTCCAGAACTGCTAGCCAAAACTAAAATGAGCATTTACAGCACTCCTTCTCTTCCTAAAATCACCCAGTGAGAACTTTACTGGGTTTGTTTGCTCTCTGGTCAAGCAGAAATTGAAGAAGGGCTCTGAAAACAAAGTCACCTTTGTGGCACTTGTCAACAGAGTTTTATTACTGTTTCGATCCTGATGGCTGTTGAGATAAAAGGAAGAGTTCTTTCAAATCACACAATGGATATAATTTAATAAGTGGTCAACAAAACTGCCATTAGCAAAGAAATCTTGTTCCTTTTCTTTTCTCCTCCTTCTGAGGTAGTCTCCCATCCCTCGTACCTCTCCTATTAATCCTCATCTGCAGTGATGGTGCCCACAGAGCAAACACAAGGGTATTGGGGTAATGACACCTCTCCCTCATCCTCTGCCATGGTCATGGCTGCTGCAAGCTTACTGTTTTCTGTCCACAAGACTCTATCAGAGCTTCCTCTCCTCAAGACTTCATGGAAAGAAATGTTTTCAAGAGGCACATTTTCTCCTGAGGGTCATTGGGTCTTCTATCTGAAGAGAACCTTCCTCAACCTTCAGCTTTGGTCATATATTTTCAAACTGAGATTTTTTCTTTTTTTCTTCTGCAGCCAGCCACGCAAATTTATCTCCAATTTCCAAAGCAAGGTACTTAGGTGTTTAAGGACATGCTTAGCTTAAAGCAAGGGAGTATGTGACAGTAGAACATTCCTGACCTTCAGTGTGGGGCAGATCACAGAAAAATTCTGGAAAAGAATTGGCGTTTGCACAGGTATTTCCCTTGTAATTAATCCCCTCTCTTCCTTTATAGATCTTTGTAGTACAAAGTTACAATGTCTGGAGTCCTCCCCTGAGAAAAATGTCACGACCTGGCTTTTTAGCACCATCTGAAATCTTCCACTCTCAGAAATGAAAAATAAAACCCATTTTAGACTTGTTATTAAGAGGAAGAAATGTGCTGACAGTCTAGGAGTACCTGTGAATTATAAGAGCTGTAAGCACGGAGACAAGCACTGAGAGATTTACAGCTGAAACAGAACCATCCACACAGCCCTGGAGCTCCCTTGTTCCATCCAGATCCAAACACCATCTGCCTTTGCCACTGCTTAGGAGGATGGCTGAGCATCGGCCACACTCATCAATATTCTGCCACCTCATAAAACACTTCCTTAAAATACATGTTCATGAACTCCTGACTGGGTTTCCTTAGTTTGGAGAATACCATAACCCTGATTTAAATTATTCAGGATTCAATGGTTATTTTTTCCTCAAAGCCTCACCAACACATGCAAGCAGAGGGAAGTACCATCCACATTTCATAAGAACATTTCAGCAGGGCAAAACCTCCTGAGCTCCGCGTGTAGCTAAATTCTGTTCCAGCAAATCAACAATTAAAGGACCTAGACTCCTGAGGAGGAACGAAGGTGTCTTGTGGCAGACGCCAGCCACTTAAAGGTACTTTAAGGTAACAGCAGAAGACCCCCAGCAGAGCTGCTGGATGAATAAATATCATAAGAGAGCAAATTGTTCCCTGAACAAAACTAGTCACCTTGGTTTGTGACCGCTTCTGGCTTTCCCAGTTGAAGAGAGACAGGGAACTACTGGAGAGAGTCCATCAGAGGCTACAAAGATGCTGAGGGGCCTGAAGGAAAGGCTGAGAATTAGCCTAGAGAAGAGCAGCCTGAGACGGGATCTTCTCAGTGCTAAAAAGTGAATGTCAAGAGTGAACTCTTTTCAGTGGTGTAGAATGAAGAGTTCTGCAACAGATCTAAGGGCATGAGAAATAGGAAAGCAGTCATTGTTTTATGCCAGGGCCTTTAGTGGCCAAACTGGTAAAAGGAGCCTCCCAGTGTAAGTGGTCTTACACTGAGCCATGTAGGCTGGGTGAGCAGATGGGACACCCTAATCTTGTTTAAACTCCTCCATTAATTTAAGATAGGTCTTGGACTTCTTTGTGGGGAGAAGCATGCTGTTCTTTGCCTCCTTTGCTCCTCTAGCTTTGACTTTTCACAGCAAGGGATGATTCATAGCAAGGGTTGACCTGCAACTGAACTGAGGATATCTGCAGAGGAACCAGAGACTTTGCAGAGGCAGGGAAGCCCAAGGGGAGCAGCACCAGGTGCTCAGAGCTACAGGCTGGCAGATTTAACAGGCTCCACTCCTTCCCTGCATTTTTAGAGAACATTCCTGCAGGTACAAAGCCTGTGGCCTAGCCAGGTCCCAGGCATCCTGAGGATTGGGTGAGCTTCAGCAGGAACAAAGCAGGAGAATTCCCTGAGCAGATGAAGCACAGCTCTGCTATAATCATCAGCGCAGACAAAAATTCAGTTCTGTTCTCTCAGAAAGTGCTGCTGTGTCCATGGGAAAGAAGTCATGCTACAAAGCAGACAGACACACTTGGGACTGTGGTGGAAGAAGAATACAGCATGTGCTGAAAGAATATAGCAGCAGTGCTGCTTCAAAACAGTGGAAATACTATGGCTGCTAGGCTGAAGGAACAGGGCTGTGAGAGGGGGTCTTAGCAATGTCTATAAATATCTGAGGGGTGGGTGTCAAGACAAAGGTACCAGGCTCTTTTCAGTAGTGTCCAGATAGAGGATGGGGATAAATAGGTACAAGCTGGAACTCAGGCAGTTCCACCTCAATGTGAGGAAAAACTTCTTTACTGTGAAGGTGATGAAGCCCTGGAGCAGAGGTTGGCCAGAGAGATTGTGTAGTCTCCTTCTCTGGAGACTTTCAAAACCCATCAGGATGCATTCCTGTGTGGCCCACCCTAGGCAATCCTCCTTTGGCAGGGGGGTTGGATGGACTGGATGATTGCTGGAGGTCCTGTCCAACCTCTAACATTCTATGATTCAATGATATAAATTTGTAAGTAAAGGAATATTTGTTTAAGGTGCCATCAGGGATTCACTCCAGGAAGTACGGTGGGTACTTGGTGTTCATCATGCTGCATGGAGTATTTGTGCAGGTATGAGGCAGGCTTTTGCCATGGGATTTTTTGCAATCTGGGCACTCCTGCTTCCACATCCCCAGTTTATCACAGCAGAATAATTTGACAGGGTTTCATAATACCATCCATGGGGCTCTTGACAAGTAAACATATTACAAAGTGGCAAGAGTAGGAAGTGTCCTGCAGACACTTGCTCATTTTGCATTTTCCTGGCGTGTTGCCAGGTGGTCCTTTGTGAGAATGAAGTCTGTCATCTTTCTGTCACTGTTCTGTCAGCTGCCTCTGGGGAATCAGGAATCAGAGGGAAAGTGCAGCTTTTACCTCCTTCTTTCTGACAGCAAATCCCCAGCTCTTCCATGTGGGTTTATTATGCGTATCAGAAGTGTCTCCAGTTTGCAAGCAGTGGTTCAGGGGAACAGGACGTGTGCAGTGACACTCCAGAAGACAGTGGCAGGCTAGGGCCTGAACCATGAAGCTCAGGTCAATGCACTGAGTGTGTTTGTCCTTGTTTGTGTATAAAATGTGACTCATGTTATTGCACACTTAATTTCTCTGTGAATAAATCCACTGACTGAACTCATTCAGCAGATGCCAATCCCCCTCCTGTCAATCGCCATAAACCCCAGCAGTGACCAGAGACAGAACTTACCTCTTCAGGAAGCTTGCCCCTAAGGTTACTTTCCACAGCTACATCCAACTCCCACCTATTTCCAGCCTATCTTCCTTCACCACTTGATCCCCAGGTGCCTAACAGGCTCATTCGTGCACACATCTTCACATCTTTTGTGCTTGCCTCTTTTTTTTATCTCTTTCCTCCAAATCACAACTTGAATAGGATTGTTAAGGAAGAACCACAGTAGGAATGCATTTTAAAAAGGAGTTTCTATTCATTTTATGATTGAATGAAAGCAAAAACATGCAGTAAATGGCATTCAACTGATCCCTTTCCAGAGTCTGTTACCAAGAGCTGGATTAATACCAACATAACTCTGGTGACCCTCACAAAAGAAAACCTCCTGGCCATTTTCTCATTGCTGGAACACTTAATATATACTAGGCTGGCTGCAGTGCCAGAGCTTCCTCAAATCAGGGTTTGATCCTACCAGAAGAGCATTTAGACTCTAGTCTAGGTAGAAGAAATACAAATGTGAGCTCAGGCATGAAAATATTCTCCATAAAGTCTGTGGGGCTGCTGGTGTGCTGGAGGGCAAGTGTGCAGGGGATTAATACTCCCTGCCTGGATGGGCTGAATGACCTCTGCTAAGGTTTTAAGTGCACAGAAACCTGCCAGAGTGTTTGGAACACATTTTCTAGGCTTTTTACTAACTGGCCTTGAACTCTGTCATCCTTAACTGGTGGTGGCAGCAGTATGAAGGAAGAGACCTTATAACTACATTTCCATATCTGAAGGGGACCTACAGAAAGGCTGGGGAAAGACTGTTAAAAGGACTTGTAGTGATAGGATGAGGGACAATGGTTTGAAACTGGAGCAGGGGAGACTTATGCTGGACATAAGGAGAAAGTTCTGCACAATGAGTGGCAAAATACTGGAACAGGCTGCCCAGGATGTGGTTGAAGCCCCATCCATGAAGACATTCAAGATAAGACATAATGTGGCCCTGGGCAGCCTGATCTATCTGGAGTGGCCTCTGCCTACTGCAAGGGGCTTGGACAAGATGACCTTTGAAGCTCTTTTAAGCTCAATACAATCCACGAATCTGTGAGATGGCAGATGAATATCCACCAACCCATAGTTTTCATCTATCCTCACTAAAAACAGTAGGCAAGCTGCCCCAAGCAGACTATGAGGCCTCCAGGTCCCTAGAACACACTTGTGTTGCACAGATACTCACAGAGCAGCTGTGGGGCGTGCTAAAGCCCTGAGAAAATAGCTGCAATATGTGAAATTCCAGTCATCTTGGGAGATCTGCCAAGCTGCTCCAGCTCGGAGCTCCAGATCCATCCATCGTGAAGACTTTGTCTGCAAGGTAGCTTCTGTGTCAGACAAAAATCCATCTGATGACATTTTATTTTCGAAAGCATCATCCATCCAGAGGAAATGAACCTTTGCTTTCTAATCTATTTGGTCCATCTCCAAGACGTGGCAGAACAGTTTGTAAATGGGGATGTTACTGAAAACATCTTCCATGTCGAAACTTCTGCATTCCCTTGCGTGCCTCAGCCGCAACGCTGCAGGCTCCCATCTCAGCAGCATGAAATCAAGAGAATCACAGAATGGCTCTTTAAGGGACCTTAAAGATCACCTACTCCAACCTCCGTGCCATGGGCAGGGACACCTCTCAACTAGACTTGGCTGCTCAAGGCCTCGTCCAATCTGGCCCTCAGGAAGGAGGCATCCACAGCCTCCCTGAGCAACCTATTCCAGAGTCTCACCACTCTCACACTGAAGAACTTCTTCCTAAGATCCAATCTAACCCTATTCTCCCTCAGCTTCAAACAATTCCCCCTTGTCCTGTCTCTAGACAGCCTTGTGAGAAGTGTCTCTCCAACCTCCTGTAGGGTTCCTTCAGGTATTGGAAGGCAACTCTAAGGTTCCCCAGTCTTCTCCTCTCCAGGCTGAATGACCCTAGCAATCCTCACAGCAGAGGTGTTCCTGGCCTTGGTTCATCTCTTGGCCCTCCTTTGGACTCACTCCAGGAGTTCTGTGCCCTTATAATGGGGACATCAGCATGGGGCACAGTAAATCTGCACTTTCCATTTGCATTTAGTTGTGTGCCAGCTGTCTTTCCAAGTACTCCTTTCATCAGAGAGGAGCAATTGGAATTCCTTCTGTAACAGGAGCTCAGTGTATTCTGCTGCTTTGTTGTAATCAGGAATTTGACAAAATGTTTTTCTCAAACGTTTGGCCAGTTAAATTATTGAAGACATCAAGACTTCAGTCAAGCAGAGCCTTCAAGAACGTCTCTCTTCCTAGTTTAGAGTAATGACCAGAAAAGCCTTTCTGCATCACTGTTTATCAGACACCTTGTTTACTTTGCTATAATGCTAATACTAACCCAAAATTCAAAGCCTGTGAAAGTCACATTTTCCCACACAGGGAAAGCAAATTTTCTTCATCTGAAGCATCTGAGATGGTACAATCTAGCTCTGCCAGAACTACACAGTGCCCAGGACAGCTTTTGTCCTCCCACATCTGCTCATGTTCTCCCCCTCAGCCACAACTCTGTCTTATGCTGAGCACTCAAACAGGTGGAGAAAAAGCTTTTCAGAAAGAAAGACTTTACAGGAAGTCTCAAAGAAGGGTGCAGAGAATAATAAAATGGAGACAAAAGGAGGACAAGAACCAGAAGCAGCACCGAGCATTTTCCATTTGAACAAAACAGCAAAGTAGGACTTAGAGAGGATGAGGGTTTCATTTGGGTCATTCAGGCAATCATAGAATCACTTGGTTGGAAAAGACCATAAAATCCTTGAGTCCAACCATAATCCAACATCTCAGATTTAAGACTCAGCTTGACAGGAAGGAGGCTGGGCCATCTCATTTAAACTACATTAACACCTAGGAAGGTTGGACCAGATGATCTTTGGAGTCCCCTCCAACTTGGCATTCTGTCATCTCCCTGTACACAATTGTTATACCTTGTTCCTAAGCTCCTTTTAAACATCTCCACACAGCAAAGCTGTGGCAGAAGAACTTGGCCCTGTGCTCTTTCAAACCTTTCTACCCTCTCCCCAAGACCTGCTTGTTTACAGCTTTTGTCTTTGCACTGCAGCTTTTCCAGCAGGCTGAATGTTTGTTTGGATAGAAGCTAGTCCCTGGAGCTTCAGGCTATACCTAAGATGTGTTTTCATCTTCTCTGCAATCATTTTTTCTATATAGAAGCAGTCAAGTAGCACAGTCTGGTAGGGGTAAATATCCCAGTGTATTAATAAAGCTTGAAGCAAAGCATTGCTAGAACAAACCCACACATTTACAAACAGCATCAGGAGAAAATGTGTCCTGGGGGGAATCATATCTGTCACATGAATCATCTCAAACTAAGCTGCACTGACATGGTTTGTATATGGGTTAAATCAAAATAAGAAGCTGGAATTAAACCCCTTCACTTCTATGATGGTTTCATTCATCTTTCCTGATGAGAGACCTGAGGTGCTGCTTAAGCTAGAAAACCTGGAGTTTTATACATCTGAAATCTTCAAGAATTGTTAACCATGGAAGATTGTCCTCATTCTGACTCAAAAAGAGGATTTCACAAAACTGAACTCCTGAGAAGCAACCTGACTGGACAGCCCTGGCTCTGGTTCTGTCCAGCCTCTAGAGAAGAAGCAAACCCTGATAGTACAGTACCAGCCCAGTTTGATTTTAAACTAGACTTGGCTAAACTATTGTGGCATCCATAAGAAGCAAAACATTACCAGGTACTTCTTCAAGGGCAAGGTCCAGCCAAGCAGAATTCCTCTTGAACTTTGAAACCATTAACTCATTTTTTAAAAACCATTGTTGCTGAAGCCATGTAGGTTGAAGATGAATGCCAGAGAAAAGCAATTCAACAATGTCACCAAGTCTTTGAATAGCCTTCAAAGCCACCTTGAGGATGTTAGTGTGTTATCAGGAACAAAATATTGTTTGCAATATTAAGTGACCTCCAATCCATGACTCATTTGCATCTTTTGCAAGTAAGGGCATACTTTGTTCTGGAATAAGTAGTAAAGGGAGGCACTCAAGTCTTGAAGTGGCAAGACACAACCTTATATACCTTAAAACTGACTCTGCCAAAGGAGACAGCACTACACCTCACCCTGATTTCATAGAATCACCTTACCCTTATTTCATAGAATCATTGAATCACACAATGGCTTGAATTGGAAGAGATCTTAAAGATCATTCAGTTCCAACCACCCCCATGCCATGGGCAGGGACACCTTCCACTGGACCAGACTGCTCAAAGTTCCATCCATCCTGGCCTTGAACACCTCTAGGGAATGGGTATCCACAACCTCCCTGGGAAACCTTTGCCATTTCTTCAGGCTGACTTTCCTGGTAGAAGAGGGAAACTAGTAACTTGGATTCAGACTTGCACACATGGGCATCATTCCCAACCCAAATCTCTGCCTGGCTATATTTTTATATCACATTTCTTTACCATCGGTAACTCTTTTCACAGCTGCGCTTACATCCAGCTTTTCTCTTGTTCACATTTAAAATGGAAGACTCCACAGAGCTGCAGAAGATTAGCAAAACAAGGCCCTGTCCTCAGCACAATACACGGGCTGCAATTTCATCCCTCAGATTGGGCTGCTCCACTTGAATTGTGCTTTTGTGTCTAGGGGCATCAACAGGAACATCTCTCTGAATTGACGCCTTGTCTTCGGTTACAGACAGCGCCCAGCTTTGTCCAGCCTTCTGCAGGATAGCTTCTCAGAACAGATGCCCAGGAAGAAAAGCCTGGAGAGGGCTGCAGGAAGGAGCAGAGCTGAAGTCAGAGCTATTTAGTCCCCAACCTTCCACTTCAGCACTGGCAGCATTTGTTCAAAGCCGGGTACATCACAGGTCACCAGTGGCTGGCACGAGGTGCCACGGGCTGATTATGAAGCAGACTGGAAATGGGAACGATCCTGTTAGCTCACACTTCAGAAAGACTGTGGTGATTCATCCCTCTGTCCTGGAAGTTCACTCTCAGCACTGATTACTCAAGAGGAGGGCCCTGTCAGCATTTTGTACAAGGGAAAAGGCTTTTTAACCATGTGGCACCATCCCAGAAACCGGCAAGACCAGCAAGACCCAAACCCAGCAGCTGGTATTTGCTGGGTAGATTTCTTGTAAAAGAGAATAATTTCATGTCCTGCTCACAAAATAAACATTGTCCTTATCTGTCACCAGCCTTCAGCTCCCAAGCCAAGCATACAAACAACCACGGTTTTCACCTCTGACAACAAAAGTCCTAGTTCTGCCCTCAGAGACTTGCACAACCCAGGTGATGGCAAGATGTGATATGAGGGAGAAAGCACCACGGCCATGCTTGTCAGGAAGGTAAAGGTGAACATGGAGGGCTCCACATTATTAATTCAAGCTGTCATTCAGATTAGCCACATTCAATTTGCTGGACGTTTCCCAAGGGTTATCAACTCTGAAACCATCCCAGGTTAGGTTAGACAAAATTCTGTCCCTGCTGGAGGTTTGGACTAGATAACCTTTAATGTTTTGTTCTAATCCAAATGAGCCTGTGAGTCTGTGCTTGCAAATAGTCTAGGGCATTAGGGAAAGAGTGGGAATACGGAAAGGGAAAAGAGGAATGGGGAAAGAAAGGGGGAAAGGGAAAAGATGCTGTTGAAGGGCTCAAAATTCCAAGAGACTTATCTACTAATAATTTCCAGTAGAAACATATAATACCATCTAATAAAACTCCTTGCTATGAGACAGGTCCAGCTCTGTGGGAGATGCTAACAACATCCTTCTGCTTCAGGGTTTTTTTCCTGATTTTTTTGCGGGGATATTTCTTGTTTTGTTAGGGTTTTTTCCGAAGGTAACATCTCCCGAGAGACAGAAGCAAAGCCTTTGCCCAGGGAGCATCGCCCCTTCCCGGCTCCCTCCCGCAGGTGGCAGTGCAGCCCCGGCCAAGGCCAGCGGAGTAGGGATAAAACCAAGGAAAAAAGAAAGGGGCGGGGGGAGGAGCAGGTTTGCCTACTAGAAAAGCAGCCTTGCTGCGGGAAAAACTTCGTGGCATGCTGCGGTTTCCAGTCCCTGGCAAGAGCAGCTCCAGCCACTGGATGGCACAGAGGACACGGGTGCACAGGCTTGAGCATCCCAGGACACAAATGCATGCATTTGTTGTTCCTCCTCACCCCAAAAATGCCCAATAAGGAACACGGATTTCAAAAGATACCAGAAACTGGGAGTTTATCCCTTACTCTTTTTCCCTGTCCACAGGGCCAGGGTGAACGAAGCTCTGAAGAACATGGTCTAGTGCAAGGTGTCCCTGTTCATGGTAGGGAAGATTGAAATTAGATGGCCTTTACAGTCCTTTCCAACCCAACCTGTTCAGCTTAGGCAGATCAGCATCTTCTGTCGAGGCTTAGGTTTTTAAAGCAAACCAGCAGGCATGGCTGGGAAAAGCAGAGAAGCAAAGGTTCTGCTGGGAAATACAAGTTTGCAGTGTTTCAGCACTGAAAACTTTTGGCCCGCTCCTTTCCAAACCCAGAAATGCTTAGAAATTAAGTAAAATGTTTTTTTCAATCCACGTGTGTCACTGGAGTGCAGGCTGCAAGTTTATCCAAGTTCCAGAATGAAACCAAGAAACATTTTCTTCCTGTAACTATTTAAAAGCCTGTTCTGGTCCCATATGATAAAATCAGAAAACCACCTGCCCAAATGTTCTTAAGCCCAACTTCTTCCCATCTGGTTTTGTCTCAACACCTTTGCCTGAAACATCCTCTCCAGTCCTTTTTTCTGATAGGCTGCTGTATAATCTAAGCTTCTCCTAGCCTTTGTCTCTTTGCTAGACTTGAACAAGCTGCAAACTGGCCCCTCCCTTCCTGGAATCGATTCCTGCAGTGTCAACAAATCTGCTTTATCCCCTTCACAAAATGCTCTGTTGCAATCTCACCGTCGGCTCCTGCCTTGGATACTCCCGTAGCCAGAGACAGCCTAACTTCTCCTGTGGCTGGTTCCTACCTGTGCAGGACAGGACAGACTCGTGGTCATCACCGCTCCCAGCTCAGACATTCCGGCAATGCCTAGAGCAAAGAGCAGCATTCAAATGTCATGCAGGTGACTTGTAACAATTGTGCCAAACAAGGCAAGCAGGGAAGGGACTTTTTACAAGGGTTTATAGTGATAGAATGAGAGGGAATGGATTGAAGCTTGAGGAGCACAGATTTAGACTGGAGATCAGAAAGACATTCTTTATAGCGATGGTGGTGAGACCCTGGAACAGGTTGCCCAGGGAGGTCATGGAGGATTTGAAGGCCAGGTTGGACAGGGCCTTGAGCAACCCAGTCTAGTGGAAGGTGCCTCTGCCCACGGCAGGGCAGTTGGAACGAGATGATCTTTAAGATCTCTTCCAACTTAAAGCATTCTATGAATATGCCTCAGATACCATAAATCCCTCTGTTCACTGAGGATTTCATTGCTGCAAATCCAAAGATTTTATCTTGTGCACCCCTTAACAACCTTTTCTGGGGAGCTGGATATCCACCAAGTGCTTCCTTGGCTGCTGACTTGATCTTCAGCTTCTTAATCAGAGAACCATGTGTACATTGTAGCAATCCAACCACCAAATCTGAGCAGCACAAGAGACATCCTGAGTTCTCAACACCTCATTTCACAACCTCATAGACCAGAAGAAGGCAGCACCTTCCCCATTTCCCACACACAGAACATATCTGTGTGCTTTTGTCCACATCGGCGTTTCACGGTATCGGTTCTGGGGAGGTGAACCTCCACTGAGCTGGCACTTCTCTAGGAGGTCCTTGTTTCTCCAGACTGCTCATGAAGTGAGGCCAGCCATGAGAAGAATGCAAATAAAGGCAGCAAGGAGAAGGAGAGGCCAGCCACACTTCAGAATTTTGAGGAATATGAGCAGGTTGCTCAACTGAACTGGGCTGACACAAGAATGATACATCAGTAAGGTGGTTTGCGTTGCATGACTGCTATCTTTCCAACATACTGCTTTGTAGTCCTACAACTGACAGGGCCTGGACACGGTGTTCTTGCACATTTCCCAACCTGAGAACTAATTGTTCAATTCTGTTAGAAATTTCTGAACCATGGATATATGGGAGACTGAAAGAGACAAGTGTCTCTTGCCACCCAGATCTCCAATGCACACTGAAAGTGGACCTATAACTGTGCATGAAGACCACAGTCACTCAAGTAACTTGGCCTAGAATATTCGTAAAAGTCATAGTTTATAGTCAGAGGGCTAAAGGCTTGGGAATAAGAGAGAGTGACAGAAATTATTTCCTCCTTACAGAAATCTCTTTAAGCCCTTCAGCCTGAATGCTGACATCTTCCTTTCAACTTGGCCTGAACAGCCAAGCAGTCACCAGTTGTGCTCACACATCACCCACATTCACAGCTCCTTTATTTCCCCACTCCTACACAAGGGTTTAGCCAATGTTCCCAAGCATCTATACAAGAAAAGGGGTGTCTGCGCCCAGAAGGCATCTCAGCACAGCTTTGGTCTCCAGGTGGATGAAAGAGTAGTACCTGAGGAGGTGCTGCTGGCCAAGCCTACTGTATTGGGTAGACTATCTCCCTGCAGTTACCTTCCAGAGGCAGAGGAATGCTCTTCTCTTCCCCTTTCCTCCAATGGATAGAAGCAGTTAGAGAGGAGGCTGATCAACAGTTGACAAAAACTACTGCTCTCTTGATCTGCTCAACTCATGAAATACTGACATACAGCCTGACCAGGCACTATGAGGAAAGACAAGCAGAAAAGCAGCACCAGCCACAGCTAAATAGCTTCTTCTCACCCTGGAGTCACTCAGAGGTCACCAGCAGGCTGACGGCTCTGTCAAAATACACCCACAATACCAGAAGGCATTGCCATGACTCCTCTGGTGTGACATACAAAGGTGGTCACAGGTAATCTCAAAGGCTGCCTGTGGCCCTTCCCCATCCAAAGGACCCCAGCATATGACGGAAGAAGAGTCTTGTCTTCTCATGACCTTGTAAGCCAAGGACAGGATCCTTCCAGAGGGCAAGTTAAGCTAGTGGCAAGGAAGTTGGTGACAGATCAGGGAATAGCCTCTCCTAGAGGAAGTTGCATTAATATGACCAGTGATGACAAGTTGTGACTTAAAGAAGAGTTCTCTTATGCCTAAAGTTACTTCAACCTTTTAACTACAAGCATTTTTTACCTTCACACCCTTCAAAACTTTCTACAGCAATCCCCTCAGTGGTCACCATGAACAGGCTGCAATGTTTCCTCCTGTTGGAGGTGTTCTTTCCTTTATGACCACTAAATACACCTTGCAAAAATCAAAGGGAAAAAACAACTGATGACTTCTCCACAGTGTGGAGTCATTTGCCTTTTCGGCAAAAGCATGGAGCCATCACAGGATCACAGGATGTTAGGGGTTGGATGGGACCTCTGGAGATCTTCAAGTCCACCCTCCCTGCCAGAGCAGGACCACAGAGTCTAGTGCAGATCACACAGGAACACATGCAGATGGGTCTTAAAAGTCTTCAGAGGAGACTCCACAACCTCTCTGGGGAGCTTGTCCAGGGCTCTGTAACCCATACAGTAAAGAAGTTCTTCCTCATGTTGAGGTGGAACTTCCTGTGCTGTAGTTTATATCCATTGCCCTTGTCCTGTCACAGGGCACAAGTGAGCACACGATGTCCCTTCCTTCTTGACACCCAGTCCTCATAAGTTTATTACATGTCATTCCTCACCCACTGTTTCCTTCAGTGCTCCTCCTGCTATTTTAAGGCTATTCAGAAAATAGAGCAAATAGGGAATGACTCCAGTTTTATTTCCCCAAGGTTATTTTTAACCTGGATCTTCTCAGTGGCTTTGTTCATGGTGCAGCTACACAACAAGAGATGGGTCTGCATGATCAAGGAAGCAGGAAGGTGTAGATGATGGCTGAAAGAGCAGGCTGAAATAGCAAGGAGTCCTTAGAGAAGAACATCAAAAGCTCTTGCACTCAACCAGTAAGAGAGGGGGTCCAGGACAAAAACAAAATGTTACCTTTGCTGTACCCTACAATCAATCACACTGCAAATTCCATATGGTTTTATTTTAAAACTCCCATAAATTATCTTGGTTTACAATAAGGTAGGTTTTTAACTCATACATCATCATCTTGTCACCTTTCTCCAGCACCACCAGAAGACTCAAGATTGCACCTTCTTCTGGAATGTCAGACAGAAGGTGCAGAGCCAAGAACAACAGAAAGGAAAAGCCAAACAGACATTTCTTTCACCAGGAAGCTGACAGGTGAGGCTCATAATGTTGAAAGGTGTTATCTGCTATGAAATCAAACTGCTTAAGTTATGTCTTAGATCCCAGCTTGGAAACATTCCCTGGGGTGACAAACCTTCTCCAGAAAGCCAACAAATCCCAGCCAGGACCTAAGGGGTACAACCAAGGGCATTACTCAGTAAAGCAGTAGCAGAAGGACTGGCAAAAGCCACAGGGCTTGGGCCACATGGCAAATCAACACCTCATATACACAGAAACTAAATACACAAAAACTCTGGTGAGAAAGGTTGCTGCACTATAAAGGGAAGATACAGCAATACAGAATCACGGAATGGTTTCGGTTGGAAGGAACTTCCAGAAGTCAGCAGTGCAACCCCCCCAGCTATCAATAGAGACATCCTCCACTAGGTCAGTTTACTCAGAGGCTTTTTGAGCCTCACCTTGAGTATTTACAGGGATGGGGCCTCAATTACCTCCCTGGATGACTTCTTCCAGCGTCACACCACACTCATGGTCAAGAACTTGTTCCTAACATCCAATCTAAACCTCTGTTTCCCTAATTTCAAACCACTGCCCCTTGTCCTATCACTACAGGCTTTTGGAAACAGTCCCTTTGCAGCCTTCTTGTAGATCCCCTTCAGACACTGGAAGGCTGCAAGGCTGCTGTTGTCTTCAGCCTGGAGAAAGGAAGGCTCCAGGGAGACTAGAAAAGCACAAGAGAAGAACCTCTTATTAAGGCAGGCAAACAGTTGAATTCCTTATAGAGTTCTGTATTTTCTGGATGTATTTGCTGTCTTTGTAAAGCGTTTTCTCACGGGGGTATCTCCTGGAGCTGAGAAAATGTTTTCTTTGCTTCAGATCTCATAGGAGTGAAAGAAGGGAATTAATTCCAACCCTCTATCTGAGATTATCACATATCTGCTAGTTGCTTTCAAGAAATAAACAAGTTGTTTGTGTTTGGAATGAGAACATAGCCTTCCTCTGAAGCTGCCAGAGGAATTCAGAGCATCTTTCCACAATGAACTTTGAAAATGACCATCCAAGCTTTAGCCATCCTCTGAGAAGTACAAATAAAAATTCCAGATGCATTCAAAGTACAGACCTAGCACCTCTTCCCTCAATTTTATATTGATATTGGGTTTAATATTTAGACCAAACTTATCACGTACAATCTGGTTAATGATCTTTAAAACCCAATATGATACCAGTAATATACATTGGTTGATTTTGTTGCTTTTCCCTTCCTCTTTCCTCAGGCTAAAAAATTTCCACTCTTCTCCTGGCCCTCTCTGCCTGAAACTCTCCATTCACTTTATTTGTTGAGAGTGGCCAAATCCCAAAGAATGAGAGAAGCTTTTCATCAATTTACTTGCAGTGGTTTATCCCTAACCAATGGCCTGATTAATACATCCAAGAGGATGCTGAACATTTTTATACCAGTCTCTTGCAGCTCATTCCAAGCCAGACACTTACTCCAAGTTTCTTCTCTCCTACTTCCATGCCTAAATTATTGAGCAAGGCTAGCAGGTCCTATATCACCTCTTCTCTTTCTGGTTTTGAACAGATATAATTCTGCATCACATATAAACATATAAAATGCTGTTTATTATCTCTCCCGGGTTAATTATTACACTGTACAGCTTAGTCAATGGAACACTGTGGCAGTTAAAGTGGGACAAGGAATTCTTCTTACCACAAAAAGAACATTTCATCTTCATCCCCGGCCCTTCACAGTTTCCTAAGCTCAGCTTCACCAATTTGTTTTCCATGGCAAGAAACTTGGAGGAAAGTATCAACACCTATAGAATCAGAGAAGTGTTTCAGTTGGAAAAGACCACCAATGACATATAGCCCAAACACTGACCTAACACCACCATGACCATTAAACCTTGTCTACACTTTTTAAATTCAGTTCTTTGACTTCCCAGTCTTTATATGAGAAATTTCCCAGCTTTATAGGACTTATCAGTATTAAAATTTTGACCTTTAGCTGACCTAATCTTTAAATATGCAGGAATGCAGTAAAATATTTATTTCCACAGAACTCAGATAATGAATTATATGAAACTCCAGTAAAATTTGGTTTATGTCATGCAGTAATCAAGCATAAGCAAAACAAAGTGAATGGACGCACATCAAAGTAACTTACCCTCCTCATCTCCTTCATCAGTATTGGTACAGAGATGCAGTACCAACTACGAAATCTATTCCAGTGTCAGGCTGGAATAAAATTGCTATCTGAAGACTTCTTTTGACAGTCTCCCACAACATCCTTCTCTCTAAGCTGAAGAGCTACGGATTTGGTGAGTGGACTGTTCACTGGATAAGAAATTGGCTGGATGATCACATCCAAAGGGTAGTGGTCAACACGTTGCTCAATGTCCAGATGGAGATGGGTAAAAAGTGGTGCCCCCTGGGGGTCTGTCTCAGGATCAGTGCTGTTCAGTACCTCGATCAATGCTATTGTGAGCAGGACTGAGTGCACCATCAGCAGATTTACTGATGATACCAAGCTGAGTGTTGTGGTTGATAAGACTGAAGGATAGGATGCCATCCAGAGGAACCCAGACAGGCTGGAGAGGCAGGCTGAGGTTAATCTCATGAAGTTCAATAAGGCCAAGTGCAAGCTCCCACAGCTAGACTGGGGGAATCTTTGACATCAATACAAGATGAGGGATGGTAAGGTTGAGAGTAGCCCTGCAGAGGACTTGGGAGTGCTAGTGGATGAGAAGCTGCGCATAAGCCAGCAATGCACACTTGCAGCCCAAAAGACCAATGGCATCCTGGGCTGCATCAAAACAAGTGTGGCCAGCAGAGCAGGTCAATTCTGCCCCTCTGTTATGCCAAGACTTCACCTGAAATACTGCTTCCAGCTTTAGGGACACCAACACAAGAAAAAAGTGGACCTGCTCGAGTGGGTACAAAGGAGGGCCACCAAGATAATCAGAGGGCTGGAGCAGCTCTGCTATGGGGACAAGCTTAAAAGAATTGGGGTTGTTCAGCCTGGAGAAGGCTCTGGGGAGACCTTAGAGCTGCATTTCAATATCTGAAGGAAGCCTACAGGAAGGCTGTACTGGGCAATGAGTAAGGCAGTGCCCAAAATACCAGTTTGTACACTATGCCTGTCTTCAGATGCATATTTTACCCAATTATCTGTGATTTTTGTGGTACGATTTTAGTCCTAACAGATTATTACATCAAGAAAAGGTTTAAGACTTTTTTTTTAAAAAGAACTTGTAGTGACAGGATGAGAAATTGAAACTGGAACAGGGTAGATTTAGGTTAGACATAAGGAAGAAATTCCTTACAGTGAGAGTGTTAAAATAGTGGAATAGGTTGCCCAAGGAGGTCATGGATGCCCTCTCCCTGGAGGCATTCAAGGCCAGGTTTGATAGGGCCTTGATCAGTCTGGTCTAGTGGGATGTGTTCCTGCCGATTGCAAGTGGGTTGGAACTAGATGATCTTCCAAGAATCTCCTGACCTAAACCCTTCTATGTAACTCTATGAATATAAACTCTAAGACATTTAAACTGCCTTAAAGGAATTTGGTTAAGCACTCCATCTGTCACCTGAGTCAATGTTCCCACAGGATACAGATCTACATGCACAAAATATAATCACAGAAACACTCAGGTTGGAAAAGCCCCTCAGGATCACCAAGTCCAACCAATACCCCTGCCTACTCTATAAGGTTCACCCTAAACCATATCCCTAAGCACCACATCCAAATGGCTTAAACACATCCAGGGTCGGTGACTCAACCACCTTCCTGGGCAGCTCATTCCAACACCTGAATCATTTAATTATCATTTACTTCAAATAAAATGCATTCATTTGCACAAAAATATACTTCCAACAACAGTATTTCTCTATTAAATCCATGTTTATTGCTTAAGTTTTATCACAGTGGAGATTAAATTATGCTTAATCATCCGGTCAGTGCTTTTGTACCTTCTTCAATGCAAAAAAAAAAAAAAAAAAAAAAAAAATTAAACCAAGTCATTCATACACTCGAAGTTCTTAATACCACCCCACCATTCATTGCCTCTGTGTGCTCCTTTAGTTGCCACAAACTGCAAGATTGTAAAAAGGTTTAGCTAATAGGCTTATTTATAATACCATTTTCTTCAAGTATTCAGAAAGCAGTACAAGAAGCTGTACTGTACATTAGAAACATATCTGTACTGTTATTTATTGCTATAGGATAGAGGCTCCTGATGGAATGATAGTGAAATATTGCATCACTGTGTATGAAGATGATCTCAGCATCCTGTCCTCATCACAGCTCTTCCCATGTTAGTGAACGACACTAAGCTAAATGAGTTCCTTTCCTTTCTCTTTCAGGCATGGGATTTTAAACCACAAATAAATAAAGCATACACTCACAACATGTGTAGTGCAAATTCCAAGTAAACAGAATGACATGGAAATAGTTGCCAACTTTGGTTGAGCAGGGCGGGTGTGATTTTATGCCCGGCGCCTTGCCTCCCCACCCTTGGTGCGCACCACCGCCAGCGTCCCACGTCGGCGACAATGATTGAAGGAGATTGTTGCAGGGAGGGTCCATAGCAGGGCAAAGGGGGACACGACCACCTCTGCAAACCTGGTGCCTGGGTGGCCAGGCTTCAGCCCACACGTCCCGTCACACCACGGAAGGAAGGCTGGTCACCCACCTCCCGTGTCAGAGAAGTCGTATTGGCAACTACGTGAAACATGGATTGCGTGGCCCAGACTAATAAAGGTAATATATTTTTTTTTTCCCCGGTACAACCATTGAAAGAGAACACCTACAACATTGTGATTTAGAAAGAACTTAATAATGAGAATTAATAGGAAAGACATTCAATTCTGGGGTGGGAGAGGGCGTTTGTTGGGTTTTTTTGTCATACTGGTTTGATTCTGCACAGCTCTGGGCCATTACAAAACCTTCTGCACTGAGCACAGGGCAAGATTTTCTTGTTATTGTTGCTGCTTGTGTCATTTGTTTGCCTTAATTATGCAAATCTACTTCCCACACAGCCATCGTCTTAACTGAAATTAACCTCACTAACATTTCCATGGCATAAACTTGTCTCTGCAGAGAAAGGCAACAAATAAAATTTTGCACCTTTTACAAATTAGGACATATCCTAGTCTTGCTCAAGACCCTTTTCTCCAATGCACTGGTAGTGAGCAAAAGAGTCATGCAGTTTATCAGTAAAACAAGTACATATTTTTGCCATTTTTCTTCAGTGCTCATTTTAAGATTTTTTTTTTTAAAAACGTTTGTGTTCTGTCTGTAACTTGGTAGTTTTTGCACAGACTGGGGAAAAAAAAATTAACAGCATCCTTACACAACGTCTTGAACCTTCAATAAAGAAAAAACAGAATTAGCACTAAAGTTCTCTCAGCTAAGAGACTGATATATTAAAATAATAAAAAAGGAGGGGCCAGGGGGAAACCAACTCTGCAAATAAAAAGAAACCTCTCCTCATTGGGACACACATTTAGCTTTTAAAAACAGAAAAAAAAACCCTCATAATTATGATCACTGGAAAACTTTATCGAGAATTAAGGCTTCTAAAAACTTCAGTGCCAAAATAACCTCTCTGCATCAGTATTAAGAATAACATATGTTCCATTTTAGGTTGTGCTTGCCTATGCTGTTTCTTAAAAGACTTTTCTTAGTTCCATAGAATCTTGTCACATAATATTACATACTGAAGGGGAGTGTTAGAACTGCTTATTGAGGCTTTTAAGTAGTTGTTAGACTAAGTTACAGCAATAAAATTCAATTACTGATCTGATTCAGGACTACTTTACATGGGGCTGTTGGTTCATTTCACCTTTTTTTCATGTTTAATGTGGCCATTTCTTCTATACTTGCCATTTGGGATCCCATTCTGGTAATGTCCATTGATAGCACTATGTTTGTCATTTGACCAAAGCTGTTTGCTTTGTTTGCACACATATTTTGTTATCCTGGCCAAAATATAATAAAGTAAGGCAGTACCCACTAGTAGGACAAAGGCAATATCTAGTAAGAAATACTGATACAAAGAGATGCTGTAAACAGCGGCACGTAGATGTTGGGCTCCGTTGTGGCGGAGGATGTAGTTAATCCAGTACACAGTCCGGTTAACAGGGTGACCAGGTTGGTCTTTGTGAATCTCAGACAGCCTTTGGGCCCGCTGGCGGTAGCTGCAGGGAAGAAAAAGAAAGAAAAGGCAAAGAAAGGAAAAATGGTTGTCAGTGCTGTGAGCAAGGCGAGCCTGCCAACACCTAAACAGGCTTAATCCTCTCCAGATGAAACGGCGCCTTACCGCAGGGCGTCCGCAACCAGCAGCGTGCAGCAGGCTAGACAGGGCAGCTAATCTGCCTTTAAATCAGTCCTTGCAGCTCAGGGGTGAAGAGTGACTAGAAAAGCAGACCCATGTTGTGACTCAAGGCAGAAATCCACCCTCCAGCAAAGCCATGAAGAGGCAAGCTGACCTGACCTGCTGCCAGAAGGGAATCTTATCTAATCCAAAATGAATCCTACCGAGTGAGACACATTTGTCCTTCCCACTGTAAAGTGGCAACATACCCTAACACATAGCACAGTTATTATGCAACTGAATTACAAGAGAAACATAGAACAGAGTGAGAAAATCCTTTTTGATGGCACAATACATCATTCTTGCTCTGGTCCAGAGTTCAGCCTAGAATTTTTTCTTACTCTCTGTCCCCAGAAGCTGATCATGTCAGATCCCTCCTCTCCCACCTCACCACAGCCACAGGGTCGACAGGTTATTTATGCAAGACTTGCCTTTATACTCAGGACAATTGCACAAGGGAAAGGTGATGCAACTGATGTTATCATCAAAATCTCTTTAGCAACACTCCCCTTCGCTGCAGTTCTGTGGCTTGCTCCTTCTCAAGGCAAGCACCTCTTAAAGACTTTGCTCCCATGAAAGCAGGAAGCATTGTCAGACCCTACTCTAAACTACACCTAGCCCAAAACAACAAACCAACAGCCAGCACATCAGGATTTTCCATTTGGAGATGGTCTGAACATCACAGACATTTAAAACAGAACAGTTCAGAACAAACTTGTGAAGTGACTCTGCTTGCACTTGAATATCCCTGGGCAAATTACTCTGCTGGAACTAGGAAGAATTATGAAACCCAGTTTGTCAGCTTTTTGTTATTCCATCTGATTAATAAAAAAAATAAAAAAAATTAAAAAAAAAAAGGATAAAAAACCAGACTGGAGTCCTCATAGCTGTAATAATTTGTTACAATGTTGTCGTTGCAAACAAACACAAATGACTTTCTGACCATAAAAGAGATACCAATGTCCAAAAAAATTACTATTTAATTTTTTTTTTTTTTAATCAAATCATGGGAGTTCAGAAGAGTCACTCCATACATTTTAGGTACAATCCAAACAATTGTAGAGGTGTACTTTGCTTCAGGTCCCTTAGGCAGCACAACAGACAGATTGCTAAACACGGACTAAGCAAGACACAAAAGAATTCCTGCAACAAAGATTAAGTCAGGACAGGTTTGTTTCTATAACCTTTCTGCCCTTCATATGGCAACCAAAAAGCAAGCAAGACCGTTGAGTTTTGGTGTGCTGAACAATGATCTTAGCACCTACATAGAAACCTCAGCAGTTGAGTAATCTGAAATGGAACAGCCACCCAAAGACTTGCCCCAGTTGTGCACACAAATAAATCACAACATGCACAAACATTCTGTACATGAGCACTTAACCCATAACAGTAACTTACAGTACAAACAATTAACAATTGCTCGATCCATACCTGGGATCATTAATCACTTTTACCAGGGCTTCATACAGCTCGTTCTCAGTGACTGTTTTCCAGTTCAGCAATATTCCCATGCCTTTGGCCTGCACACGAGTCATAGTATCATAATGGTCTCCAAAAAGGGGAATCCCCACCACTGGGACTCCGTGGTACATGGTTTCAAAAATGCTGTTCAAACCCCCGTGGCTAAGAAAAGCTTTAATGCTAGAATGACCTGAGAACAGAAGAGGCATGAAGATTAAAAACACCAAAACAACAACAAAAACAACAATTACACCTCCTTAATGTAAAGCTATTGAAGCAATTAGGTCCAACACCTGTCACTAGGACTCTAAGGCTAAAATTCAGGAAGGTGAAAATGAACACAACTCATTCTGAAATTCTCTTAGATGATTTCCTTAAACTGAGACAGAGATCTGCCGAAGAAAACTCTCATGTACATCAGTTCTGCAGAAGCATTAATGGAATGATTAAAAAACATTGTTTATGCCTAAGTAGCCGCAAGTGGTGACTACAACCAGTTCAGTGGTACAAATTCAGTTAGGAAGAGAGTGTTTTTCCTCATCGTTCATATGAAATACAAGCTAATGACAGGACAAATGATGTTACATTCTCTTTGAAGCTTCACATGCTTTACTTCAGGCTAGCAGGATCTGACAATAGTGGTAACAATCTTATGTAATGGAAAAGTGAGACTGCCTCAGAGCAATTTAGTAACCACAACAAATCTACCTGCTCTAAAAGTCCTTTGCTTAATTGCTACCTTCTGACAAACACCCCAGCTGAAAAGAGCACACACCCCCGCCGATGCTCAACGCATGCTCAGCAAGGTCATAAGCACCCAGCACAACCATCCACTATGGGATCTTGGAGCTGCAGTTCAGAAGCCTTTGACTGAGAACGAAGGTGGCAAAAAAATAATACATACACTCCACTAGTCTTTACCAAAAGATAAAATCAAGTTGTATCTCCACACTTGAGAATCTGCAATACCTCAAGTTAAACACAACCATGCATTTTCTTAACAGAGATTGACAATTGCAGTCATCCATTCCCTAAAATGGCAGAGTCAAGAAAATCTTGGACTTACTTATTTTTAATTGTTGTTTCCTCAAAGTACTTCCATAGTATACAAGGCACTTCATTCTAAAGATTATTTGGCCTTGACAAATATATCCATCCACCCTATTAACTTATGGAAAAAAAGATGGAGATAGCACCATGGAGAGATGATCAACTTCAGACTTGACTTCATACAAGAATCGGACTGTCACAGAACAGCTTGGATTGGAAGAGACCTTGAAGATCATCTAGTTCCAACCCCCCTTCCACTAGGCTAGGCTGCTCAAGGCCCTATACAACCTAGCCTTGAATACCTCCATGAAGGGTGCATTCACAACCTCCCTGAACAAGCTGTTCCAGTGTCACACTCTTATCCTACAGTTTACATTACAAAAATTATCTTAGCTTTAGAATAACTGCTAATTCAGTTGAATACTGTTATAAGAACAACACCTAAATGTGAATGAGAAGAAGTAACATATGAAGGTTGAAACTTCATGATCTTAGAATTTTTTTCCAACCTTATTAATTCTATGATCAAAAGAGATACTCACCAAGAAGGTCATTTTGTGGTAGCCATTCTATAAGCTTGGTATTGTTGCCCAAAGTTCTTGGTTTGTTTCCTGAAAACCTAAAAACAATAGAAATCAAATGAAGCTGACTTATCAAGATGTCCAAAATGGATCAACTTATACCACAGAATCAAACTAAACAACCCATGAGCCTGACACAGATATGGGGATACTCTTTACACATTATTGCAAAAATAACAAAATAAGCTGAGCCAAAATGCTGTGTGCAGCCCAGAACTTCTAAATTCATGTTTTCATCATTCAGTTTCCTTGCAATCTGCCTTGCAATGCAATGTTTTCTAGTAACATCACATAGCTCCTTCTCACAACATACCTAACTATTAGCATTGTAACTAGCAGGAGGTTTTATAACCTCTCCTTACTTTCATGTCCACACTTCTACCAAAAACTGTCTGGTACCAGCTAAGTAGCTTCACCAAGAACATCTCACCCACAGACAAATACTAATCCCCACCACCAACACCAGGCATTCCCACTCAGTTGTCCAGCTTCTGGTAATTGGCACTGTCTTATTTTAAAAGCAGTTACTAATGCCAGAAATGTAAAGGCCGTCAGCTCAGCCTCTGAGGCAAGAAGCTACGGACGACAAGTTTGGAATTAGACTGTCAGACAAGTGGATTTTTCTTGCTCAGCTGCCTGAAACGCAGTGCAAATGTCTCACTCACCTGCAGTTGTTGGAAAAATTTAGCCCATAAGATACAAGCTGATTTACGTATTAATGTGATATACACTTAAATATACTTGAACGGTATATTTTTAAAAAGATGGGGGAAAAACGTTCAGTGGCTACTAGAGAACTGAGTTGTTTTATGGTATCTCCAATGTCTTAAAAATATTCTGGTTATTAGAGATCATTCAAACTGAAACTTGGAATTGTTTCCTGTGTGTTCTAACATATACGAAGCTATGTTAAAACAAGACTCTGTTATTTACACCAAGTTACACAAAAGCAAATAAACTGTCATTGGGTTTGCTTCTAAACAGTACTTTGTAATCAGAAGCATAAAACCAAAGGCAAGTTGGACTCAGAATGTGATATTCAGATATTTAATTATGGATTTGAGGTGACTTAAAGCCACTTGCTCGCCTTTCCCAAAAGCTGTATTTTACACCTAGTCCCAAGGACACCTTCCCATTCCACCAATCATGATGGAAAGAAACAACAGATGAGCTTCCTTATCCAAAAAGCTTTTCAGAAAATAAGATTGCAGATTAAAAAAAGCCAAACCAAAACATTTTTTAAAAGCACCAATAAGGAAACCCTACCAGGGAAAATTCTAAACAGATGGCTTCAACTGAAATTGTTACTTTTGCATTTAAACAAAAACTATTGTCAAGAAAAATCAATTAAAATATATTTCTTTACTACAGGAAGCATAAAGCGGATCCTTCCAATAGGAAAAAACAAACAAACAAACATACAGGGAAAACATGATAAACAGATAAAAACAGTAAGATCATCTGGGACTAATAATGAATTACAAGCTAAGTAGTGTTGCAAACTTCATAAGGAACACATATAGCAACTCTACCGCAAACAAAATCTGATGAGATCCTTATTGCAACTACCAAAGTTTCTTTGCCACAGCCTGAAGAATTTCCATTTTCTTCTTCATTACTGGAGTTCACCATTTTGATTATACATAGGAGTGAAAACAGTCCCTAAGAGATGATGGGGAATAGGCAACATGCAGCAAGGACAGCAGTCATAAATTAAGAAACTGATATTTGGAAACCAGGAGTTTATTTGAACTCCTCTGGATTGTATTCCAGAGAGATATCCCATGTGAAGCAGAGATGACTAAAGAGCTCTTGGATTTTGGCAGTAAATTGAGAGTGCTGCTCAAGATGTTTTTAGACCTGGAGAAGTTTATTTCCAATTTTTGCTCCTGAAAATATTTCTTCTTCAACAGAAAGAGACAAGTAAAAAGAACAATTATGAAAGTCTGTTTATGAGTAAGAAAGAAGGAACCCCCAACAAATCAAGGAAAAAAGAGAAAGAAGAAAGAAAATATAGGATTAACCAGTAAGATGCTATTCTTGCTCCCTAGGATGGCTTCTTTATCTGAAGTGATGACAGTGTCACAAGCACTGTAACCTCAATCTCTTTTCCCTCTCCTCAATCCTTCTAGGATATGAACTGAGCACAGGAGCATAACCTATGCCTTATGCTGCCATGAAATTATTGCTCTTCCTTACTGCCAGGGGACTGCAACATTTCCAGAAAGAGTCTTTCAAAAGAGTCAGGTACTCTGCGTCACCCCAGACTGTCTCAATCTCAGTTTCTGCAACTCTAGAGCAAGATGTCACAACAGGAAATAAGGATGTTTCAAATCGCCATTGCACTTACCTCCAAATCACTCTCTGAGGCAGCCTTGCTAGAGCATGTGCTAACTTATTGGCTATATCTTCCGACAGGTATTTCACTCCAGCTCCAAAGGAGACGAGGACAAAGCCATTTTCGTTAGCACCATTCACCCATGTCTGGAGATCCTGTTAAAGTGAAAACTTGTGCTGAGCGCTGAGGAAACACAGGAACAGACTGAACAAACAATGCTTAGGAAGAACAATTGTTGGTCTCCGTGTAACTTCACAAGCCAGGTTTGAAAAGTCATAAACGTTTTAGAAATCCCCGAGCACAATGATATGGACATTCAGAACAGGCTCTGAACAGCAGAACTCTTCTGGGTTTGTTCCAGCTTCACTATTAACCACTCCTTTCATGAGACAATTTGTCCTTTCTTAACTGAGCAGTTGACACACATTCCCAAGTCAACAAAGTACATGTTAAACTCAGCTAAATAAACAGGCCTATCTCATAGCACCAGCCTGCAAGTATTGCACAGGAAACAGTCTGTAACTTAACTGCCTTAAAGGAAGTAAAGCACTTCAAAAGGGTTGGATTTCTTTCATTTACACAAAAATAATAAATGTGGCTTAAAAGAAGCCAAAGCTTAAAAAAACCCCCACTCCATTTCCAGTATTTCAAGGAGTGAGGAACAATACAGTATCTGTATGGCCAGCGCAGGGTGAATGTCCCTCTTCCTTAGACCTGTATACTTTATCACTGCCTTCTTGTAGTAGTGGTGCTAGGGTAAGAGGCAATGATTTGAAGCTAGCAGAGGGTAGACTCAGATTGGAAATCCGGGAAAAGTTGTTTGCTATAAGACTGGTGTGGTGATACACTGGAACAGTGTGCCCAAAGAAGCTGCAGACATCATATCTCTGGAGTCATTTAAGACCAGGTTCGAAAAGGCTTTGAGCAACCAGATCTAGTGGGAGGTGTCCCTGTCAATTGCAAGGATGACCTTTAAGGTCCCTTTCAACTCAAGCCATTCTACAATTTGCTGATCTTAGACCTAACTCGGTGCCTCTTTCACAAGAAGTCACCAAAATTGCCTTAAACATACACAAGTGTAACAAAAGCCAAAGCCCTTCACACCCATCAGCTCACCCTCCTGCAATTCCTCTGAAACTGAGTCTTTGTAACACCATTTTAACTGATCCTCTCAACTCAAAGGCTATCTCATCTTAGGCAAGGAATGCAAGCAAGGTCAAGCACCCTGCCTTCTGCTGCAGAGAGCTTTGGGGCTCACCAAGGGATGCTCAGCCCCTGCATGTATAGTCACCTCATATACAACCATTGCTGATCCAGGGTTTCACTGCACTGAACACCTCAGTGGGTCCAGCCACTGGCAATCCTTCACAACTGATGCTTCAGGCAAGCCACAATTAAATTGCAAAGGAGACTGCAAAATCCAAATTCCACATTTGACCTATTGGTAATAGAGTTTGTGTCACTGACACTAAGACAACCCAGTGGATCACCACCCACCACCACCAGGACAGCAGAGCTCTGCAGGGTCAGAGGAAAAACCATCCATGCATACAAGAGAGAGCAGAGCTGCCAGCCACACAAGTCTCTAAAACAAGAACAATGCCATTTGGCTTCAAGAAGAGGGGAAAATCATGGAGAAAAAGGTAAAGACCTCAGTGTGGGCTCTTCTTTTGGAAACATAGATTTACATTCTGGGTTTTTTCCAATGCAGCTGCTGGCAGTGGAAACTAAAATTTCTAGCACTGACACCAATATGTCAGCCTGATGAAGAATATCTTGTATTTCCCAGGACATGCTTTAATTCTGATCTCATCTAATTTAAGCATAAGCCTGCTCAACAGCAGTACAGCAATAGGAAATGAGTAAAAAGAAAATTAAGAGCCCTGTTCACAATGCACCTCTTGTCCTGGCAATAAACAGCAGGGCAGACAGTAACAGAGTAATGCTGTGCTATCATATCTGAGCACAAAACCACAACAGCCACCACAAAAACCAACAGGCATATTAAAGACCTGCAAACGACACTGAGGGTTGTACATGGGGGAAAAAAAAAGAGATGGCCATTTTCTCTAGAATCCATGCTTTTGCATTTGTTTCATCCTCTTCCAGTACACTTTCTTTTCACTTTTTTCCTATGTCTGTTGAAGGAGGAGGAGGGAAAAAGAGAAAGGAGAGGAAGTGTCTGTGACCTGCCTTGAAGCTGAATCATTTATTATTGGCAGAACTTCTGACATGAAAGTTTCCAAGTGGTTTTGTGATTTATTTAAAGTTTGCCCTTGAATTTTACTTAAGGACCTAAGGCATGCTGCAAATGCATATATGCACAAATTCACAAATGCAAATGCACAAATACAGGCTGGGCAGAAACTGGAGGGAGAGAAGCCCTGCGGAGAAGGACTTGGGGGTGTTGGTAGATGGGGAGAGCTGGAGATGAGCCAGCAGCCCTTGTTCACCGCCTAGAAGTCAAGTGTATCCTGGGCTGCATCCCCAGCAGCATGGGCAGCAGGTCAAGGGAGGGGATTTTGCCTCTCTGCTCCATTCTGGTAGGACCTGCAGTGCTGTGTATCTGGGTAAGGCATTCAGCACTGCCTTCCTAACCAGTGAGGTACTGGCTACAGAGACAATGAGGTGGGACTGAAACCTGGCTGAACTGTGAGCCCAAATGGTTGTGATCTGTGACACAAAGTCCAGCTAGAGGCATGCCTGCTTTATCAAGGATGAAAAAAGGAGAGCTAGCACCACTGTTTAAGTGTTTCTGATTCAGCAACAAGAAGTCCTACCTGTGACTATTCATGCTTGGTGAGACATATGGTTTCTCCTGATAGAGATCAGTCTGTTCTCACTGGGCATTGGCTCCTGAGGCTGCTGCTTTTCTGAGCTTCATTAGAAATGTTGTGAGACTCCAAAATTTTGATGTATTCACCATTATGTGTAGAAGTGTGTAACGGCTTGCAAACCAAAAGATAACCATACCCCAGGCTGTACCAAAAGAAGTGTGACCAGCAGGACAAGGCAGCTGATTATGCCCCTCTGCTCTGTTCTGGTGAAAGTCCAAGCTGGAGTACTGAGTCCTGCTCTTATGTCATAAGCAAACAGGGATATGGAGCTGCTGGAGCAAGTCCAGAATCCACCATAAAGATGATTAGAGGGCTAGAGCACCTGTCCTATGGGGACAGGCTGTGAGAGTTGGGCCTGTGCAGCCTGGAGAAAAGAAAGCTTCAGGAAGACCTTAGAGCAGCCTTCCAATACCTGACAGAGCCTATAGGAAAGGTGGGAAGGGACTTTTTACAAAGGCTTGTAGTGACAAGACAAGAAATAACTTTAAACATGAGGTGGGGAGATGTAGACTGGAGATTAGGAAAAAATTCTCTACAGTGAGGGCAGTGAGACACTGAAACAGGTTGCTCAGGGAGGAAATGTCACTATATTCCACAGAATCAGTCACCCTACAAACAGGCTTCTACATTTTATGGTTGTGCAACAGCGAATCAACCTGCTTCACATTCTTCTGGCTGATTTCATAGCCAAATCTATAACCCTTCCCTCTGAAGGTAATCCCACTGCTTCACTGGAACATCACACACACAATAGGACACTTAAAATCTTGACAGGCAAGACAAGATCCTGTCATCAGGCTCAGAAGATGGCATTTGTTTGCCATATTAAATGGGATTACATTAAAAAAAAAGTCAATGGCATACAAACTGGTTTATTTTGTGTCAACTAAAGCTTATTATCCAAGTGCTCCCTCTCCTGACCCACTTCCCAAGCATGGCAATGCACGAACACCCACTTGCAAGCTCTCAAACTGAAATCCAAGCAACAGAACTTTGCATGGAAATATCTTTATTATCTTCAGGGATCGAGCATGCTTCTCCAACAGGGTGACACAAGGAAGAGAGAAGTGGAATGAGGTTTGCAACGCTGCAAGATGCTCAGGAGCAACTCAACTCTCATCCAACAGGTACAGAATCATTAATATAAATGCAACAGAGACCTAGCTCGGATAGAACTGTCTATATGTCTGCCAGGGTTTTCCAGACCATGTCTGGGTGATACTTGGCCAACCAAATCGTAAGTCCTCAGTGTTTCTTTTAGGATGTTAAACTATAAAGAATATGGTTTTGATTACTCAGATAGAAATGTTCTGTGCCAGACATTTCAATCCCAACCACCAGGCTCAATGAGACCACCACTCCAGGACTGCACAGTAAGTCCCACAAACACCCTGGCTCATTCTCTATGGATTCATCCCTTCCTTTCTCTTCAACTCACTTACACTTTTGACCTCTAGCACATTCTGTCTTCCCGATCTAATTACACACCATATGAAAACACAGATTCAGGCTGAGTCATTAGAGTCGCCTTCCTTAAGAATGACTTTCCACATCCAGGCAGCATTTTACAGATCCTTGCTTGCAGCAAAGTGACCTCCTTTTGCCCAGTTTGGAGGATGTTTGGGTTCACAGTAAATTTGGTCTGACTTAATTTTTTTTATGTAAGAGAAGTAAATGGAACTCATCTAGAGCACTATGTCCAGTTCTCAGTTGACTCAGTTCAAGAAGGGCAGGGAACTGCTCAAGAAGGTGTAGCAAACGGCTACACAGATGAGAGGACTGGAGCAGCTCTCTTGAGAGGAGAGGCTGAGGGACTTGGGGATTTTCACCTAGATAAGGGCAAGGGGGATCTTAGCAATGCTTCAAGGATGGGTGCCAGGAGGATGGGGGGGACAGTCTTTCTCCAGTGGTGCCCAGAGACAGGACATGGGGTAACAGGAACAAACATAACAAGTTCCAACTAACCATGAGAATAAGCTTCTTGACTTTGAGGGTGACAGAGTCCTGGAACAGGAAGCCCAGAAAGGTGACTGAGTCTCCATCTCTGGAGTCATTCTAAACCTGCCCGGATGCTGTGCTGTGCAATCTGCTCTGGCTGAACTTGCTCTGGCAGGGGCGTTGGATTAAATGATCTGCAGAAGTCCCTTACAACTCTTCTCATTCAGTAATTCTGTGAAAGGATATTTAATATTTGAAATTAGAATGTTTGAGGTCTAAACCTACAGTAAGGGTCTGGGAAGGAACATTGTTATATGAGCTGCATTAGTGAGCCTTTCTCAAACTCTCCAAACTTTTACTGAACATAGGAACATGAAGGAAACATCTTTGACTTTTGCAGTTAAGTCAAACTTCACACATGCATCAGTTCATATCAATACAGCCCCAAAACCATGAAATTAAAAGCCACATTTTCAATAAAACATCTGAAAAACGCTGATCAGGTACTCACTTGTAGTGGAAGAAGCATCAAAAATGTTACTATTAATTTTAAGTTCTCACTCAGAACAAACACATGAAGTACTACGCTGGATACACAGTGGCCTACTGCAATTTTACCCAAATTAAAACACTTAAACGTAGCTGAAAAGTCTGGGATTGGAGAGGTATTGACAAAAATTACTTGAGGGAGGCAGACTGCTTTCTCTAGGCTAATCTTAACACATAGTATAGAGACTCGCTCAAAGAATAAAGCTGTGTACCTGCGACTAGACATGTCACTCCTCTTCTTGCCCACTCCATTTCCTCACCAGGCATGCTATGATCTCAATGACATTAACCCCCCATGAAAGACAAAACCTATCAAGTCTATTACAGTGTATGTTCTGATGCTGTTCTACATGATTAGAAAATGTAGCTCACAATTCAGTGGAATCTAACTGAATTTTGAGTTTCATCCATTTATAGCTTCACATACATCCCCAACAAAATGTCACCTAAAGCATACATTAATTAATTAACATTTTCATTTTAATTAGGTGATTTTTTAAAAATTAATCAGCATATGCTAAGATAGGGAATTCTTAAGGAAACCCAAATTGCAACACAGTGCCAAACCTTGTCAGGCCTCTGTTTTCATGTTAACTTGCGTACAAATCCGTGTTCATCAAGAAAAATAGTACAAGGGACTGAGTAAAAAAAACAAAACATTCTTCTGAAACTCACTACCTGTTCATTCAAATATCCAGTTTTGCTTATGTTGACTGACTGCTGCTGGCACACCGAGTCCCAAAAGAGACACAGTATCAGAAATTATAACTTTGCATCTATTTTTCCAAATTTGGTTGCCTATCAGAAACACCACGCAGAGATCATCACATTAGTAAGAGTGAAGGTTTTGAGCACGCACCTGTGCTCCTTTTTTTATTTTAGGGTATGCACTGGTCTTTTTTTCTCAGAGCATGCACTGGTTTTTTACTGAGGTGCTCCCTGCACTTGCATGGGGAGAATAAGCACTTACTGATCTATGCTGTACTATAGGCATGGGGGGTAGGAATGAAAAATAAAATCCAATCTTTTTACCATTCTCAGACAGGAATGCTATTGTGCCAACCCTACTGTGCGAGCTTTGTTCTGTTTGATTTTCTAATTAGCTATTCTTAGCAGGCTCAGATGCTAAATGCACAGCTGTGAGTATAGAGTGAGGGCCCAGCTGGCAGTAACCAGTGGTGCCTAATACTGAGCTTTGTCTCTGATCAACGAAGTACACAAATACAAACATCACCGGGTTTAATACCCCAAGCTTTCCCTGTTCAGCTGCTCGATTCAAATGGGTAATAGCACAAATGCCTGTTCTTTGAATATGGTTACAAACCACCCTTCCCCAATGGAGAGCACAGGAACACTATGTAACGTCTACCACAAAAATGCTGCTCAGGGTAGACAAAACCAGATCTATTTTAAAATAAATAAATAAGAAGGCATATGAAGCTATCTTTAGGAAGGAGATACTCGCTGGAAAATAAAGAGAAAGGTACACAGGCCATTTTTATTAATGGCCTAAGTTTTCTAGCATCTTCTACATTACTATTCCTCTCGTGAAATACTGGAATTATATATTAAGACACTTTCAGCCCCATTTGAATTTTAATCAACAAACGCTAGTAATTAAAGGTCATACAGATGCCATTATATGACCCCTCCTATCACTGAATGAATAGGGTCCTATTATACCACCTGAAAATTCTGAAATAACATCTCAGTCTACAGCAAACCCAGGGAAGCACCACCACTTTAAGCCAAGCCTTCTACATACTTGCCATGAATTTGTAAATCAGTTTACAACCTGAACTAGAGGGCTTTAATTTATTTGCTATTACAAGCAAAGGACATGGGACACCACAGCAAACACCTGACTGCACCAAGTAGAGGATGGCTTGCACCTCTCTGACTCAACACATCTAGCTTCCTTCTGCTGCTTCAGTCAAGGTCTCTGCATCAGCTAGCATAGATGTCGCACTCTGAAGGTTATGTTTCTAACTAAATTCCTGCCTCTAACAAGCAAGGGCCACAAGGCAAGCGTGCTTGTCCCATTTCATCCAGGTTAGTTCCTTTTTTTACCACTGGGCGCAGGGAGTTCAATTAGCAGCAACCACACTGCTCCCTACAAGGAAGGGATCCTTCCCCACCCCACTATTTCCTTCTGGATTAATTGCAAGTTAATTGTTCTCTGTCCTTGAGTACTAGTTCCTGTTGGCCAAACTTCTATTAAGAACTTGTAAGGAAATGTCTTTTTTCTGCTCTCTCCCTCTCCTCTCCACTTATTCTAGTGTGATGTCAAAATGGAAATTCTGAAAATGAAACAGAATGGATGGAACATTTGCAAAGACTCAGCAAATTTATGTTTTGTCTTCCCTACATGTGCTGATGTTGGCTAATCTCTGCCAAGTATTATTAAGATACTGATAAATCTCATTATATTAATGAGCTCTAACATACAAAAAAATCCATGCAATTAATGCAATATTTTTTCATATTTGGTGATTCATGTTAGCATAGAGTAAGGTAATTCAAAAACACAACATTTTGTAGACGTTAGAAAGCATATTCAGTTTATGGCATTAAATTCCTCTGTTTATGGCCTTAGACTGTATTCTTCTGTTTACTTGCTGGTTAAAGCCATGCCTACACTCTGCTGGGGAACAAACTCTTGAGATCTGAACTGTTCTTCTCTCAAGACCCTGAGCACTAAGTGCACTATCATCAGATATTTAACAATGCAGCTGATAAAGTACTGCTTCAATAGCATCAGACACAGCTTCAGCCCTACTGAAATACAGACTTTTCTCTTTCATGCTTCTCAGTTATTATTTACTATATGGACTGCATATTTGGCTTATCAAAATGCATTGGTGAAGGGGAAGTCTTTAAAACTTCATTAAGCTTCTTAAGTCTAAAATGTGGTGTTTTCTCCTCCCTGACCTCTGCTGCCTTTTCCCATTCAACATCCAAAGCAGATGGAACATTTAAGTCTATGTAACTTTAAAGAGAAAGGAAATGCAGAGTCCAAAACACAGGCAAGAAAAGGTACGACAAGCTTTTGTCTTCTCTCCTGTACCTCATCCCTCTCTAGAGTTACAGGCATATCCAGTGAAGCCTCTGAGAACAGAGCCTACCTACAACTAGAGGTCAACCAAAAAACTGCCACGCAAGTACTTCCCCGATGCAACACTCTCTGTCAAAAATCCATTACTCACTGGACCTTTGGCAGGCACCCTGGGAAAGCAACCTTGCCTTTCAAGTGAATGGAAGGCAGTCGAAAATAAGAAGCTTGCCCTTCAGAAGAGGTTAGTAAAAGCACTGCAGAGAGGAGCAGGTGCAGAGGTATCTTCCAATCTAGGACTCAAATCAAGAATCTTGTTCATGTTACCCCAGAAGCAACGTTCTGTTAAAAATACACTGGGGAAAAAAAACCAACCAACCAAACAAACAAAAAAAAAAAAAAAAAACCCTAAATGAACAAAGGAAAAAACCCACAACAACAAGCAGTAAGCAGGAAGCCCTATTGTATAACTTGCAAGCATATACAGAAAAGTTTGGTTATTAAATGTAAAAGCAAACCAGGGCTTTGTCAATCCTCCTACAAGTAACAGTTAAGAAAAGACAGTTTTAGGTACAGAGACTCCACTTACAATCAAATCAGATTAAAACGCAGTGAGTACAGCAAGGAGAAAACAAAAAAGCATCCGAAGTTTTAAATCCATCCCTCCACATTACAGATCCTGACACACAGTATCGTCCATAAAATCCAAACTTGTAAACTAATTTAGGTGGGAAATTTTGTCTTTCATTGCTCTGGTACAATGTCTATGCTCTGTGGATGGTTGGAGATACAGCTTTAACCTGTCGCTTTGATTTAATAAAGGTAAATTGTTCTTAGCTTCCTCTTCAGACTGAACAGCTCTTCTTTCTCCCTGGAGCTTACCTACTCCCTTCCCTCTTTGTAAAAAAAAAAATAACACAGAGTTTTTATATAATATTTATATATTAAGCAGGCCATTAGTCATCATCCCTTTTTAAAAAGCTTAAGATCATCTGGCTTCTGAGTTTGTGTTTAAGTAGCAAGATCTCACATAAGACCTCACTAATTTCTTCTTCTGCTCCTTTGCTTGCTTGGTTGGGGTGACAAGAATTGCACTCAAACTCTTAGGAGGGGCTTTATCTGCATCTGTGTCCCCCTTACCTTTGGGCAAAAAGCACGAAGAAAGATCAAGCACCGCAGCAGCAATTTCTCAGTTTCTCCTCTTGGGGCAGATAAAATAAAACCACTTGGGCAACACTGTTAATAACAAAACTTCTGTTCAAGGTGCTGTCGTAACCTTCAACAAGGTCACTGTCAGGACTGCTCAGTCAGGATATGAAGGATGACTTGACTTCAGGTCATCTGTAAAGTGCATAAAATTAACTTGGACACTGAAAAAAATTACTGTACACCACGTTTCAGTCAAGCATGAACTGATCCCCTGAACCTAGGATTCCCTTGAAGGCAAGCTTTTAATGAGAATGGCGTTATTTGGAATACAAATGCTTTTTTAGGCAGAAAAGCTATATATAGATTACTGATTTTCCCAGCACACCTCTAAAGGTCACGTAAGAGGTACCTGAAGCCACATCATGGAAGATACCACATACCAGCTGCTCTCAGCCACTAACACCACAGCAAGGAGCCAGGCACGGGACTGCCTCTTCCCCTCCCCATCCATCACGTTCAGTTCTCCCTCAGAAACTTCTATTCTCTCCTGCAGACCCCTCACCACCTCAGATAACAGCTACTGTTTGGCACTGACCCAGACATGTGATTTATAAATATGTGGTTCAGCACAGAATTTACACAGTGCTCCATTATCTCCATCATCCTTAAAAATTATTTGTCTCCCCAGTTGACAATGACATGCATTTTAAAACAGCTCTCACATCACCAAGAACTGACTGGCAAAGGCAGCTCTAGAACTATAGCCAGACTTGAAAAATTTAAAATATTTTAAAAAAATAAAAATCAAATGATGGTGCTATGACATGAGCAAAAATCTACTGCTACAAGAGCTTAGACAGTGTCCTTGAATTGGAGTGAAGGAGGAAAATCTAAGGATTAAAATGTCACTTTATTCTTCCACCTAATTCTACTAAATACCAGTGGATTTATCTTTAAAGATACAACTGTCAGCAAGACTCAAGGGGGAAAAAAATTTAAAGCCACAAAACATTTTTAGTGAAGATATTTCAAAGCCACCAATTTGTAGCATAGATCTGGATCCATATGGTAACAAGATGAGATAAGAGATGCACAGGGAGGAGCAAGTAAGTTCCTGTAATTACTATTTGTTGACAGCAGTGGCTGAAAGAATAGCTTCTAATTCTGAAATGTGAACAGCCTCCTTTGTAGCACAAATTTAATTTACTCAGGTACAGAAGGTTAAGAAAAACCCAACTGTCTTTTGTTTCTCTTTTCCTATTAATGACAAATGGTTTCCAGTTCACGGTACCATCTTAAGAACAGAAAAGTACAGTATGACACACAAAAGAACTTTAAAAACTGTTGATGTGAAAACCCAGCAGCTCAACTTACAAACTATGGGGGATGCAGTTTGTTATTCTTTTGGATTTGTTTGTTTTTAAACACAGATACAGGTTCTCCCGGTACTCCCAAATACAGCTGTATCCAAACTGCAGGATCCATCCTATGTCCAAACTCACCAGCATCAACCAGTTGATGGGAAGGAGTCCTGTGGAGACAGTGTTCAACTGTTTTTCTTGCAGCAAAGACTCCTGCTCCTTCCAACCGCCCTCTGTCTCCTCCTCATCAGGGAGGGTGTTTCCCAAGTCAGCTGCTTGAAGCACCCATTGCGTTTCTACCCCAATTCAAGGACATATCAGGCTTATTAATGTCTAGCTACTTATCAACCTAGCAACAAGATACAAGCACCATAACAGAGGCTTCCCCATTGATTTGTAAAACATGCTGCTTTAAAAAGCCAGCTTCAGCCAGCTTCACAAGATCCCTCTGGAGCCTTAATTTGCTAATAGCCATTGGCATTTACCTCCAAAACGCTGCCAGGTAGCACTGTATATTTAATAGCTGAAGTCAGCAATGACTTTGAAGATTTCGTATTCAGCCTTCCTCTAGCTCTTGATCTTTTAAAGCTAATTCTGCTTGTGCTGTCCTCCATGCAATTCAAAATATACTTCTTGGAGTTAACTATACAAATCACAGACGTTTCCCACCATGCCTTTAAGATTTTATTAATTTAGGAACGATGAGTGCACCCACATCAACCATCTCCCTTTTACAGAACATACTATACATGCAGGGGGCACCTTCTCCATTCACACACTAAGCAGTGAAAACCACAGAAGACAGTTTGCAGTGTCTCTTGCCTTCACCGCCCTTCCTCAAACAATGATCAGCCCTCCCATCACAATGAAACAAGTGGCACAGGTTTTGCTCAGCTCCATCCACCCGAAGCAGGCAGCACAGGAGGAAACGTGCCACGATGGGGACTTTCGGTGACAGGCTGCAGCTGTACGGGCCAGCTCAGCCCTGCCCTGCTGAGGAGCAGGCTGCCGCAAGCCGCCGCAGGGAGCCAGGCAGAGCGGTGACCTCCCAAGGACTCGCTGCTCTTCCTCCCGCAGGCTCTTGGCTCCCGCTCCGCGGCACGCTCAGCACTGCGACCAGTCGAGGGACACTGCGCCAAGCGCAGCCCGGCCGCGGGACAGTGCTTCAGAGACGAGCAGAGAAAAGGCTCCGAGCCTGGCAAGGCTGCCCGAAGCCTTCGAGCGAGCTGCAGCCCAAAGACACGTTTGCAGCGTAGCTGCTGCAGCCCAGTGCTGCATCCTGCAGTCATCATCACCGGAGAGCTCAGCAGCAGTTACAAACCATGCCTGCCATGCAATCTAGCTGCATCAACTCCTGCTGCTTTCTGTCTGTGCAGGGCAGTAAAGATACAGAATCATAGCATTGTTTTGGTTGGAAAAGACCTCTAAAACCATCGAGTCCAAGCACAGACCTAACGCCACCATGGTCATTAAACTATGTTCCCAAGTGCCATGTTCACATGCTTCTTGAACACCTCCAGGAATAATGACTGACACCACCTCCCTGGGTAACCTGTTCCAATGCCTGACCACTCAGAGAAAATTTTCATATCCAACCTAAACCTCCCCTAGCATAATTTTGGTCCATTTCTTTTCATCCTATCACTTGATACTAGAGAATAGAGACTGATACCCACCACCCTCCAACTTCATTTCATGTGGTTTTAATGAGCCATGAGGTCTCCCCTAAGCCTAAGGCCAGTCCCCAATATATTACAAATACAGGTAACATAGAGTACCTGCAGAGACTGGAGCCTGGCCCTACCCGAGCCCTGTGCCAGCACAGCAGAGGCTCTGCATACATCGTCCACACTCCAGCAGCTTGACTTTGGATTGCAGCCCCAAATCTAACATCCTCCCATGAAACACATTACTTAAAAAGACCAAATGCTGCTATACACCCTTATAGTCTCCTATCAGACAACAGCAAACATTTGGGTTGCAAGTAAAACAAAAGCTTCCAGCTAAAGCCCCTCAAAGATAAATTTAGTTTACCTGCCCAGAAAATACTCTAAAAAATGACCCTGCATGCAGTAAATGAGGATGCCTGTGGAAGTCATAAAACCCCTCCATTGCCCTGGAACAAAATAATAGCATAGAATGGATAGTCCACAGCCCTTGCTATGTTCTACTTTTAAAGCTGTTCTAACTTTTTTTTAAAAGAAAAAGTGTAAATAAAGCACAGGTGCAGACTCAGCAAACACAGAACAAAGATACCACATCCCCTATAACTAAACAACAGTAATCTCGTAACAGTTTCAAAGGCCTTGACCTTTGTTTCCTCCTTAATTACCACTCTGCCTTTTCTCTTCAAGTTTCTTATTAGCAAAAAACTTGAGCTTCTCAGGTAGCGGTAGGAATTTTGACGTGGTTAGAATGGATTTTTATTGGTGGGTTTTTGGGGTTTTTTTCAGTTTATTTTGTTCTAGGTTTTGGTGGGAGTTTTTTGTTTGGTTGAGTGATTGGTTTGAGGTTTTTTGGTTGGTTGATTTGTTTGTTGGTTTGGGGGGGAAAGATGTGAAAAAGGAACAAATTAATTACAAACCAACATAGTTGTGCCACTGCTGAGGTTCCCAGTTATTTTGTATCATGCAAACATTTCACACTTGGAAACACAACATGGATTTGTTTTTCCTAATACTTCTCTACCAGAAAAAGTGAACTAGGCACTTGGAAGCAGTAATGGCTTATGGAACAGCTTCAATTTGCCTTGTTAAAGCTGTTAGGTCCAGCCACATGCTCCTCTCTTCTGATGATCATCTCTGTGCAGGAACATTGCTTTCATTTTTGAGAATCACCATTTCCAGCCCAGCACAGAAAGGTGCTTCTGGCTTACTTTAGTGCACTGGGCCAAAAGCTGCACAACATAAATTAGCAAGGCTCCTGCCTCAGAGATGTCGCAGTAGCTGAAGTCACATCACTAGCTATCCAATTTACATCTGCTAGAACCAAGCAAGTTGTGACTTTTACCTAGCTCTTCAGTAAAAACTAACTGATTGCCCAATAATTTACCTACAATACACACCACTGGATAATGTGTAACAGTTTAGGCATGGACAAATGATATATAAGATGAACACACTCACTTTGTCTTTCTTGCATTCCATTAAATGCCATGCTTGCAACACTAAGAATTAATTACCTGATAAAACTGAAGAGCAGGTAAATAATGTTTCAGACCAAATAATCACAGGTTCCACCCCCCTTCATTGCAATAAATATTTTAAAGCAATATTTTTCTACCTACAGGTCTATTTCAAGGTCACACTCAGCCTGGTTATATTAAACATTTTACTTATCGCTTCACCTTCTTGCATTAGATACTGTAACAGACTAACATCTGTTGTTCCAGAGTAAATTTAGAAAGTAGACAAATATATTCTCAAAAGGCTCCAAATATATAAATGTATCCAAATATATTTCTCTGTATTTATATACATGCACATCCCTATAGCAAAACACTGAAAGATTACTGAGCCCTTCATTTTACTTCCACACCATTTTATAGCAAAAAATAGTGTTTGCTGTTGAGAACAGTTAATTTTTTACCCTGAAGACAAATTTACAGAGACAAAAAGTAGACAGTGTTAATGTAGTGCCTAAATTTATCATGCAACAAAGACATCTTTCTTCCTACAGAACAAGCAAGTATCATTTTGGAGAATCAAGAGCTGAAGCTCAACCCAGCCAGGAAGCTTTTCCTGGAGAGAAAAAGGGTTGAATTTTGTTCAGATGGCATAAGGGTACTTAAATAGCTTTCTCAGGATATCCATGCAGCCTGATGCTTCCTAAACATGACCACATTAATGTACACACAGGACACACCACTTTAAGGGTCATTTGATGACACTTTGGAGAACAAACATTATATGCTGGGTTTAAACCAGTAGCATGTTCAGAGTGCAATGTCAAGTGCTTGCCCTCATTCAGCTCAGATACATTTGAGGCTGAACAGGGGAGGGAAAAAAAGAGATGATAGAATCGGCTCAGTGCTCAACATCCTACAGCCCAAATCAGAGAATTGTTTGGTGCTCTGAGTTGGTGAAAATACTGTGAATATGGTCAAGGCAAGACACTACCAACACCACCGATAATTAAACACTACCAACACCACCAATAAATAAAAAGCAAATTTTTTTGCTTTTTTTAAAGCAAAAAAACCCCAGCAAACCACACCCAGCCATCCACAACCAACCTGCAGCAAAAAGTGGGCCTGGCAGTTTTCACATGAAAAAGGCTGAAGAATACATTTTTAGAAGTAAATTGTTAGGCACTGCAGGTCTACCTACCTATTTATCACTCAGTCAGAAGCATCCATTAATAATAATCTCCAAGAGCTATTTATTTATGTATACATAAATAGAAGCAGGAGTGACATGGTTTTCTGTGAAATTTTGTTCTGCCTGTCACTCACCATTGTGTTGCTGAACAGCGGCATGCTTGGGTATCAGGTAACAAAGATCACATGGTACACCAAAGTAATCAAACTTAATTATTAATCTGTGCAGTAAGGATTTCTGGAATCAGTCCAGCCACTATCACTAGTTCTGTCTGAAGTTCAGTACTGGATGCTCAGTAAGCGTACAGTAGAATTTCACATTTCAGTACAGTAGTGGTGCCATTTATGTCATACATTCATATAATGTTTCAGTTGGAAGGGTCCTTAAAGATCATCTACTTCCAAACACCCTGTCATTGGCAGGGACATCTCCCACTAGCCCAGGTTGCTCAAAGCCTTGAACATCTCCTGCAATGGTGCATCCATGACCTCCCTGGGCAACTTGTTCCCCACCTTCACTGTAAATAATTTCTTCCTAATAGCCAGTCTAAATCTTCCCCCATCAAGCTTCAATCCTCTCACCCTGTCACTATCAGCCCTTGTAAGAAGACCCTTCCCATCTTTCTTGCAAGCCCCTTCCAAGTACTGGAAGACTGCATTTCATCGACCAACAACAAAAGCCACCAGATCCCACTTGAATCTGCCATTTACTGTACAAGCTCAAGCAGATAGCACAGGAATGACTGTAAAGCTCAGCAAACCTTACTTCTGGCAGAGGGCTGGCCGGTTTGGTTAGGATTCCTCCCACATAAACAACATTGGGGAGCGTAGGTCTTGGAAATTCCAGTGCTACATCAGTACAAAGCATCCACAGGCTGGATCCATGAACCAAGTCATACATGGACCGTTCTGGCAGAACCTTGTGTTTCTGCATTATCCTTTCGTATTTTGGCAGAACCAAAAAACTGACTCCAAATCTTGAAATAAGATAAACAACAGTATTTTTAATCCTCTCCAATAGGTTCATGTGATCTGTGAGCAGTGAGTTAAATTCTGGGACGTAAGACAGGGGAGCTGGAGCACCCACTTCAGCTGGATACCAGAGGCCAGTGGAAAAGACTGCATATTTAACTCCTAAAAGATGAGCTATAACAAATCCACACATCTCATTGGGATCGACCAGGAGCAGGTCAAATTTTTCCTGTTTGAGGGCATGCATGAGGTTCCGGTTGCCAACGATCATGTCACAGTTCTTGGAATAGCGGTCCAGGATATCAAAGAGTTCAAGGGCTGTCAGCCTCCCCGAGAAGATACTCCTCATCTTGGACTGGAGAAAATCATCTGAGGTGCTGCTGTTAAAGATCCCTGGGTAACGCTGAAGTCTATAGTGATTAGATGGAGGAATCTCTCTGCCCTCAGAGAGGAGAAACACTGTCTGATGACCTTGGTCATGCAAGGCTGAGGCCAGAGTCTTGAAAATATAAAGATGGCTTTCAAACATAATTGGCGGCACAACAACGATTTTGGCAGCCCTTGCTAGCCCAACAGCACTCCACAGGAGAATGAAAGCTGGAGCGTACGGCTTCATAGCTGAAAGGAGAAAGAAAAGCATTACATCAACAGCAAACAGGTTGGTGCGTCAGGAATTTTTAAAGTTAAGCTTTTAAATGGGATAGCCACATCTTATCTCCCTATTTCAAAGACATCCCTGCAGCAGTCAGGGGGAACAAGAAAGCTGCCCAACTCCTGAATGCATTTAGTAGTGCTTGGTTTCCAGCAAGATCTGCCTTTTCCTCTCCCCCGACAGGTAGGCAAGATGTTTGTTCCAACACAGGTACCAATAGGCCACTGGCAGTAAATGGCAAGAAAACCAGTTCAGACAATGAGGTTGGTACCCTTTGGAGATGCCACATACATCACTTTGAATTATATATGCCACCCAAAAGCTCACCTCTGAAAGCCAGATCCTACTACATTTGAGACTGTATTTAAAAGCACACTGCACTACTGTCATAGTAATATATTCAGTGAATAAGAAAGATACTAAGGTCAAAGATTTGAAGGCTAAAATCCTGTATTTATTGACAGGAGATCCAAAGGATGCACTGATGATTTTCAGTGCAGAGGATTTAAGACAACTCCATCAGAAATACAGCTCAGTCCCACCTGCTCAACTGGAACTTCTAATACTCCCATTTTAGTTTTGCAGTCCAAGCACACCACCCATTACACTGCTGTTACCCTGGTTATGGGCACTTCTACCACAACATCCTATCTGTTTGTCACCCACAACCTTCAAGCTGCAACTCTCTGTTCTGATTTAAGTAAGGTTTTTGCCCTTTTATTTTCAAACAAATCAATGAGAATAAAGAACAGCTAGATAATTATTTTTCTCCTAAAAGGACATGCAAACTCATGTAAATTTTTTTTTTCAGTACCAAGACTGATCAGACAAATAGGAGTGGAAAGTCAAAATCTGTCAGAAAGATGCTGCCATGAAGTAAGAACAAACTTAAGCACTTTGAGCTTTCAAAAGTTACACTTTGTGTATGAGAACAAGTGAATGAGTTAGTACTTCATATGTAAACATCACAAATTCCACTGAAGCACCCTTAGAAGTCCTTGATTCTGAACCTGCTTAATGCAGCACTTGAGCATGCACTCAACCATGAACTCTAACCTGTGCTGAAAGCCCCACAGCTTCTGACAGAAGCAGACTGTCACAGAAAGGGAAAATACCTTTCCTCCCCCCGGGGTTTTGGTGCACAAAGCCTATAAAACACAGCATGCACCAGATGAAAGCAAAGCCCATTAAAGGACAGAGAGGTCCACAGTCACTTCAACCCTCCTAGGACAGAGAAACAAGTGCAAGCCAAACCAAACAATCTGCTGTTCTCTCCTGCCAACCCAATCCACATGGAAACCTGAGTCTGTTGCAGTGTCCTTCATAAATAAGCACAACAGAAACAGGTAACAGTGCTACTCAGCCTACGTTATCTCCTTACAGTGTAGTCTTACAACCCTTCTACAACAAGCAAACAAGCTGCTCAGATCTTCAGATTTGGTTTTAGGTTTGCAGGTTATTTCTTTTTAAATCTTCCATGAGTTACCAGTTCACCAACAGAAAATCTTGAATTTATGTTGCCACTATGTAATGCTGACCCTTCTGAAAGATGCCCTGATTTTCTCCTACTCCAGTTTCTGCAAGTGTTTTGACTTTGAATCACATCTAAGCCTGTACCAAGCTCAGGTAAAGCTGGAAAATCACCTGTGATGATTTGGGAGTTACCCATCCCCCTACACTTTTGAATTCACCCAGACTAGACTCAGCCAGCTGGAAGTTAAGGCATAAAGCTTTCTATTCACAGCTTAGCACAATATACAAGCAGATATTTACAATATATTACAAATATTTACAGCTATATACAGAAATATACAAGTTAAATGTAATACAGAAACACAATACCACTCCCAGAAATCAGAGTTGCCAAAAGGGGTTCCCAACCATCCTTCCACCTTTTCTCCACCCCCTGACCTTATCCCAGAATCCATTTTATGTGCAAGGGGAACTGGAAAGATTGGCAAGGGAGGTTAGAAGCAGAATTGATTAGTTTGGTTACAGAAGAAGCTAGGGAGAGAGAGACAGACATGAACAGACTCTGCAGATAGAGAGACACACACTGTCTTATCTATGTTTATGTCCTTGCTTTTATACATCTCAGTAAACCTATGAGTGAAGTAGACATAACTGTTTCCACAACCTATAATCTAATTTTTCTCATTCAAATATTCCAATTAGCCTCAAACCAGCACATCAACACAAGCTACAATGACTACTGAAAGTTTCTCACGTAAGTTTCCTTTCTGGATTTGAAGCCTCTTCCACATCTGTCTTCAGAAAGTGTAAGCCACTGCCTCAGAGATTGTTGACCACCACTTACAGAACTCTCCCAATTTTGCATTCAGCAGCAGTATACACACACATTTATGTACCACAAAGTTCATTTGGTCTGATATACAATTTTACAGCAAGTTTTTGTTTTTTCTTTCCCAAGACAAAGCTAGCAGAATGAAGATGTATGCCAAAACCAAGGGGCAAGTTGTGAGGAACTAAACAAGGAGAATTTACTGAGATTTCCACACCACCACCAGTCACAGACTGATGCAGCATTCTGGTTAGTACTCAGAGGCTTCAATGTTCCTAGGCACAAAGTTCAATTTTACAAAGATAACATTTCAGGGCAAGAGGGAGGAAATCACTTGCTATAAATATCACCAGTAGCATACAAGATCTTCATTAGACTGCATCTTTGTCATTGACATCAGGAGGAATTAATTTGCTTAATCTGCTTCCACTAGGGTGTTGGAGATTACTTTTAAACATCTCCTTGGCAAATAGCAGTAGTTAAACCAAACTGAACAGCAATCCTGTTTGCTCTCCAATGAGGGTGGAAGAAGCATTCTTACTACATAAGAAACCTTCCAGCACAAGGGTCTGACCTGCTGGAGAATTCTAAGGCATTAATTTTGCCTTTTTAGTTTGGGCCTTTGCTTTCGCTAAAGGCCTTCTAGATTATCACAGAACTCAGGTACCCTTCAAGGACATGCCAGTACCAAGCCCCTGTTACCATCCCACTTCACTCCTGACCATAAACTCACAGCAGAAGGTTCTAAAAGAGCAGAAGCTGCATTCAACATTGAGCCATGCTCAGCTGTCTTCAGCAAGCCCCCACTTAAGGAAAACACTCCAGTTAGGTAAGTGTAGTTTTAAAAAATAAGAAATAATGGTTTATCAATTAAATATCCAACAAAAAAAGTTAGTCAGACATGGAAAAAATCCATTATTGACTACATCTCCCCATGCTATAAGCATTCCCACGGTATTGAATTACAGCTTCTGCCAACAATAGTGATATTACAAAACCATGAACAGAGGTTTCTGAGTTTCCCAATCCTACACACTTAACGTTCCTATCAGCAGCAGAAATCAAAAGTACCAGACACCTAAGGGCTAAGCATGATCCAGCAGGTTGCCAGCTGCAGGCATGCTAGGCCTTCACTTTGATTTCCTACCTCAATACAGGCCCAAGAGCACAGCAAGAAGATACAATCCTTAGCCCTAAGGTGTATTTTCCACAGCTGAGGTTAAGCACATGCCACCAAAAGGAATGGGGACTACAGCTGCTCTTCCCTAAGATGATGACAGTACCATCCCACCACTTCCTATCCCCACCTTCCACAAATAGGCACAGAAACGGTAACCACATTGGGTATTTCTCTCTTTATGAAGGCATTATAAAGCACAACCTACCTAACATGAAAATCTGTCAGTAGAACTACAAGCAATTTAACAAACATTAGTTTTTCTCTTGAGATGCCAGTGTCAATATGACCCAAGCTTCTCCAAGAGCCTGTAGCTTGCAGTTATCTTCAGAAGCAATTAAAAAAAGCCAAACACCACTTCTCAAAAATTTATTACACAAGTCTTCTTTTCAGTGCAAGCATCCAGGAAAATCTATGTACAGGACCTGCCAAGCCATAGAGGTATTAAACACATGACACTGTTACAGAAATATCAATTAAGTGATATTTTTAATGGGAAAAATGGCTTTGACCTTACACTGAACTTTTGGCAGGAAGCTGCAGGATGAAGCCTTATCATTTCATCCCCTGGCCAGCCAAAAGCAAGCAAAGGTTTGTACTTAGGAGAAACAAGGCAATATATAACAGGACTTTGTAAGCCAATTCATCACGAGCATAATTCCCATCTGGCAGACTGGAAGGGGACAAGAGGTGGGTACTTGGTGCCATGAGCAGGGCAACACCACAAGACTATGCAAGCCCAGCTCCAGGCTCAGTCCAAGACACCACTTTGCTCCAACCATCTTCAGCAAGAAGCTTCTCCAGCATATCAGGTATTTCCTCCAAGACAAAGAAAGCTGCTGAGGCTTGCCTGTTTCCATCGCAGTTTCTGATCCAACTCCGCTCCAAAAGCAGTGAGCAGTGCCTTGGCAGAGGAGACTTTACAGGGATTAGGAAAATTAGGAGGTGGTGCTCAGCTGGAAGCCAGCTAGTCAAAACCAGAACAGAGGGAAGGACTTTTCCCACTAACTTCCAATCATACTCCTGCAAAGACCCACAATACATCACTTGCTAAAATAAAAAGGATCAAAATTCAGTGCAAATGGTTCTGCATGCAAAGAGCATGAAAAAGAACTCTCAAGTGTCATAACAGAAACAAAGGAAAGAAATCCCAAATTCAGAGGACACATTTCGCCAAGAATAATACAAAGCCATTTTCAACCTCTATCTTAAGTCCTTCTTCTTAGGATGTTCATTCATTAAATAAGATGGTTCAATGTTTAAGCTGGCATATAACATCCTTTTATAACAGATGGTGAAAACTCCTTTTTTTTTTTTTAAACAAACCAAACAAAAAAAAGGCAAAATAAAATAAAATTTAAAAATTCAAACACAAAGCTCAGAGGACTACAAAAAACAAATACCCACAAAATCATCGATAAACTGAGGTCAATACTACTTGCAGTCAAAAAGCTCTAAAAACAATTCTGTGGAGAAAAAGAGAAGCAGAGTGGCTATATATGAGCGAAACCAACAGCAAAGCACTTCCATATAGGAGTGCAGCAAGAGAAAGTCAAAGTTTAAAGAAATACCAGGAGGTTAAACATTAAACTTACTCCAACAGCTTCTAAATTTAATGACCTACATGTGGGTTTTTTCAAATGAAAGAGAAAGTGTGAGTATCCAAAAAATAAGCACACTCATAGCAAACTGCTGGAGGGATGTTTTCAGCAGACCAAAAGAGATCTAAATCCTGATTTATTTCAAAAATTAGTATTATAAAACTGAATACTATAGTTACATTTCAATCTGAAAAATGGTTTAGAAGTGATTCCACTTAATAATAAAAGTAAAAGTCAATTCTATTACTGGAACACATACTGAAGATTAGGTTTACTGCCAATCCTTAATAATCTTCCAATCACTCTGTAATTAAAATTTACAAGTAGGTTTGGAACTTTTGCTGCTTTATATCCTTGGCTGCCTACCTACAATTTCTGAACCTCACAGAAACAAGCATTTTCAAGCAAGCAATACCACAGACAGTGTTTTCCTCCACCATAGTGAGATCTAGAAGCTGAAGAGGCTCTCAAGCACCTCCACATGCAGCACAGCTTGAATTCAGACTGTGCAAACACTTATCACTACTCCAAAAAGTAAACAGTTCTTACGCATTTACTCATACCACGACCATATGGAGACCTTTTTAATCACTAGTAACACCTAATGCTGACTTCTAAAGCAGCAAAGGAGGTTTTAAAAGAGATTTTGTTCAGTGATGCTATTAACTTTTTCAAGTTCATCCCTTCCTCTCAGCCTTTTGTTAGATTTATCAAGGTTTGCTGAGTTTACCTGAGCAGTTTGGTCAGAAGACCAGATTCTCTGCCTGGAAAGGTGCCCTTCACACTAAAGAGCAGTGCTGTACTGACAGCACAGGAGCAATCTTTCTAGCTGCTGATCACTCTCACTTTACTCAAAAAGCTCAAATTACTCATTACACTTTAACAGATACCAGGTACACATTAAAAGAAGCAGGCTCACCAACCAGGCTTCCACCTCAGCAGACCCAAATGTGGATGCTAATTAGCACTGAAATGACTATGCCCCAGCAGAAAGCTAATAGTGTGCATCACACAATTATCCAGGAGAGAAATTTGAGATTTGTATGCATTGCAGCAAACCCTGCATACTGCAAGCTGCCTCCAGAGTTCTGGCACATTTATTACTTAATCTTTCTCACAGTCTTGTCCTCCCTCTTTATTACTTATTTGTTTGTTAGACAAAACCTCAGTATTTTAGAGGGGAGAACACAAACCCTGCTGTAAACTCTCCAAAATTTTACATTAGTGATATGGTCCAACTGGAACAAAAGGCAGAAACAACAACCCAGAAGTACCTCTTACCAGCACAGATTTAGGAGGGGCAGGTCCTGCCTGACCAACCTCATCTCTTTTTATGATCAGCTGACTGGCCTGGTAGATGCGGGGAAGGCTGTGGATGTAGTCTACCTGAACTTGCAGCAAGGCCTTTAACACTATCTGCCATAGCAAACTCCTGGCAAAGCTGGCAGCCCATGGGTTAGGTGACAGGTTGGACTCAATCTCAGACATCTTTTCCAACCTGATTAATTCTGCGATTCTGTAAGTTACAAAATGTGTTCTTAACCTAGAATACTGCCTGCTGTACTGGATATATTCCACAGGTAATAGGAAACACTATTCCATAATCCTTTAGGAGCACTAAAGTAAGTCAGGCCTGTAAGCCAACTTCAGGCAGAAATTGCAGTTCAAGATCAGGAAGCAGCTGCTACTAAACAACCCCTGTTCTGTAAAACAGATGAAAGCATCAAAAATGCATGAACAAGGCTTGGAGCAGTAAACCATTCTATTATCTAGGAAGAGACACTAACAGATATTGCAAAACCTCTGGATTTATATTCTTAAGTTTTTCTTATCATACATCTTGTTACTAATTGCCGAAGTAGTGCATGCTATGATTGTTATTTTGTGTTGCAACAGTTGAGGTAAGTGGTAAGATCTGGCTTCTAATTACAACCAAATGAAGAAATGAATAAATTAATGGAAATTATTAGCAAGAAATCACATTCACATAAACAACAGCAGGCTTTTGCATTTACTTCATACAGTTTCTTTGGTAACAACTACATCCTCTTTCCAATGACTGAAGCATTTCAACGGGTACTAGAATGTCACAGCTACAAAGAAAGATTTATAGGCATTACAATGTCACTGTAATTATCTGTTAGAGTTTTATTGTGCCAGTTATGCAAACAGTAAAGGAGTTAGGGGAGACAAAAGGGCACGAAATCCCTTTTAGTAACAACTTCCTATTTGTGCAAGAGGTTTTATTAAACACTGGAGGGTTTCATCTAAGCTTTTGTAGTCAGGAGTTATGAAAAAAATGTATTTTTTAAAAACCTCACTCAAAAGGTAGCAAGGCAAAGAGGGACTTCTCTTTTAAAATGTAAGGTTTACAGTTAGTAAACTAAGTATTTTCAGCAGACATGACAGTAAGAAGCTACAGAGAAACAGAACTCTCACACATGGCACAATGTCCTAGTATGAGCAACTTACAGCAACTAATCAAGCTGTAACAGTGGCAGAAAGCCACTGGCTTTCTGAAAGGATAGCTTTAAATGACTCTTCATGGTTATGGAAAACAATCTTACAATCAATCTTTCCAGACGTCTATCTGAAAAGATTGAAGGTTTACAAATATTATCTTTATTATTCTATGAGTAGATTCTTAACTTGTATATGATTTCTAAATGTATTACTATTAATAATGTTAATGTTTTAAATCAAGTCACTTACAAACCAGAGGAAGGCCTGCAGACTTCAGGATTATAATACTCCAGTGCTGACAGCATCAGTCACGAAGAGATTTACCCGAGTGTGAAGGATTCAGGCCTAATTAAATGTTTCCATAACATGAAGTATGTCACAACAGGGCAAAGACAGGTTCCCCTTCACACCACTTAGGTTTCTTAACACCCCTTACCTTCTGTAGTAGGATCAGTACTTGCAAATACCTGTCAATGTTTTGTTAAAACTGAATGATATTGAGAATCTCTTAGAAGCACTGCATGAAGAAAAGTATCATCCTTTCTGCTGCCGGCCTAGGTCCAAAACAGTACAGCAAGAGCAGAACACACCTCTATCCCCAGCACTCCAGCTACTGCACTGCACCCCAGAACTGAAGCATGGTGCTAAGATGGCAGAGATACATCAACAGGACATCTCAGGTCATGCTGTGTTTATTATTTTGGACTCTGCATGAGGTGTCACAGCTGAGCTGATGTGCTGTGCTGGACCTCAGGATGGAAAGAAAGCAGAGGGCAGAAACCTGAGATACAAAAAAACCTGCTTTAAAACCTCTGCACTTTCAACCAAATGCAACCTGATCCAGTGTGCGGGTGACTCAGATTTCTCCGCATTGGCGCACTCCATTATGCAGGTCTTCTCCTCTGCTGCCCATGGTTACCCCATCCCCAGCACACTGGAAAGACAAATGCTGACCGTATGTAGTGAAAAAGTCATCTATTTGCAAGTGAGACAAGTAAATTCCTTGTGGAGATATTTGTCATAGAATGGTTTAGGTTGGAAGGGACCTCAAAGATCATCCAGTTCCAACCCCCTGCCATAGGCAGGGACACCTCCCACTAGAACAGGTCGCTCAAGAGTATGTTTTTGCAGAAGTTTTGCATCCTCACAAATTCTGTGCATTCTCTGCAAATTTTGGCACTAATGTATGTATCCCTTAACAAAATCCCCTCAACTTCTGACGACCTTTCCTCCAAGTTCTGAGATATGAAATAAAGGCTTGCCAACTTGCTGCAGCAATTTTGCACCAGAGAGTAAACAACCACAAATAACATTGTGAAATCAAGGGGTACGGGCAGTAAAACAGAGAAGTCAACAGGTTACTCCACATTTCCTAGAGACACCAGTGCTGTTTAAAATGTTATTACTGGCTCACAGACTGCTGGTCCTGCTCCTGCTGTGTGACACTGCACTGCCCAGAAGAGTCCAGTAAGAGAATAACTTACTAGAATGTTTCATGATGAACAGTCAAGAGAAAAAGTAGGAAGAAGAAAGCCTTCTGCCTGCAGCAAGCAGGGGCATGAGTGCCACAGCAGCTGATGGACACAAAGATGCCTCCACTGAGAGGTTAAAGCTGCCTAGGAAGCTTTCTCTTTCACACTGGCATCAAAAGACAAGTCAAACTACTGAATTAAGTATCAAAGAAAAAAGTGAAAAAGAAAATAAGGAAAAGCTTGCCACTGCCTAATTTTAAGCACTCCCATCAGCGACAGATTATCTTTTAATAAAATGATGCTCTGAAGAAGGAGCTGGAAAGAAATTACAGAGCACAGCTTGTAGTAAGCTTAATTTGTTGGTGCACCAAGCACAGCCTAGTTATATGCTGCTATCACACACCTTTTTTTGCCTCATCAACAAGCCTCGGAATCTAAAACAACATCAACTGTAAACTCATTCACATTTTACTATAACTTCATTTCAGTAATTGTTTGGGGGGGATGCTTCATTTTATTTCACTACAGTTAGCTTCAGCTTGGTACAAGCTCTCCCTGGTCACGCCATCACATGACACCTAGGAGCTCTGAATGAGTTTCTTTGTTTGGTTTCTGATTTCATCCTATAGCAAATAACTACATTTTAACCAGCCACACAAACAGAATCACAAGGGAAACTATAGCAGGTGTTTCTGCAACAGGAAACAAAACTTCAAATAAAGTTAAGCTACTTAATATTTTGCTGCTATGCAGCTCAATTAAAATAATTACTTGAGGCTGTATGCAACAACACATTTTCCAACATCCAGCACATTCAGTCTGCTCATCACTAGGTTCTGTCTTGAAATCTACAGGTAGGTCTTTTTAAAGCCAATTATTCTCTTTTAATTTCAGATTTGTTTTGTAGTGTCTGCTTTCAACTGACTCTTAGCAGAATTTGATTGTAGAATGCAGACTGTATGTTACGGCTTTTCCCTCCTCAGACTGATTTTTAGAGCAAGACCACATCACTTGAAGTGAAAGGGGACAAAATTAACTCACGACCCTTCTAAGTGCTACACTCCAGTTAAGGAGTAAGAGACTACTTGGGGTTTTTTTTGCAGTAGCTCTATTTTTTTAGGGTTTGTGGGGTTTTTTGTTTGGTTGTTTTTTTTTAATACACCAAAACATCCTGCCAATTTCTAGGACCAGTAGTTGACTAAGTATGTACTATAGCTTCAGAAAGGGAAGAGCCTAAAAATGGCATCTATAGATTTCTACGACAATCTGAAAATCAAATACAATCTGTTAATTTACAAAGTCTAGTTGAGAAGTGTCCCTGCCCATGGCAGGGAGGGTGAAGAAGACAATCTCTAAGATGCCTTCCAACCTAAGCCATCCTGTGATTCTACACCATAAAATATTAATGAATTAAGAGACACAAGGCCAAAATTAAAGATGATTCACAGACTACAGTCCACAGAGGATAATATGGGTGCAATGCCGAAACAATTCAACAACAAACCATCTAGATGCACATCAAGTGCTTCTACATGTGTATATGTGTCTGTTCCTACCCAGTGAAACCGCACTTTCTGGGAGATAAGAAGACATCTATAGACTGCTGGGCTCTAAAAGCAACAGATGCTTCAAATGCTAGACTGGCTTATATAGTCATGTTATTTAAAAACACCTGAAATATTTCACTTCAGAGTGTTTGGGCAAAGAAAAAAAAATACATGTAAGCAAAACTTCCTACTGCCTTTTACGCTCAATTTCTCCGAGACTTCCGTGCACAGGAACCAAATGCCATCTGTATCAAAGTTCAGTTTCTCTGAACTCAGGGACAGGAAATAAGATTCTTCCAAAGAACAGCAAGGCTTAATCAAGGGCGTAATTCTTTCACAAATCATTCTTGGTATTTAGAGTACACTGGTGTACAAGTTTTAGACTACTGGGAGTCTTCTCCAAGTTGGCTCAGACATAAAGCTTAGCAGAAGAGAATCCTATAAGAAAGCAGAAGAGATAAGAGATCTATTTTGCCAACAAGGTATGAAAGAGCAGCAAGATTCACACAGTATGTATAGCTCACCTCACAGAGTACCAGCAAGTTTGCTGTAGGAAAAATTGACCCAAATCTTGTATCACAAGAACATCTGCAGCCATCACTACCTATGACTTACAAGCTATGAATACCATTTCAGTTGATGCCACAAGGGCCATCAGGGACAAACAAAAATCTGACTTGGCAACTTGATAAAAATAACAGTAAAAAATCCAGGATCATATCAAAACACGCATTTGCTTCTAGCTTAGCCAGTTCATCTTGTTGGTTCTTACCATTAGCTTCACTGTCAAATTCATTCCCTATCAGTTTGTCACTAGTGGAGGGAACAATAATTGAAGCTTTAAAAGCTCAGGCTGGCACTAGAAAAAAACTCTTCATTTGCAAGAGTGGTGTGGCACAAAGAAAGGTGACCAGGAAGGATGAAGAACCTCCATCCTAGCATGTGTTCAGGATCTGGATGAGAGAGACACACAACTGACCTGATCTCTTCTTCACCTGTACTTTTCATCATCTGTTTACATGATGATGAACTTGCCACCTGAGCAAACTTACAAAACAAACATTTAACTACTTGCAAACAGCATCTACATTCTCTAAACCTACTCCATTTTTTAAAAAGCACTAAATGTTATTCATCTGAAACAGATACATTGTAAGTTACTACCACAGCTCAATAACTGCTTTTGAAGTGAGAAGAAAGAAATCAAGTGCTCACTTGAAATAGTGTTTCATGACAGAATTTCCAGCAGTATGAAATGTTTACACATTTGGCACAATACTTCCTATATCTTCATTTTTGTTCCTATGTCTATTTCCCAGGTTTCAACTTAGACAAATAGAGAAAACCTTGTTTACCAAGAAACAAACCAGGTTCAAAGCAGTAACTAAATCTGCATTCAGTCAGTTCAACGACTTGCATAGCCAAAATGAGAGGCATGCAGAAAGCACATCCTACCACCCAGCTGGAGTGGGATCCTCAGCCATACTCCCTTTTTCATCTCAAAAACAAGCTGTACATCTACATGCTGTTTAAGTTATTCTACTGTTTAAAGCAATATTTCAACCAAAATTCCTGTTCTTAACCCAAATTTCACTCAAAGTGATGTCATTCATAGTAGAAGTTAGAAAATACCTGACTTTTCTCTGAAAGTAAGAATTTCTCAATTTAAAAAATTGAGAGGACAACAATGACGTCCTCAGTAACATAAAGTTAAGGAGAAATAAGTAACAACACATAAGTACTAGACATGGGTTTTTTTAACACCAGTACTTTACTTTTCTTAAAGACTTTTACAATTCTTTTAAAAATACTTTTTTCTTATGAATTGCAGTTCAGAAGCTGAAGCTGACCAAAATTTCCCATTAACTCTTCCTTCAATTATTGACTAGGAAACAAAAAAAGTGTTCAGTCACTTATTTCTGATGAGGTTAAAGCATCCACTGATAGGAGGAAAGCACAACAGAGGAAACAATAAAGCTATACTCATCCTCCTGCACAAACAAAATTTTGTGCATGACAAGTGTGCTACTTCAGAGAAACTGTCAAAATAAATCAGGTTATAACTAGGGAGAAGTTCTTTACAGTGAGAGTGGTGAGATACTGGAATGGGTTGCCCTGGGAGGCTGGGGATGCCCCCTCCCTGGAAGTGTTCAAGGCCAGGTTGGATGAGGCCTTGAGCAACCTGTTCTGGTGGGAGGTGTCCCTGTCTATGGCAGGGGGTTGGAACTGGATGGTCTTTGAGGTCACTTCCAACCTAAACCATTCTATCATTCTACAATTCTTTCCCTAAAAGAAAACCACAAATAAAGCTATTGATCAAAGAGTTCAACACTGAGTAAGGACAGTGCCCCAGGTATAGTCAATTAGGTATACTGTTTCTAACAGCTAAACAGTTAAGTTACTCCATAAAATTACAAGCAGTGTCAACAACTCTTCCCATATTTAGGAATTAACATACAAAACTCAGTGTTAAAGACTACACCATTCCAAGTTTCTAAAAGGGCTTGCTACTATTCCAATGTACTGGCTCCAAGTCAAGAACTGTAGCACAAAATCTTTCATGTAATTAGCAGAATAAAAAAANAAAAAAAGCACGGTGTGATTATGTAACAGCAAAAAAGCATAGCTGAAAATTCTTCTATTAGATAAAGCATGAATTAAAAAAAAAAATAGACTTGCAATGAAAAATAGTGGTAATCAACTCTTAAGAGGCTCTTTTAAAAGCTACAGACCACTTAAAGACTTCTTCCCTGCAAGGACTATTAACAGGACTCCAAAAAGCATTTAAGATCTATACATCCCAAGTGTCATAAAACACTAGAACTATTTTGTCAAAAGGGTTTGAGAAACCAAATATCTCTAGCTTACAAATTCACTCCAAATACAGTTGTTCTGGAGGAAAAGTGGAAAAAGCACAACACGTTTCAGGAGAGAGACTTATATTAAATAGTTCAAAGGTATTTTGCTTCCGGGAAAACAGGGAAAAGAGGCCTCTGCAACGCCTATTCACAAACACTGAGCTGTATCAGAATGTCAGTTTTCAGCCCAAAGACATCTCTAAAACAACCCAAAAAAATACAGATTTTTTTTAAGAATAAAAATAACAAAAGATTCGTTATTGCAAATGTTTCCAATGTATCAACATTTCTGAAACACAATTCTCTTTTTCATTCTTTTTCAATATCATTCTAATACTGAAACAGAAATATAAATATTTGTTAAAAGTTAATATCTGGAGAGAAAAAGTATTCAACTTGCTAAGCATCTCATCAATGAGATCTTACAGCAAACATCTTACTAGCTTTTAATACCATAATGTAATCTTTCTAGTACCTGACAAGACTCAGGATGGAATAAACCAAGATGATTCTTGGTGCTATTCTACAGGAAGCAACCTAACTTAAAACAGTGATGTGAAAAGATGTGCTTTAAAGAGCCCAAAGGGTAAAACACAAAGGAAAGTAGGTGTGGGCAATGAAACACTCTGCAGCTAAAGTCAGAAACAATGCAGTTCATGCTCAGGAGTGTCAATTACAAAATAAGTCAGGACAGGCATTGTGCTACAAGTTATTAGTATAATTAATTGCAGAGCATTTTTGAAGTGGTGGGAAAGGGTGCTCCAGCAAAACACACGTTCTGTTCAAGTCTCAACAGGTACAGGAAAAGTCATATAATGCTATGATCAGTGGTAATGTTTTATGGATGATGAGGCACACCACAATACCTTCTCACCGAGTAACTACACGTGTAGCAGCATACCTACCACTCAGCAAGAACTTTGATAGGCATGATTTATTTTTTTTTTTCCCCATTCCTGGAAATAAAACATATTGCTAGAAATCAGCCAAGCCATACCAAATTATATAGAGATAGCAGAGAATTGTGGCAGGTTCTCTTACTTTTCCTTCAAGTGGACCAACTAACAGTTATCGTCCCAAAGAGTTGATTTGGATAGCTACCTCTGAAGTGGTTTAGATGGGAGGAACAAGGCATTATAACATTTTGTAAACATGGTAGTTCTGATTATCTTTAATTTTCCTTTAATTTCTCTAAATATATCTAAAATATCTGTTTATCATCAGAGGGTAATCCAGAGCTGACAGTTCTGCCTTGATCACAGGCCAAGCTCAAACTGTAGCTGCAATGACTGTCAATTAAATATGCCAGCTAATAGCCACTCACTAAACTGAAGTTGCCAGCAGCATATAAGAGCTATCTACTGCACTATTACTTCCTCAGAAGTCAGCTGTCCTCTCATATAGCTAAGGAGAGGGCTCTGACAAAGCTCAGGCGTGACACCACTTTGTGCAGAACTCACGTGGGGACTCTCAGATGCCCTTTCCTCAAGCTCTGGTTAGTCCTGTAGGTTTCTTCACCCATATCCCGCTTCACAACAACCCAAGTGCTTAGAGCTCTCTGAGAATACAAAATGTAAGGGGGCATTTACAAAGCACTCTAACGTGATTCTCACAACTCCACATACTTCATAGACATACACAACAAAAAGCAAATCTTTTTCTTTTCTTGCTTCCCGGGAAAAGCTTCTGTTGATGGCAAGCATTGTGCAAAAGTCAAAAGTAAGATGCAAACAATTCAGACCAAATACCTATTTCCTTGTATTTCAACCAAAAAACTTAAAACCATTTTCACAGTCAGACAAAAGCTCTCCAAAAGCACCCAAACACTTGCACAAACTGGTTAGTAGTTTTGAGAATACATAAAAGCCAACAAAACAAAAAGCCACTGCAGCACGCAACATTCAATCTAGCTCACTGACAGAAACTAAAATACAAAAACAAAGAAATACAAAGTAAAGGTCAATTTCACACTATGTTGTGTTGCACTGTAAAACTAGCTCGGCTAACATACGTAAGTGACCTTGTGTGGTAACTGCTTGAAAAGGCAGCTTTAGATATTAAACATGAAGACAAATTTTAGAATGCACAGAAACAAGTGGCATTATGTCAGTGACTCCCAAAATGAAGTCACCGAGTCATAATATGAAAAACGGAAACACTACTTTCAAGGTGTTTGCTTTGGGAGGCAGTGAAGAAACCTGTCTCCTATTAGTTACCCACTGCTGTTCATTCCCAAGTTACTCTGATGAGCATGCAAAAGAGGCTGCGTATTGTTTCAACGATTTCCTATTGTTCCATAAGTAGTGCTAAAGCCCGTATGCGAACGAGTTATAGAAGACGAGAAACAAGCTAGTATGGGTTTAAACGCTGCAACTTTATTGACGTCTTCCCTTAAAAGTTTCTGCTTAAGCGTTTTCCTTCTTTTTAACCCCAGAGGGGAGACACGGCAACACTGCTGCAATGTTCTCCCCTCAAAGGCAAGGCACTTTTGATCCAAGCTCAGTTAGCATTCAGGGAAAGCACAGCACGCTCCAGGCGCGTCCCAGGCCAAACACTCACACAGAGATCCTTCACATTATGTGTTCAAGTTGGCAGCCGGGTAATAAAACATTTTCTCGGCCTCCACAAGCCAATGTGGCTGCCCGGCTTACATAACTTTGGGACGGCTGTGGGTGACAGCCCCTCACGGCAATACCGAGGGCTGAGCAACCGCTTTTATGAGCTAATCTAGTTGGGGCAAAGCGAACGGGGAGGCTACACTAAGCCAAAAATCAGTGTCGGAAAGGCACGGCTCCCTTTCCTCACCGTCCCCGCCGGGGCCTGCGCCTGTCCCAGCTTCCCGCCCTCGGTGCCCGAGCAGCAGGTAACGCGCGGCCGCGCCCGCGCCCAACGGTCGCTGCCAACGGTCGCGGCGCGCGCCCCCTCACCCCTTCCCTTCACGTACTGACACCGCTCGCTTCATTCTCCCAACTCCTCCTGAGCGCCTTCCCGCCGTTAAAGAATTGAGCGCTTGCCTCAGCGCCCAGCACCGCTGCGGCCCCTTCCTCCCTCCTCTTCCTCCTCCTCCTCACACGACTTATGGCGCTCAACTTCCTCAAGGCGCAGCGCGAGCACCTGCCCACCCGACAACCCTTCTCCACAGTGACTCTCCCCGCACTCACCGCTGCGGCGCCGGAGGGCGGCCGGCCAGAGCGACCGCCTGACTGCCCGCCCCGAGAGGCCGTGCCACACAGGTGCCATGCCTGCCGCGCAATGACCCTCTTGTAGAGATGGTCGCACTCCCTGCTGCCCCTCGAACCCCTTCTCTCCCCACAGCAGCAGCCGAAGCTCACCTCAGGGTAAGGACAGATAGACAGGTGTCTTTTATTTTGCCCCTCAGCACCCCCGCAAGGGCACGGCGTTTCTTGTCTCTCCACTCCCAGGTCACACCGTCCCCTCCGCGCCTCCCTTGCTCAGGGACACCGCATCGCTACGGCCTCCCGTTCTCCTGCGGCTTACTGCCAGTTTGTCCGCGTTCTCTATCCACCCGCACCCACTCCCCCAGAAACCCCGCTACGGGGTGATGCAAGGCGCACAGGGTTTGCTCTTGCGTTACGAGAACGAAGGGAAGAGGAAGGAAAGAAAGCAGGAGAGGGGAAAACTGGAGGACAAAAAGAGTGAAAATATAACCTCCCTCTTCGCCCATTTCCCTGCCGGCTGCGCCCTGGGCAGGTACCTCTATCCGCCTCGCCCCCTTCCCGCTGCCCCTGGGGGTATTCCCGAGTTCCCTCACCGGTCTCCCTTCTGGCCCGTTTCTCCGCGTTGCTGCCTCTGGTAACGAGCCGCAAACCGAAGCGAGCTATGCTCGGAGCTCTGCTTGCCGCTCTTTTCCTTCAGTCAAGCTGACGCTGGGGCTGCGCGGTTCCGTCCGGCCCGGTCTCAGGCCCTGCTCCCGCCAGAGCCCCTCCGCTGCGGCGCCGGGAGCGCCGGGCCCGCCTGTCCCCTCCACCCAGGTTCTGCTGCACCTGCTGCGGGTCTGGGCTGTTCCTGCGGCGCGGGCGGAGGACACCCTCGCTCTGTCCTCCTTCAACTTCTCATCACTTTCCTCTGCCCCCGCTCCGTTCTGGGACCCCACCGCCCGCCGGAGGCATACACCGGCGTTGCTGTCGACCCCCGCGGAGATACTTCTACTGGGCAGACAAGGAAAGGCTTCCCCCTCACTCCCCCTCCTTTCGCCGGCGCGGAGAGCTGCCGTCTGGGTCCCCGGCTGCCCTCCCACCCCATACACTGTCCCAGCTCCTAGGACAGCGGGGAGCTCCCGTCGCGGCAGGTCCCCTGTGCCCGCCTCTGGCGGGTGGGACCGGGACCTCCCTCCGCCAATCAGTCCGGGCGCGGCGTTAAGGCTGCTGGAGGTACCGCGGGTCCGCCCGTGGCGGCGGCTGCAGTATGGGGCGGGGGAGAGGCGAAGCCCTGCCTCTATGGGACCGGTGCAACTGCTCTCTACTGCCGCTCAATACAGACTGGCTGTTCCCTCCAAGCTTCGCGGGTTCCTCTCATGCTCGCCAGCAGCCTTAGCATGCTGCAGTTCAGGCGTTGAAATGCGCGCTGCGAAGCGTGGAAGGATTTACAGGCTGGTACCCCGTCGGAATCTTGATCTCCGCCTGTTGGAACAGCGAGGAATATCACGATAGAGCTGTGCCCTAACACCAGTCCTTGTTTCTTTATTGTCAACTAGCTTTGTTTAAACACAGTACACAAGTGGTCGAAAAACACCTAAGCGTTTTCTTTCCAACATCCCATTTATTAGACTTAAGTGCATTTGCATATTTGATCCTGGCTATACCAGTGATACACTGTCCTTTCCTTCTGCAGGAAAAGACACACATATCTCTGCTTCTCCCTGCTTGGAGAAGGCTAGCAAAGAGGGATGTTACTCTCCTATCCTCCACCACCCTGAGAGAGACCTACCTGTAGTCTTCAAAGCTGTCACCAGAGAAAGTTTTAATGCTAATGGTAATTTTCCAATTACTTGTGTGTGTGGTTGTGGGGTGGTGTTTGGTTTGTTTTTTAAATTATTTTCTTTTACTCATTTCTCATATAATAAAAGTTTAATTTCCTGTCTGACTAAAACAAAGTTCTTCAAATGAACAAGATTTGCCACACACTTCAAAATGCATTTTTTCCCTGCTTAAGTTATAAACTTTAAAGTGTTCTATGGATCCACCAAGGTAAATGCTTCTTTCGTTGAAGTTCTTATAATGAACTTCAGAAGAAAAAACTTTTCACAGTCTTTCTGATTTGTCAGATCAGGTTAATTCTTTTATAAAAGTTTAAGTCTCATCAGACAAAACAAGAAAGCTAATGAAATTTGAAAAGTTAAATGCATGGTAAGAAAGCTGAACATAAGCTATAAATTGATCTCCATTATAGTAAAGATGGTTTGCAAAAGAAAATGAAACTCTACTTTGATTCAAATTAATCCAATTTATTTGGGACATAGAATTCCTCATGATACTCATTATAGAGCCTTTTAAAAGCTCTTCTGTTTCCCATGTATAAAAGAAATCATTAAATTTCTGAAAGCTCATGCCTCATTTGACATCCAGTGAATATTAAATGAGGTGTTAGGCTTTAGCAGATGATACTCAAATCCTGCCAGCTGATAGTGGCCTTTGGCTTTGAGGTAAGTATTGAGCTTCTAAAAATGAAGTTCTCAAGTTAAATGCCCCAGAATCAAGAGTACAGAACAAGTACTTGTTGAAAGTTTTAGGTACTTGCAGGCAAATTTCAAAATGTAATGTACACTGAAGACGGTAGGTAACAGTCAAATAAATTCAGTTTCTCTGCAGAGGTAAGCTATTTTCTTAATGCAGTGGTAACTGATCTAGTGAAATCCAAACACAGCAGAACTATTCCTAGGTTAATAGTGGGCTGAATTCTAGATTTGAACTAAGTCTAAGATTCATTCAGACTTCCCTGAGGTCTTTTGGTATCTCCTTCATGTTTCCGCATATTTGTTTTATTCCTTGGGTAGTAGTTTTAATAAAGTTGGCCTTGCTGTAGTTGTAGCAATGCTGAATTGGTGCAATTACCTGGAGGATTTTATTAAAATTAATTATCAGACCTTGGTAAAGAATTAATTTGAGAGTCTGTTCATGGAATATTATACCACAAATGTCTCACAGTGATGGTAGTATTTCAAAGTTAATTACTGTAGACAATTTAATACTACCTCAGGAGAGAATGTTCCTTGCAGGAGCTTTTTTATTCTTCCCTACACCTTCTGCTTTTCCTGGCAACAAATGAGAGTTGCTTGATTTTATCATTGTTCTGCCTTCTCAATTTCCTGTCTTTGGCATAGCTGCATAGGTCAGATAAAACATTTTATTGAAAATTAATGTGCTCCAAGTTACTGATTTCCTCATAACATTGTACATGGATTTTAATGTGATGTAGTGACCTTTGTTTGGTACAAGCATTTCAACTCATAGTGCATGGTGGTGTCCTGTTGCTGCCTGGCATTGCAAAGCTGATTTTATTTCAAGCTCCAGATGTGCAATGATTAACAATCTTTTATTTTTTTCAAATACAATATTTTCTATTCAAAAGGAGTAGTGGAATACGTGGTACCTAATGTTACAGTAGCACCTGCTCTCAAACTGACTTTTGGATTGAAAGTGTATTTTCAAACCTGAACACTCAGTATAACCTCAGTTTACTGTTCTCTAGGCAGATAATCTTGGAAATTATTTTTTCTTTGATCAGTCCAGGAAAACCAACTTCAAATAGTGACTGTAGCTGAATCTTTTCAATTACTTCCTTATACAGAGGACTCCAGAGGTACTAAATGTTGATTGTCTTGTCTTCAGTATTTAAATGCAGAAATACAGTGCACTTTGGGTGAAACTTTCTAAAGTTTCATATCACAATCATTTTCCAAAGTATTTGAAACCAGAATTATTAACTTGTGTGATACCATGACTGATAGGCAATACCAAGCTCTGTCTTGTTGCATTTAATATCTCTTGGAAATATCGAATGCTCCTAGAGACTCAAATTATGAGATGTTTGCAGGCAAGAACTTTCTGAGGAGGTTTTTGTCCTGACCAGAGGTTTTGTTAACCAAAGGGTCAGAACTCACATAGAAAAGCATTACAGTCATTAGAGATTAAGTAATTGCCTTACAAGCAGAGATTAAAGCAGCTGGAATTTTTCTGTGTGGAAAGGAAGAATCTAAGGGAAAATATGGTCAAAATTTTCAAAACTGAAGGGAGTAGAGATGATAGATGCACAGCTGTTATTCACTAGGTCCTGTAGTCTAAGAGCTAAGTGACACTAACTTCAGCAAGTATCAAAACACATTGAAGAGATAAAAGGAAGCTCTTCTAGAAGAGCAGCTGACCTTCATTTTCTTTAATGCTACAGGAAGTTAGGGAGACTGGCTGTTTGAGGAAGTTCATAAAGAAAGCAAGCAGCTTCAGGGGCAGAAGTCTATAATCAGTTACTAAAGGTAGAGTTTTAGGTGTTCAAATGCAGTAACGGAGCATCCTGGGTGAGTAGTATGGGAACTGATTACAGAAAGTGCCTGCATTGTCTTCAAAGCCTATTTTCTTTTTCCATGAGTGGCCTAGAGGGACTTTGTTCACCCATGTATTATTTTTTCTGTGAGAACTTGCAATTAGTGTGTGAACTCATGAATGGGTTTTTTGTTAGTTTTGCATTGACTTATAGAGAGTTTTCTGTATGAGGTTGCAGAGGAAGCTGGTGAAGGGCCTGGAGCACAAGTCCTTTGAGGAGAGGCTGAGGGTGCTGGGCTTGTTTAGCCTGGAGAAGAGGGGGCTCAGGAATGGCCTCATTGCTGTCTACAATTACCTGAAGGGAGGTTGTAGCCAGGTCAGTGTTGGTCTCTTCTCCCAAGCAACTAGCAAAAGAATGAAGAGACACAGTCTCAAGTTGTGCCAGGGGAGGTATAGGCTGGATATTAGGAAGAAGCTCTTCACGGAGAGGGTGATTTGCCATTGGAATGGGCTTCCCAGGGAGGTGTCCCATCCCTAGAGTTGCTGTCCCTGGAGGTGTTCAAGAAAAGACTGGATGAGACACTTAGTGCTGTGGTCTAGCTGATTAGGAAGGGCTGGGTCATAGGTTGGACTGGATGATCTTGCGGGTCTCTTCCAACCTGGTCGATTCTATTCTATTCTACAGACTGATTTTCTTCCTGTTAGTGAAGGATTTTACAAATCTTGGTTCTGGAGAATTAAGCTATGTTTGCATATGAGCACCTTAAAGTCTTAAGGTAATATAGAAACTAGGTTGAAATGTAATAAGCAGGTAAGAAGTGTGAGGTGTGGTGTAGATGTTTATTGACTGAGTAGGATTTAGTTTCTGTTCTAGTGTCTTTTTGTTCATTGGTTCTACACTTAGCTATGAATTCACTAATTCAGTTCAAAAGCCTTGCAACTCTGTACCATTCTTGCATTCTGCTGTCGCTTTTCTGATGTTGCACACTCAAATGCTTCTTGAATTGTGTCATAACTGCTTCCTCCTCATGCTTTAAAAAATGGTGAAATAGCAAGATGGATGTTTGTGATCCCACTTTGACAAACTCATTTGTTCAAAGTTCAGTTTCTGAAGAGAAGTCATTAAGCACATCTCCAGATGAAAAATACTGTACAAGGCTTTATCACTGTTGCCTTTGTCCATAAGGTTCTCTTTTTCAGCTGTGATGTTTTCCCTAATTCTTTGGGAGCTGAAGTTAGAGCTGAAAATTGAAAAGCCATTGGTGTCACTCAGATGATGGTTCAAATGCCAGGCAATTGTTATATCTCTGACCATGCTGATTTGTAGAAATTCACAAACTATCTGTGTGGATTTAATGTGATTAAAATAATGCATTTTCAGTTGCATTACAAATAATTTACAAAGTTTTGTTATTTACAAATGTAACTTGTTGATTTGCAGTTTTCTAAACTGTGTGCAAATAATGCCTTTTATAGCCATCTTTATCCTTAAAAGAAGGGCTGCAATTATACTTCTGTAAGCTTGAAGTCTATGTGAGCACATACTGAGGGTAGTCTTTTGTCATTTTAAAGGATCAAAAGGTATTCAGAGTTTATTACCTAATGTTGCTTGCTGAAACTGCTTATTAGATGTGACGAAGCCATTACAGAATGCCACTATAATGAAGCCTCCTCTTAAAAGAAAAAGACAAAGGTCTTTTAAATACTTAGTAAAGCTTGGAGCTGGCACTAATTTTGTCCCTATCCAATGCAAACTGCTTTTTCAGGAGCAACTGACATTCTTCTGGTCCATATTATCTACGTATTGTAAAAGCAGAGTTCAAAATCTGTCTGGAGAGAGAGTAAATCAATACAAGATTACTGAATGGATTTTGTTTTTATGTTTCCTTGCTAAATGGCTTTAGGAAGTATTGTTTAGGTTTGCAGATACAGCTGTAAAACTTATCATACATGATGGTAAGCTGTGTTTATGTCATCTTCCTGTGTAAGCAGAGAAGGTGTGGTAGAATGGCCACATAAATTAGATAATAATGCTTAGATACTCTGCTAAAATGCTCTGCTGTTTGAATTAAAGGAAAAAAGGGCAATAAACCAGACATATTACTCCAGCAGTATTTTGTTATATTTGGTTCTTGCAACATTTCTTATTAAAAGCACAAATCCTACCACACCTAAAAAAAAAAAATCCAAAACAGAAACCCAAAGTACAAAAACAAATGAGCTCTATGGATCTCACATGTTCTTACCTCATCTGAAAGGCAATAGTAGTGAATAGAGATAATATATAACACCTCAAAAGGGACTCAAGGAAGTAGTTAATTGAAGTGAGATCTAGCTGGTCATCTGGTAAGGGATAATTGACAGGGGTGTGGTATGGTGTGTGTATGCCCAGTTTGCTGTTTTACAAATAGTTATTAAGAGAGTATTCGTAGCCTTAATCGTAGAGTGGCAAAAGCATGACAAAACAAATAGTTATTAATCTTCTTTAAATGGAGTTCCGCATTTCTTCTGTCTCATACAGGTGGGTACTTTTCTTGTTCTCTTTTTTCCCTGTTGTCAGAGGTAAGATATGATGAATAGACCATATTTGGTTTGCTGTTGTTATATTTTTGTAGTGAGAGAAGATACCAATCATTAGTCTGGAAAGAAAATTGCTAAATGGTATTAGTCTGCAGAAAAGAATTCAAGTCTTTCCTTCTTTAGATGTCTGAATGTGTGTCTTTTGTCTCTTCAGACAGTGCTCTACATGCATGCTTTTAGGCTCTACCTGATAAACTGATAATTGTAACTTTTGGTTCCTTTCCCATTTGTCACAAAAGTACTCTGATTTTAAGATAAGCTTGATGAGTCTATGCAAGACATTGTAGGGCTGAGCTCCTGCAATAGTAATAGTCTCAGCCAAGGAGGTCTCTTTCAATCCTAAATTGTGGATTAGAGATTTAGGACCTGAAAGAGATATTAAAAAAACAAACAAACAAAAAAAAAACCAACACCAAAAACCAGGACTCTTCAGACTTCTTAGGACATTTTCCAGCGCCAGTGCCAGGTGACTTTTTAAGTACGCCCTCCTGCTTACATAGAAAACTAGGAGAAGTAGGGGACAGTGATTTCCAACAACTCTTTCAAACAACCCAACAGCATGATTAATCAAAACTGCTAGAACAGTGAAGTACAGCCATCGATACAAGTCCCCTGAGCATGGAGAGAATATGGTTTTTGGAGTGCCATGAGTACATCTCTACAACTCTGCAGTACTTCAATAAGCCAGTAACTTCTAGTAGTAAATTCCTTGTAACATCTGTGGGCCTTCACTAGCAATGCCTGTTAGTGTCATTATAACTCTTACATTGGGTGTGATGGGAAGCCTGCCAAAGTCGCTCTATGTACCTACCACATACCATGTAGCTGTTTCCCAATCTTTGAGTAGCCACCACCACATCCTCATGCCAGATATTCCAAACTAATTCCTTGCTTGTATATCTGTCTATTTCATTCTACAAACATTATGATATATTGTTAGAATGTCACACTGAAATCACATCATCCACTAGAGGATATCTTTCCAGAAATCTATTCTGTTTTGTTCCTCAGTTACTGTAGTGATAGTCATCTCCACAGAATTAAGCAGCCGTGTCCATCTCTCTTCTGAATGCTGCATCCTGTCCATCTCTCTTCTGAATGCTGCAGAAGCAGTTTTTTCATCTTACACCAAACAGCAGTCCCTCTTTAGTCATCACATCTATGTGCTCCAGGCAGTCCAGTTCTGGTGCCCCCAGCATAAGAAGGACGTGGAGTTGCTGGAGCGTGTCCAGAAGAGGGCCACAAAGATGGCTCTACTGGGACAGAGTGAGAAAGTTGGGACTGTTCAGCCTGGAGAAGAGAAGGGTCCAGGAGGACCTTATAGTGACCTATACCTGAAACATGCTGCAGAAAAGCTAGGAAGGGACTTTTTACAAGGAGTTGTAGTGATAGGGTGAGAGGGAAGGGATCAAAGCTGGAGGAGGGGAGATTTAGACTGGAGATTAGGAAGAAATTATTTACGGTAAGGGTGGGGAGATACTGGAACAGGTTGCCCAGGGAGGCCATGGATGCCTGCTCCATAGAGGTGTTCAAGGCCAGGTTGGATGAGGTCTTGAGCACCTGGCCTAGTGAGAGGTGTTCCTGTCCATGGCAGGTAGCTGGAACTAGATGATCTTCAAGGTCCCTCCCAGCCTAAACCATTCTATGAATCTATGAAATTATATATCTTTTCATGGCCTTTTATTTAATATCCTGTGCATGAATCTCTGAACTAATTTCATAAATTTAACAATTCTGTTGCAATCCTGAAAAGTACTATATCAAAAGGCTGTATTAGAGTATTAAATAAACAAGGAAATATGTTCTTTTTAAAAATTATCTCTGCTGATATTTTCTAGAAACTAACTCTAGAAAACTAGTTTTAAACAACAGCAGAAAATAACTTCTTGGCATTATTGAAATCTGCTATCCCTCTTCTACAAATACAGATGTCGAAGGTTTTATTTTCCAGATGTTTTTTCTTCCTTTCTCCTTCTGGAGGAGAAACTTGTCATGTATGATTCCTTTCCATTTATTTTCATTGCATTGTCATTCTGCTAAGACATTCTCAAATGTAGTTGTCTGGATGTATCTTGCTTGTCTCTATGTCTAGGGAGAATTTCATTAATCACTTTTAATAAACATAATTGCATCTTCTGCACTGATTAATGCTTAAAGTTTTCTTGAAACTGCAGTGTCTTCCTCTAATTTCACAGTTAAACGTTATTGCAAGCACATCATCAAGACCCCTACCAAGATGCCAAGGAAAAAGTACCTTAGTTTTCACTTTTTGGTAAGCCTTCTTGAATAATGCAATCTCCCTCTGAAGAAGTCCCAAGCATACATTTCTTATTCCATACTTAGATAATAAAATGAAGTAGATGTATTAATTTGAATACAGAGAAGGCTTGCATTTTTAATCTTAAGTCCTTTAAGATCTAGATCCAGGAAATCCAAGCTCTATTTTGTTTTGCTTGAAATGAAATTAAGAACAAGAGAAGAATTTATTTTCTAGCCAACACTGACATCTCTGCTTAGAAGCAGTCAATTATTATGTAACTCTATCTGTGATTATGAACTAGCAGTGAAACCAAAATTGGACAGGAATAGTAGCATGGATAGATTAGTTTCTGACAGAGATGTGTTGGTCCTAACTTGTGATGGAGGGGAGAGGAGATACACCATTTCTCAGCACAGATATTTATGTCCTCTGCTGTCCTGTGCCCATGCTATCACATGATAAATTTCCTGTATTTTCTTCCTCATATGAATGATCCTCTGCAGGACTTTGTCCTCTACTGAACCTTTGGTGATTTAACTGAAGCTATTAAATGTCTCTCACTGTGTACATTTCTATTAAAGCCCTCTTGGGAATCTTGAATAATATATTGAACGTTTTGCAAAGGGAAATTGAATCATCTTAGTTTCATTCCAGGACTGTGTGAAATATATGCAAAAGTATCGAGATATTTAGAGCAGTGACCTGTTACATGCTCATTTGTCCCATTTATCCTATTAATATAGTAGAAATGACTGGACACCAGTTCAATAATTATTACTCCTACACTATAGTTCTACCAGCAGTTTTCAAAGGTTCATCTTTTTATTCACAAGGGATAGGAAGGCTTGATCATTTAACATAACTTTTCCTTTCTCTCTGGTGAGAGTTTTTGTTTGAAGTTATTTCCTTGTCCGTGCACGATAATAAACTGAGATTTTTAGTTGTGTGCTGTGAATGGAGTTGTGTACCAAAATCCATTATGGGACTGTTACACCTGGGTTTGAATGTCTAGAAGCCTTAATGAGTTTTCCTTCTGTGGAAAAGGGATCTGCTGCTTGATGTTTCCCCTGTGAAAGTTCTGGAGATTCTGTATCCAGAGTAACTATAGCCTCTAACAGAGATCCTTGAGCATGGCAACTGTAGAATAATTAAGGTCTTGTCCAGAGCTCCTGACCAGAACGGATTATGCTAGTTTTGGGTGTTTAAGGCCTGATCACAAAGTTGGAGCATTTCCACCAACAGAGATTCCACAGTCTATGCTGTCAACCTTTTCCAGTTGTCTGACCACCCTCATGGTAACAAGCTTTTTTTTTTTTTCCCCCATGTATCTGAAGGCATTGGCCTTTGCATTTGTTGTCTTTCATACTATTACCATGCACTTCCAAAAATGAGCCAAGTTCTTTCTTTGTACCATCCCATTAGACAGCTGTAAGACCTCTCCTCTGCCTTCTCTTGAGCTACAGGACATGAGAGAAACTATTTCCCCACATTCTTTCATCTTCACCTGAGTACAGCTTTTGGATAATAGTGTGCAAATATCCCTCCACACCTGTTCTGATCTTGGAACTATTTAGTAAATCTGGGTGCAGGGGGCTTTATGTGGAACAGAAACACTGGTTCCCTGAGGCACAGTGTTTGGAGACTGAATTTTAGATACTGTGTTCTTGACTCAGATCAGATCCTAAAATCACAAAGGCTGAAGGGAAGACTCAAGTGATTCTTCCCATCAATTTACTCTGTATTTGTGAAACAGCTGGGAAAACGCTCATGAAGGAACTCATTGCAGAGGAGTCAGTTTGAGGGCTGGAATAAAACCCAAAAAGACAAGACTCTCTGAGTGAGAGTGAAGGCATTGGCAGTAGCAGGGAACAAGCAAATGTTAATACAGATGATGCAAACACAAAGAGCAAACTGGAACTACTGCATGGTGGGCACACAGAAGCCACTGTATATATCTTAACAGGCTTGGGCTTTCGTGGATCTAAATTGTAGAGGAACAGGAGACTACTTTTTTTTTTTTTTTTTTTTTTTTTTTTTCNTTACTCTTATCTTGTCCACAAATAAATGAATGTTACAAGAGAGGAGCTATGGAAACCACTGAGTTGCATTTCTCTGGAGTAGCAGGGAAAGATTATTGGTGGAAGGGGGAAGGAGTCATTTGCTTTCCAGCCACTGCTTTGAATAATGAAATATTTATTCTCTGGGAGAAGAAAAGCAGAAACAATAGAGCTGTGTTTATAGAAAAATGGTCATTTGTCCAGACTCTGATTTCTGGTTCATCAATACCTCTTTGTGAGAGGTACTTCCCAGAAATATGCCTTTGTTTCAAATGGAATGCAACCAGGGGCGTATAGTGCAAGGAATCTCAGTTGGACAGACCTAAACAAACAATAAGATAGTGCAAAGGCAGGAATTAAAATGTATATATTTATTTCTGTGCCATGTTCTGTTCATTACCTGATTAAAGCATGTGCCAAAATAATATGACTTAAAATTTCCAACCAGATAAGTGATGTTAGATGTTTTTTAAAGACTTAATGCAACATGATTCTTAAGGTCGTTGCGAAACTTTTCATAATTTTCCTGATGAGGCTCTAAACATTGGAAATAATCATTAAAGCTCTCTTAATTTATTCCTGTTCACAAGGACAAGCACCAATGTTTTCCTCTTTCCCGAGACCACTGGGCCCAGTGATGCAGTGTTATACTTGGAAGGAATATGACAGGTGGTGACTGAGATGACTTTAGGTCACTTTCTGTGTAATAAATCTATGTTCTCAAAATGACATCTGCTTGCCCAGAGGCTGCAGTAGTTTTTTTTTCTTCTCTCCATGCCCCAGTACTGTTTCTTTGGAAGCAATTACAAGCTAGGAGTATTTCTTAAAGCATTCTTGTTGAATGTGCCCCTGTTTGATGGCAGTGTGTTAAGGCTTCCTTTCTCTGTAACAGAACCACAATGTGGCCAGGTCACGGCAGAAATTTAGGACTGGTAGTTTAATGGTGTATGGGACAGGCTTCCAGTTTGTCTTGCTGTACTGTTTTCTCTTCCTACAAGGCTTGACCTTGGCTGGTATTTTGACGTTTGTTTGATTCTTTTTGAAAGCACCATCTAGTGGTAAAAACCGCCGAGATTTAGGACTAGGGTTCAATTTCTGCTTCAGGGCTGACTTTTTGTGATAAATCTGTCTCTCTTGTTTTTCCTTTGCTAAAAATACGGTTCAAGAGCATTTTCCCAGATTCTTCTCCAGCCTAGTTTACATTAGAAAACAAACTGGCTGCGTTCTGTCTCTGTGTTGCTTGTTTTTCATGGGAGCATAAGTCAAATGTAATGATGATCAAGAAGTTACCTATGATTCCATGGTAAATATAAAAGATGATTGTTGAGTTACAATCAGATAAACAAGAGAAGTACTACTTCAGTGGAACCGTGCATCTGCTCTAGAGGCAGATTGCTCAGCAGCAGGACTAGAGGGAGGAGAGCTGCTGTTTTGTCAACTGGTTGGATTTTTGATACAATGAAGTAGTAAACAAGATGAAGGCGTATTGTGGTCTCCCCAGCAAAAAGATGCGTACCAGAAGGGTGGCTTCAAGAAACAGTATGTACACAGTTGGGAAGCAGTATGTGAAATAAGGACAAGGATGGGCAGGCAGGGCAGAGACAGCTTCTGCCACCTACTGTAGAAACAAGTGCCATAGACTGGAAGAATGGAAGCAACAAAGAAGCAGAAAGTAAGGAACTATGTGAATGACAAATCATGGAGATTATTAATGAGAAATCACTGAATTAAAAGCAGCTGAATGCTTTTTAATGAATGCTTTTGTATGGAGAGTTGATTGAGAAGCCAGGACAAGCCATAAAAGAATCTGCGTAATGACTTGCACGTGGTTATGACCAGGTTGGCAACAGCTGGGTTTCAACAGTGTGAACACCCTGAAGTCTGCATGAGTTATTGATTTCTTGTGGTCACTGAACAAAACAAATATGTGCAGCCCAACAAGCAATATTTTATTTTGACTACTTATATATTTTAAAAAAAAAAATAGTGGGAGGGTGCTGAATCTTAAAAAATAGAAGAAATGTTTAGGAACAACTAAATGTCATTATAATTGGCAACTGCAGTGATGAACAGATGGTGTCACACCTTGCTGTCTTGCTTGGATCAAATACTTCCTCTGACTAATGGGTCATTGGACATCTATCTGTATTCCAGAAAAATAACACATTTTCTTCTCATCAGCACCATACTACAGGGTAATGGAGATGTCTTTCAATTGTGTTAAAAACAGCAATAAAAAAGTGTGTTCTGGTGATCAATATGAAAAAACAAACAAATGCAACATCTTAACAGCTATATCATAAAATACTTGTCGTAAAGTATGGTATTGACCTGCTTCTCGAGCATTTGGAGAGGAAAATACAAGCTTCAGCTTCTTTAACCAGGAAGGGTGTTGAAATCTTGTCTTATTTTAACCCAGGAAAATGGCACATAATTACTAAAATGAAAATGAAAGGTTTAATGTTGACAATTCTAGAAATAGTTTCAGCCTAACCTGCATTCAGTTTTGATCCAATACCATGTTTCTGATATAATCAAGAATCCACAATGAAAGGAAGAAAGTGACATATTCCATTTGTGCTGTGCATAGTGCATCTAAAATGTAGGGATCCAAACCACTCCTCAGCTATATTGTTACTTGTTACAGTAAAGGTACAACCCACAAACAGAGTTAGATCTGTTAACCTAGGCAGAAGATGCATTGCTGGTTTGAAGACTTCACTGAGTTCTGCCATAATACTGCAAAATTTTATTGCTGTATATCTTCCAAGCACAGATGTGGGAAAGGGCGAAAGACAGCTGCATGTGCCTCCTCCTGTTTACTTAAGTCATAAAAGAGGGTGTATGCTCATAACATGAGACTTTGAACTATCACCAGGTCTTAATCCTTGTGTTAGCCATTAGAAAGGATCACTCCTTTTCTGCTAGAGATGATGGATCAGTGACAAAAGGTGCTTGAACAAGTGAGGTCAAGTCAGCAAAGCCAATAATGAAAGTGTCTTTACAACAGTGACAAGCAAGGACACGATACTGATAGTGACTCAGAAATGCTTTTGCAACATGTGATGCACTGTGTTGATTAGAAATAACCCTCAAAAACTTGACTCCAAATAATAATTAGGTGTGAATTATCACACAAACCTGAAGGCAGCTGTGAAACTGTGCAAGTGTGATGATTAATATGGTGACTGTGTAGCAAACTGTGACTTGTAGGCAGGAGGAGTTGCTGAAATGCTTTTAAAAGTGCATAGGAAATGCATATTAAATTAAACTTGTTACCTGTGGTTTCTGATCAACATAAGCTGTAATCACTGCTTGTGTTGATCAACTCATGCATGTGGAGTTGAGCAAGTACTGCAAACAGTAACAATGTGTTACTGGCTGTTTCTGGAGTGTCAACGATGAGAATCTTGCACGGCAACAGTCTGTGCTGGAAAGGTCTGCAGATGCTAGTGCTCCTCTATCTTGTGTGCCTAGTAAGCATCTGTTAAAGACAATCACTGTTAGGTATGCTCCAGACAAATCTCTGCATAATGGTACTTGACTCTCCTTTAAAAAATGGTATTGCAAGTTTGGCTAAGCCACTAAACTTTCTATGTGCAAGAAAGGAAAATTGAACTCATGCATTACTGGTTACTAACATTGTTTGTCTAATAGGAGGATTTTTTAAAGGACTATATATAGAAACAGATGATGACTTGGGCTAGGATTTTTAAGGCTCGTTATCACAGAGGCAACAACTGTAAACCCTCTGGCTGAAGGTCTAAATGTGAATGCAAATCTGTGCTAGTTTACCCTCTGAGAGATGTTTCCATCCATTCTGATTTCAAAAGAGATCTGAAAGTATTATTGTTGTTATAAAATACTTCGTTTTAATTTTTTTTTCTTGGAAAATCTTTTACATTAAAGCTGAGCATCTCTTAACATCCCCAGCAGCTCTTCTCACATACAGACATTTATATTGTATTCTGATACTGCCCTCAAACTCTAGCAACTTTACAAGGAGAAGGTTTCATTAGGAATCTGGAAAGGTGGGCTTTGTTTAGTACAGGGGATTTGTTATTTCCATCAATCACATTACAGCAGCTTCTCAAGAAGGTTATTAAAGATTTTCACTTCTGGTGTAGCTCCAATTTAAAAGGGGGGGAAAAAGAGTAACTGTAAAGGTTACAATTTTGGTGAATTTATATTGCATGTTTCTTGTGCATATTGTAGAGAGGAACTATACAACATGACATGCTTTGTCTTCCAGTGGACTTAGGCACAAAATTCAGCCAACCTGTTATGTTGGTTCTCATGTCTTCTCAGTAATCGCCTGCCAAGCCAAGTCCTCAGTGGATGGCTCTTGATCATCAGATACCGTTTCCAGAAAGTACAGCTATCCAGGAAATTTACTTCGGCTAAGAAAACAACAAATTTATTTCTTGATGCTGTAGGTGATGTGATTTACTCTTTGGGAACATGTCCCACTCAGCAGAGCCAAGATGTTTTTAAACAGACAACTTCTTTTCAGAGGCAAGCAAAAGACACTCTAACTGCACAGAGGGGATGGGACTGGTAATGAAGATGAAAAGGTCATCTCTGTGTGTAGGCAACACATAGCACCACCACCATTTGAGTGATGGCACTGTTAACATAAATTACATCCCATTGCATGCATCTGCTAGCATGACAGTATATGCCATCAAATGAAACAGACTGAAATAGGCAATGCAAATCCACAGTAAGCAAAAATGGTTGTGAAGATACATTTAAACACTGATGAGGTAGGTGCAATGCAACTGAAATGTATTTGAACAGTGGGGAGGAGAAAAACCAAACCACAAACCCAACAACAATAACTAAAAAAATCCAGAAGCAAACCACAACCAAATAAAATGCAACTAATTTCTATTTCAGAACTTGAACAACAACCCCTCCTCTCAAAACCCAAACTCAAAGCAACAAAAGAAAAATCCAGACAAAAACCTGTTCTGTAAAGCAGGATCATTTGTTCTAGCTAGCATTTCATATACTTGCTGATCCTGGTCAGGTTAAAGGCTAAACAAAAGCAAGTAATTTATTGAAGGTCTTGTGTGTCAACAGGGTAGAGGTGCAGTAATGGTTATTGCTCTCTGCAGTTCTGTTTGCAGTTCTGTCAATTGATTTTGTGCAATTTCTTATTTTGGCTGAGTTGATTTTCATCTCTAAGGTAGCATTTGTAATACTTGACTATTTCCTAATCATAGCAATGTTGTTGCTTTCTGTTTGTCCTTTCTTGGATTATTTTGTATAAGAGCTGTCAGAATAAGTTACATTCATTATTTTTCCATAGCACTGCTAATCTCCCACTAGAAGGGAAGGATGTGACACGTTCCCATAAGTCTGATTCTACTATAATGCACCGAGGCTAAAAGAAACATTGACTGCTCACTGACCTAACTACCTAAGCTGATAGTTTTTGAAATCCTGAAATGGTATAAACGAGGAAAATCTCTTCATCTGTTATTATTCTTCAAGGCAAATCAGTTGTGAGGGAAACTGAAATGTGTTTACAGAAACCTATTAAGTAGAATCCTCAAAGGCTAAATATTGTCCACTCTGTTATGCTCGAAATATCTCTGTGCCACTTTTTTTACTGGGTCTATTTTTTTCTTCATTGCTCTTTCAGTTCTACCCATCTTACTTTTGCTTGATCCTATTTTAGTTTGTTCTGATTCCTCTGTCATCTGGAAATTATAAATACATCACATAGTTTAAAAGAATCTTCACTGAGAGATAGATACGGAACCAAATGTTCAAGTCTCTTGCTCCCTCTCATCCTGAAACATTCTGGTGAAGTTAGGATAAGGATTTCAGCAAAAACCATGAAACTGATAGTGACTATGAGATACCAAAAGGACTTCAGTGAGGTTTAAATGTGGGCTCAACTCTGCCTCTGCACAGGGGAAAACTTTCTGCTTATAATCCTCAGTTTTAAATGTTGCCTCATAGACCTGGCAGGAGAAGGAAAAGGTAGTTGATGTGTGGTACTGTGTAAGGAATCTTACAGTAACAAGCTCGTGTGTTGTGAGGCATGTGCATTCAGGTTTCCTGTGCAGTATTCAAGGACATCAGGCACTTGATACCACATAATTCTCTCTGGGGTTTCTCTGGGTTTTAGATAACTCTCCAGGTCATCTAGCCTGTCAGTCATCTATATACAGAAACTCACTCTGAGCCCCAAGGAAGATTTGAACAAATATTTCAGTTCTCTTTATTAATGGTATAATTACAAATGCCAGGTAAAGACAGTTTTCTTAATCTTCATATCTGACATGTTCACTTTGGGGCAAAAATCCCTGGATCCTGTCATAACCTGGTATTTGCCTTGGCAATCAATGCCATCCTCATCTTTTGACAGTGGCTGGTTTGGATCCTCCCCTAGACAGCCCTGGAAATGTCAATACACTCATCTGCACCTCTGCATATATGCATCTAGCTGAAGCAGCATCAGCCTAAGAGGTGTTAGCTTTGCCTGCATGTGGACATGCCACTTGTGTGTGTGGCAAAGTACAGTGAGGACCTGGGAAGCAAAAGTCATCAGATTCACTATTTGGGCACTTAGTGGGGGGAAAAAAGTAATCTTAATAGCATACACAGCACCTTTTCCCAGCAAAGAATGATTTTTTTTTTTTTTCTGAAGAATGGGAAGAGTGTAGAGATTCTGCACCAAGATTAAAATACAAATGTTACAGATTAGCACTGCTCCATCACAATAAACTGGGGACCTCTGATGATGCAGAATGTTCCAGAAGCAATATTAGAAGACTATCTGCATTTTGGCTCAGAACATGAATGTACCTCTGGGTCAGATAAAATGACTCTTGAACTTTATTTCAATGTGTGTATCAGGTCAAACTCTGTGAAATGTGTGCTATTGTGTTGATAGGTAAACTGAAGATCTTTCTGCCTGTTAGAGGTCTATAAGTGTTAAATGAAGCTCAGGTGCCTAATAAGGCACCTGATGCTAATATCAGATGAGTATGAGTCATGTTTGAGTCATATCTTCCCTGTTAACAAGTGAATGTATCTCCAAAAATGCTCTGTTGAACATACACATACCATAAAAACCATGCAGAACAAAATGTTGAGGGAGAGGGTGCTTTATGTCATGCTGGGCAATGTGGTGTTCTTAACAGCATTTTGCGCCAAATGGAGCTTCAGAGGTATAATTGATGACAAGCAGGATTAAATTAGGATGAATCAACCCATTTTTTCTGCTTGTCTTCCCTCATTCTTGTGAATCAAAGTTGTTACAGATCCACCTTAACTGGGTGGAGAAGTCAGGTAAAAGCCTGCTTGGCCACAGCACAATGGCATGAAACAGAGACACACTATGGTTCCATAAATAGAAGTGAAACTATAGATGAGTACAACCTTTAAGTTATTGGGCTACAAGGAACTCAGCAAACAAAGATTTTAGTTATTGAGATTATTGTAGTAAGTCTGCAAGCATCTGAGGAGGTTGGGTGGAGTGTTTTGGTTGAGGTTTTTGCTTGTTTATTTGTTGGGGCGGTTTTGTTGTTGGGGTTTTTGTTGGGTTTCCATTTGTGGGTTTTGGGGGCTNTCAGAGCAATCTGAAAATGGTAGTGGCTTAAGTTAGAAGGGACCTTAGAGATCATCTACTCTAACCTCCAAACCATGGGCAGGAACATTTGTAAGACAAAGTGGTTTAATTCATAAGAAAATAAGACAAGATGAGTGAGAATCCCTGGCATTGCATATTCTCTAAGCATATCCACTGATGTTGTGCTTTGCTGCAGATGTCTTAAAAAACACTGGACATGAAAGTTTTATGTCCTATGTGTTAGTGAAGTCTGCCAAGCTTGAGGATGCCTGAAATTTCCACAAGAGCAAAGTGATCCTAACAATAAGTAAGTCAAGGTAATTAGAGTAACGTGATAAATCAGGCTCACTGCAGCAGAGATTCTTCTCAGCGTGTTGCCATTTGCTTAGTCATTACAATCTTTTGTAAGAGAAGTATATGATCCATATCAGGATTTTTCAAGTGACACTGAAATCCTGTGCTGTAAGTACCCTGCTCACCAGGCTGAATTAGCTTGATTGGTTTTATATTGGTTTCTTGGTTCAACTCTCTGCAAAACCGTAGTCTATGAAATTATTTTAGAAACAGCTCCAACAATGTATTTGTAAAAGTATTTTGCAATGTAGTTGTGCTTACCTGCTTCTACACCACACTTCCCAGAAAAATAAATTACTGCAATGCAGTAAAGTCTTCATTTATTTCTGTATTGCTAACTGTGTGTGCTTTTCTATACATTGCCTTTGGGTATACAAGTGGTCAGTAAAACAAACAAATTCATAGTTTAGATCCAAAAGTCTCCAGGTCAGAACACAGTAGATACAGTTTCAGTGCTTTCCTTTGCCAAATTTTTATGACCTCATTCAGATTGCTCCATCTTTTGCTGTCTCTACTTAGCACCTTGAATGAACATAAACATGCTTATTTCTTCCCGAAAATTTTTTTGCCCATCTTTGAGGTATAAAAGGTAACTACTAATTTTAAATGTTCTCCTTAGCAGGGTTGGGAAGGAGTGCCATCAAATTTACAGTGTCATTCAGGAAAGTTATTGAGGAGAAAAATGCAAAGGCTTCAATTCAAAAGTAGAGATTGGAGTATTGAATAATGATTCTTGTCAGGGTGTGATGTCAAGAAGAGATGCCTAGACAATCAAAGGCTGTGTGAACTTTATTGAATTGTCCCTTCAGCGTCTGCTTCCAACATTGGAAGACGGTTCTATATATGCATTTACTTCATATTCTGACTACTATATGACACTTATTTGTTGAAAATATAAGGACAAAACTGAAAATTCAAGAGTTTAGAAGTTCTTTTATTACTATAAAGTTATATCTCAGGATTTCATTGCTGATCCAGGCTCTTTTCAGCAGTGCAATGTGTAGGGACTAGTGGCAACAGGCACAAACTGAAACAAAGCAGTGTGCTTCTGAAGAGCAGGAAACACTTTTTAAATGTGAGCATGACCAAGCATGTTGGCCACAGGTTGGCCAAAGAGGCTGTAAAGTCTACCATGTCAGAGCACTGGATCTATGAGGGATCCTGAGACAGCACCATACCCTCAAAAGACATCAGAGCATAACTTCCAGAGGTTCCTTCCAACTTGAACCATTCTATGCTTCTGTTAATGATTGGTGAACTGTGTCATTGCTGACCGAATTAGTTATGCTCTAATGCTTTAAGATCTGACTCTCTGACATAGCTGTATTAAATCGATGCATTAGGGCAGGGAAGTATGACTTTACACAGAGTTAAAGTAAGACTGGGAATAGGAACTGCTAGTTAAATTATTTCACCTTTCTGAAGCCATCCAGCTGGCATCTTAATCTTTAAAGGGCAGCATCTTGAGTTTCAGAGCAGATGCTGTGACAGCAGGTGCACCTGGGACCATCTGAAGCAGTTTGACCACAGGGACCTGCTCTGGCCACATCTGTGTGTACCTCAGGACAGGCCCAGAGGGCACACCAGCTCTGGGTAACACTTTGAAAGATTTTGCAATTTGTCATTGTACAGTTTTGTGTGGGTGGTTGTGGTTTTTTTTTTTTTTTTCCCAAAGTTACATTATGTACTTGGGGGGAAAAAAAATTATGCTTATCATGTAAACAAATGAAATTATTCTTTTGATGAGGACAGTCTATGTCAGAACAATATAAGCAAGTCCTGAGTTGCTTTTGTCCACTGAGGTCTGTAAGATCTCCCTGTCTTAGAAGGAGAATTGTAACTGTTCTTGGTGAAATAAATTTGTAAGCACTGTCTAGGTCTCCAAAGAACCAGCATAAGAATGTAATAATATAACATACAACTGAAACCTACAGCCTCACCCATTTTATACTATTTTATATTTTTCTAATTTAATGGGATTTTTTTTTTTTAAGGTTAACTTAAGCCTTTTGTAGAATCTCTTCCTTGTGTCTGACCTGACTATGTCATTAAACTGTGTGCTCCATATTAGACCAGGAAGTTACACTTTTCAAGGTTTTGCAAACAGCAGACTTGTTCTAATGTCACTCATTAACCAGTCATATGAGCTATTAAAACTCCACTTTCCATTTGGACAGAGCTGCTCCTCCTGAGCAAGATGCTGAGAACCCTGGAATTCACCCTAGCTATGGCTGTGTAGAATAAGCAGGTGGTGTTTATGGTTGCTGAGTGAAAGGTTATTAAATAAAGAATACAACTCTATTTATGCACAGAAAAATATTCGGTGACAGTTTGTACAACCTTTTTTTTCCCCATATCATTAATTGCTTAAAAATTCATAGTATAAATATTTAATCCTTTGGCATTGTGTTATTGATGTACTTGCTGCTCTGAACTGTGACAGCATCCTAAAAGCAATGGAATAGGTAACATACTAGTTGTTAAGGCAAGTCACAAGTGTGCACTCTTAGGACGTCCTCAATTTCCTTTAAAGACAGAGTTTAGCCAGATTTCTTACTTTTCTGATGCAACTTTTGCAGCTTCGGCTGGGCAACTGTTACAACTTTAAAAGGCCCATGCAAAGAATTGTAGCAGGTTTTCTGCGTTGCTTTTGCCAATCGTTTTATAAGATAATTTTTAACATGGATTCTTCCAAATCTGTTCTTTGGTAATTGTGGTAGTACTGAGGATGCAAATTTAATGTTAAATATATTAATCAGTAAAGGGAAGGTGACATTTCTTTCATATCCATGGAAAATAAGGTAGTAGTGTAATGATTGGGAAAACCCCAGAAAGCACTCTTTAGCCAGGCTGTTTGTAGATGCTGGAGACTGTTATTTAATTTTCATTAGTGAAGTTGTTTGTATAAAGATTGTTGTGGTACTGCTGCCTCGGTTGCCAGGTTTCATGATTTCATCCTTAGGTTGCTTGTTATGTAGGAGACTTGTGCACTACATACAACAAACTTGAGATGTTCCAAGAGCTGCACATTCATGCAAGGAAACACTTGACACTTGCACAGCTGCCAAAGTGATGGTGCTTGTGCCTCTAGGAAAGAGCATGTACAGCAGTATCCAGCAGGGTATTGCTATACGGCATACAGCAAGTCTTGGGGGGGTTTTAGCCTTAAAACCTCTTTTGGCTGGCCTAGTAAAATTATTCCATGAGGCGGCTGTGAAGACTTCCAAATTAATGTGAATACGCACATGATATTTAGCTGCTTTCTCAAAATGTATTCAGTTTGAAAGGTCCACATAAAAAGTGAGCAGTCAAGCAATCAGAGCAATGACATTAAATCCTTTATTACAAATTCTTGTTTCTCAGGGCTCACCAGGGACATGGTGAGTGGGAGTGGAATAACATAATACTATAGACTGGTAGCAATGGCTTGTTAGCTACACTATGGGGAATTCTGTTTATGAGGAGATTCTACAATAGTAAAACTTTATTCTTATTACAACAAATTCTCCTTCTTGCAGGGTATTTAGTAGCTGCTTACCTGAATGCTCCGGTGACATTCAGCCAACTCAGATATGTTTGGTCTGATTTAGTTGATTTTAGCAGCAAAGGATCAGAGACAGAGGTGTTAATTTTTATTTCTATAGGCCTATGCTGTGTGAATTTTTTGCCACTCTTTGTCTTTGGCCTTGCATTAGCTCTTTTACAGCTGTCACAGAGAAGCAGCTATGGATTTCAGCACATTAATACTGTATCTTGTTTATTTGTCTATATCTGGGCTTAGAGCTTCACGGGTGAGCAAGTCCAAATGATCCTCTAGGCTCCACCACTAAAAAAAAAAAAAAAAAAACAACTCAAGGGGGCCCGAATACTCTGCTTGTCTTTCCCTTCTCTAGGGCACTGACTGAAGCTAGTTCTTGATATTTTGCTTCCAAAAGTCCATGCCATTGCAGCACCAGAGAACAGTGTATTCCATCTCTAGCTGCCTCTTAAACCTCTCTTCCATGGCCCTCTTGAACAGGACTGTTACAATCAGCACAAGTTTTTCTAAAATCAGAACTCTGATTCCATATACTCCAGATGCACTAAAGAAATTCATGTGCAGTGCAGTACAGACTATTGTGAAACAAAATGACTGATACAATTGTGAAATAATTTTCACGTCAGTTGAATTTAAGACAAACTGCAAAAGAAAATACCTTCTCCTATTTCTCCCCAACAAATTAGATTCTCCTGTGACTTTTTTATGCCCAGGTCCCTCTGTGATTAGGGTATTATATATGCTTAGGGAAAAGTTCAATAACTTGCCTGTATATCTCTTGAAAGAATAACAAGCTTGGGGTGGAAGTTTGAAGTAAAAGTGCCAGTTTGGGGATAGGTCTAGATTTGGGTAGGAGTCCTTCAAGTATTTTTAAAGATCTTGTTTTAAAATCCATAAAATGTGACTTAGAATAGCTCTAACTTTTCTAATCAGCTCAGGCAATTTGACTGTCTAAGGATACTCAGTTTAGCATTTTCTTCTGACATATGATGACTTTCAGTATTGGTAAAGCTCCTCCTTCCCACAAAAAATAATTCATTTGCTATTGCTGTGCAATATCCAGTGTGTTGGACTCTGCCTTTGCAAGGCTGAGCACATTCTCTGCGAGTTCAGAACTGCCATTGGAAGAGTGCCACTGTCTCCTAAAGCCTCTCCATACCCTGTGGTGGAGACTGTCATTTCCTCTGTTGCTGTGCTGGCTGGTAGAGCAAGCAGAGAGGACATCAATGTCTTCTGTTGCTTGTGTTCCTCAGTGGCTATTACTGAGAAGTCTGGAGCCACATCTGGTATCTCTGGTCTAAGCTATAACGAGGATAAATTCTTAGCACTGAAGATAGGTAGGTAAGCAGAGGAGGGAAGAGGTAGTAAAGAAATGCCATCTCTGTTTAACTCCAAGACCTCAAATGCCCTGTCTATATGTCTATAGCCATTGCAGCATTTTTAGTCTTAGTTTTTAATGCAAACTGAAAGGGTAGGTAGATGTTAGCTGTGATTTGGACAAGTACCCTGTTGAGAATCACAGACCTAATAATCTGTAGCATCAGGAGCACAACTGTTAGCAAAACTGATACTTTTTGGCCTCTGTTTACTTTAAGGATTTTAGCATGAAAGTATCTCCTGTAATGCTGTACTAGTCATGTCATCCTCATGCCAAATCAAACAGCAGACTTCAGAGTTGAATGTTAAAGGAGGAAAAATGGGGTGTGAGAAGACTTAACAAATTTATACAAAGTTCTTTAGTTGTGGAAGGTTTACTTAGTAGATCTGGGATGGATAAGGTTGCTGTTCAGATTTTTGACTGCTTTTAAAAACAGTGAACGTTAGAATGATATTTGTAAGAAATTTGGGGAGGATTGGCAGAAGGAAAATGTTATTGCAGAGGTAAGAGAAGCACAAGTCATTCTCACAACTTGATCATTCTGCTACACAGACTAAAAATTATTGCTATAGGGAGAGGGAGGTCTAAAAAGGCAAGCAATAAGAGCCAGATTCACGCAGAAATTTAAAATGTAGAGAGAGATATCAATAACTGACTGCTTAAAAAGATATTTATTACAATTTGAGTTTGCCTAGGATTGAAGTCATTCAGGTGGCACAAGGCCTAGAAGAGGTATGTACTTTTCAACAGTGAAATCTAGAAGTTGAGAAGGAACTCCCAAACCAGCTTTAGGATGCCTGATTGAATCATAGCCATGCTACCTGCTGGTATCCAAATACTTAACTGAATTTGGCTTCAGTTCTTGTTTTGTCCTATTCTGCTCAGAATTTTATTCTTTCAGTGTTTTGTGGTAGCTCTGGGATGCATCTGCAATATGTTACATTATGGCTTTACAAAATCAGCCTGAATAAATGTTGCAGTTTCACAATTTGATTCCTCTGGGGTAAGTTTGGGCCCTGTCTGAGCTATTGTATTTTATTACTGGTTAGTTATTTTATTACTGATTAGTCCACATAGGTAGACTATGTTAAATACCACAGATAAGAAATTGCTATCTGATCCTGGACGAACTGTTAAAAGATGCCTCATTTTTCCTCTAGTGTGAGCTGGCCAACTTCTGAGCTATTCACCTTAAGAAATCTTTCCAGTACCTTAAATTATTGTTGCATAGTTCTTATAAAAACAACATTAGTCAAGGTAAGAGAAAATTTTATATACAGCTACACTCTTGTTCCAAGTACAACTGGTTGTGTGTAAGATAGGGGAAAAAATTATGCCTACGGAATTCTTAAGTCCTAGTTGTTTCCAAATGGTCCCAATTTAAAAAGCAAAAACATTCATTCTGAAAGTTCAGTCATGCATGCGCCCTAGGACTGCTGTCACAGCAGGAAAAGCCTAATCTGAGCAGCCTGAGTAGCACGATTGCTCACAGCATTGCAGCAGACTGTAGGTCAGTCCTCTCAAGGTCTCACTGCAGCATTTTGTTTAGTTATTATGATGTGTGGGCAGGCTTTTCTATCTTGTTTATACTCAGGGGATTCAGAGAACTTAATGTACATTTTAAAATGCTGAACAAAGGAAGAAATTCAGAAGGAAGGAAAAGAAGGATGGAGAAAGATTGTTTGTTGTTTTAGGTTTTTTTCAACCAGGGTATATAGTGACAGGACAAGGAGCAATGGTTTGAAACTGAAAGAGGGTGTATGTAGCTTACATATAAGGAGGAAACTTTGTTACAATGGAGATGGTGAGACAGGTGGTCCAGAAAAATTGTGGATGCCCATCACTGGAAGTGTCAAGCTGGATGGGACTTTTAGTATCCTGGTGTAGTGGAAGTTGTTTCTGCACATGAGTAGGGGCATAGAACCAGATTGTCTTTAAGGTCCTTTCTGACCCAAACCATTCTGAGAGTGCAAGCATCTCTTAGGCTACTCTACTCAGCCTCTGAGCTGCCTTTCTGAGCTAGGATTTTTCTGGTTTTAATTATAAATTTTGCCATAGTCCTATGTCAGGTACTTGGGATAGGTCAAAATTGCAGAAATAATTAAGTGCAACTACATCAGTGATTCCTGCTGATGCAGGTGATATATGCATTTATTACAATTACCTAGTATTAAAGATGTGTGAAGACACAAGGTATCAATTAAATGGAAATTGTTTTCCCTGTAACTAGATGGACAGTATTCATTTTCAATAAGTAAGATTTGAACCTTAAAATAGTCAGAGGTTTCTTCACCCATGCAATTCTGTATCTTAACAAAGCATTGTTATTTTGGTTCTGGAAAGTGTCTGAAAATACAAGTGACAGCAAATTTTGCAAAACTACTTAATTCTTAGGAAAGGAAAGGTCTGATTCATGTCTTCATTTCAGTTTCAGTGCTGTCAGCACTCAAAAAACATGCATTACTGCTACTGAGCACTAGCTACATTTGTTAAGTCTATGCCAGCCTAACTCAAGTGGAACTGAGGTTGCTGGGAACAGAGTTAGGTAGGTGGATTTTTAAAAAATCTTGTCATTTTTACTGCTTTTTCTCCTTGAATAGGGAAATGACTGTCATACAGAACAAGTCCTGTAAGTAATATGCTATAGTCCAGTGCTTACCTGTCTATATCCACACAGGTTACAATCCATAGTATGGAAAATGACACATAGTTTCTAAAAAAAACCCTAAGGTGGTAATTAGGATGGATAGTTCATGCTTCAGGTAAGCTAAAGGATAATCTTTGCACCACACCTTTCAAAACAAGCAACCAGAGATAAAAGTATGCTGCTTTTTTGAGGCACAGTTCAATGAACAATAGTACAGCCTCACAGTGTTTCTTCTGCCACCCTAAATAGACATCTAGGTTTTGTTTGGTTGTTTTGGTTCTAGTTTGGAGGTGGGGGGGAAGTTGGACAATGCTTTCTTCACCAAAAAACACTTGTTCCTCCTCCTCACCTATCTGTTACTTTAGAGAAGCTGGTACCTCTGTCTGTTACAGGAAATACTTGCAGCAAAAGTTTTGTTTGCAATGATTTGGGGAGGCACTGGATGAGAAAAAAAAAAAAAAGAGAAAAAAAAAGAAAAGAAGAAAAAATAATTATCAGTTTCATCCATGTTAGGAGATACCATAAACCTCATTAATGACAAAACCAGCCCCAACACCACTGTGGTTTCTTTCTATTCTGTTTTGTTGTTTTGTTTTTTTTTCCCAGTGTCCTAAACTGTAAATATATGATTCGGTTTCTGCAGTCATTTTGGAAATAGCATATATTGCTTAATGTTTGTGGTGCTACATTTGACAGTTCTATAGGCATTCAATGAGAAGCAGAAATCTAGTATTGTCTGAAAAGATATTTTGACACACAAAAGGAAGACTAATGAAAGATTAGCCTCTAGAAAATAGTGACATATTTGTAAACCATCTGACTGGTGGGAATTACTGTAGTTTAATGCCTCCTCACTTTTATTCAATTAGAGGACAAAGAAAGTAGAAAGGATTTCAATTTTATTTTAAAGCTCCAAAGCTAAGAAGAGAAAAACAAATTAATGTATTCCCATTTTGATAAATCCACCCCAGTGTCGAGAGCTTCACAAAGGCAAATGTGCTCCATGCAGTCTATTTCATTGTATTATTGAGACCTTCATGTGAAGAGTGTGCTGAGCCCTTTGCCTGGGAGGGTTAATTCCTCCCTCCGAAAGTTCAAGATTTAAGAAGTGTGCTAAATGAAAGTAGCATAGAACAAAGTGCTTTGATACTGCACTGGGTGGTGAGGTTTTGTTGGTTTTTGATGGTGTTTTTTTTTTGTCTGACAACAAAGCAACACATTCATTGTATAGAATGACTTTCTCTCCCAGTTCTGGAAAAGCTCATTGTTTATTCATGAAGGAAGGGCAGCAAGGCCTGCCTAATCCAAGCACTGCTTTTTTTTCATGCCTTTCTTAAAAGGATGATTCTTGCCTTATGGAATTGAAATATTTGTAGGAAAATGTGTGTGGCTTGCAAAAGGGAAAGCAAATGGGAGATGCCAACTGGGTATGTGTTCACAGAATGGTAGCAATTGCAAGGGACCTCCAGGAAGCATTGAGTCCAGATCCCCCTGTCAAAGTGGGATCACCTAGGGCAAGCTGCACAAGATTGTATGCTGGTAGGTTTTGAAAGTTTCCAGAGAAGGAGACTCTCTGGGCAGTCTGCTTCAGAGCTCCAGCACCCTTACAGTAAAGAAATTTCTCCTCTTGCTGAGGTGAAACCTTCTGTGTTCTGGCTTGTTCCCATTTTTCCTTGCCCTATTACTGGGCACCACCAGATAAAAAGACCACTACCTTCATCCCGACACTCAAGCCTCAGGTACTTATAGATTTTAAGATCCCTTCTCAGCTTGCTCTTCTCCAAACTGAACAGCCCCATTTATCTCTGTCTTTCTTCACAGGAAAATGTTCAAGTTCTGCAAGTCATGTTAGAAGTTTTAAATCAGATCAGGTTGTGTTTTTCAGTTGCACTTTTTTTCTTCTTCATGAGCACTGACATAAATATCACTTGCATTTTATCTGTGTCATAACTGACCTCTGATTCTACCACACAGTTCAGGTGTAATTCTTCTTGCATTTGGTAGGGCTGGATCTGGTGTGTCATTTAAAAAAAAAAAAAAAAAAAAAAATTTGAGTATTCCAGGGAAGAATTCAGGTGCAGGAACTGGTAAAACATCAGAAAGATGTGAAAGTCAGAAAAACTGGAAATGCATGTATTGACAGAAATTAAAACGAAAATGAGTGAAGAGGGGGAAATTATACAGCAGGGAAGAATTCCTGGTCCTCATTTTCAGTTAGGAGACCTGTTTTTAAAACTTTGTGGAAACACAAACCTGAGTTTATGCAGACACTACCTGTGCTGTTTTAATGACTGAGAAACACCAATTCCATCAAGCAGGAAGGCAGAGGTATCTGTAGTAGGTAACTCCAAGCCACTTGGCAAATGTGCAGTCTGTTTCTTCTTGGACTGTGACTGATGGATGCACATACTGCCTTTTGATTTGTGCCCAGTCTAATTTATGTACCAACCAGACTGTCCTTTTTTTAAAACAAGATAGCTCCCACCTTGTATATTGTCCTTGAAAAATTAAAAAGCCTATTAGATAGTTTAAATAATTTAATTAGATGAAACCAAAGGGCCAGAACTCCCTCTAATCCTGTTGAAATGAGAAAAAAATGCCTAACTAAAGCTCCCCAGCATTTCATTCTGACAAGGTTCTAGTGCACAATGATAAAATTTTCCATTCTCAATTATTAAAATCCACTTAACCAGCAATTCATAAGCATTATGGAACACTTATCTACTTCTAATAATTTGTTTCTAAGAGTGTCTTATAAGAATTCGATGTTAATGGAAATATAAGCAATTAATGCTAATTAATTTTTCCTCAATTCAGTTTTTTAAGGCAGCATTGAAGCCTTTTTGTTACTGACATTGTTAGTGCAACTGCCTCTGTTTTGATTTAGAGTTATTGTTCAATGTAGCTGAGAGAGTGAACTGAGACATTGACAGTGTGGGAGTGTGTCTCAGAAACAGAGATATCAAGTGAGCTATTTGAGCTGGTTATCAATTGTTAATTGTCTACTGATCCTTAAACTAGATACCTAAACTGAAAAGACCACTTTCAGCAACAGCTGCAAATTATATGGATCCTGTAGGTGTGCAGGCCCTACAATATAAGTGGGATACTAAATTTTTCATTGCCTATTTGAGCTTTCATATCTAGACAAATCTCCTAGTGTGAGCCTCCAAACCCAGTGCTGTTCTAAATTCACTTATAACTAGAATATTTGAACTGAAACTCCATGTACAGCTGCATATTGACCAATTGTCCATAAATATATTTACTGATGGATTTTGTATGTCAAATACACTTCCTCTAGGATACACCAGTACAAAAACTTGACTTGCTCAGTGCTTACTGGGAGAACAACCTCTGTACTTTCAGCTGTCTCTTAAACCACCTGTCTGTTCTTTAGGATTCATCAGCATGGTGGTTTTGAATGCTGTGGTGAGTTTAGAGCTTGTTGCTGGTACCTGCTCACCATTTTTCTGACAGAGCATTTGACTTCCCAGCAGCATCTTCAAATGGTAGAAGGCTACAAAATAGATCCCATCTGATATTGTTCATTCTTAGAAGCAGTGATTGCAAGCTTAAAAGCTGAAAATATTTTGTCTTTGGAGGTTCTGTGGCTGTAGTTGTTTGATGTCAAATGCCCGAGCATGAGACTTCTACAAGCTGAAGAGTCATTTGGGATGTCCTCCAGCACCCAGATCATGACTGCTTGCCTTGTCTCTACAGGACTAGTAATAGAAGTTTGCTTTAGTTGCAGCTGAGTGAAATAGCTGCAAATGTTCAAGAAACTTGCAAGTCAGCCATAATGTCACAGATTTGATATTGTCACTTGTGGTGATGCGGATTAGAGCAGAGCAGGATAATACTTCAAGACAATACAATGCTGCTGTTGTTCATGAAGGTTACCAGATCTGTTGTGGCTAAGGTTGTTATTATTTGGAGAAGGAGTCATTTGTATTTGATGTCATACAGATCCTGTATTTAATGACCAAACTCCTCAGAATGTCACCTGTTTGCTTTCAGTGCCATGAAATGTGTGCTTGTGTGGAAAGTTCATAGTACCAGGTTGAAGTAGCCTTTGTTTTATGTCCATCTATGCTTCCCATGATTACTGTGGGTGCCAGAAGGGAGAATGACTGCTGAAAACATGCTACATGATGCTGTTTAGCGACAAGTTATATTATTCCCCTTTGGATGAGCCTGTTTGTCTCTTTTTTATTTTTTTTTTTTTTTAAAGGCTGCTTGTACATCGAATTTTTTTAATTACTGTTATTTGGTTGGGATTTTTTTATGGAACTGGGTGGAGTAAACTTCAGTAGAATGAGTCAGTGTCAGACAGCACTGAGTGGACCATTTCCCACCCTTGGACATAATCCTGTTGCTGCAAAGGGTGGTAGCCATTCCTGAGATGAGGACATAAAGTTATGTGTCCAAACATTCTGCACCAACACCTTTCCTGTCAAATAGTCTGTCACATAGGAGTCAAAATATTTTGATATTGATGCTTTTTGCAATACACAGATAGCTGATGACAGAAAATTCAATCTGTGATCCTGCTGGGTGCAGCACTGCTTTTTGTCAGGTTGCAGCACATGCTGCTGCTTCCTACAGCATGGAGACCTGTTTGAAAGGCTGCCATTTCTCATGGTACATTAAAAATCAATACAAATAAATAAAGACATAGTCATTCAGGGCATGCAACTTGATGAATAAAACAGCATCTTAAAACCATGTGGACTTCCTTTGTCTGGCTTTGAGGGGTTTTGTGAGGTTTTTTGGTTTGGTGTTGTGTTTTGGGTTATTTTGTGCTGAGGGTGATGGTTTGGGTTGGTTGGTTTTGTCTGAGTTTTTTCTGGGTAGTTTTGTTGGTGCTTTTGTGTGTTTTAGATGTTTGTTTTGTTTGATTTGGGTGTGATTTTGTCTGGTTGGTTTGAGAAGCCCTGGATGAAATACTTGCAATGCATCTCCCACAACCCTCGTGGTCACTTTTTCTAGGACTTAAGTATAGATGTACTCAGTACTCTGAAAGTTGTTTGCTGACATCCATTAACTAGAGCTTTGTGTTGTCAATGCTTTCAGTACTCTAACATACCAAATGATTACTGTTTACCCATGTAGTATCATCAATTTGTGCTCCTAGTATTATCTATTTCTATTCCTGTTTCAAAGTCTAGTTCTTGCTTAACTGAAGAACCATCTTCTGTAGTATGTGATGTTTCTCAGTGCCTGAGATTGCAGATCTCATTTTTCTTCCCTGTTGCCTTTTCTAGTCTTGCATAATGGGACTGCAGCAATTTCACCCATTTCCTTATTATTCTTTGATGCAGTCTATCCACAAGTCCCCTTGTGGAGAATTAGTGACTTAATTTGTTTGAATATACTTTGAGATAAGACATGTAGCTAGTAAGGGGTAGTGGCATTTCTGCTCCAGTTTGCATGTTTTGTCTTACTGAATCAGCTGAATTTTAGCTTTGCTCAAGACAGGCTTAAATCCTTTGAGAATAAATCAAAACTCACACAAGACTACCTTCTGGCTGTGTTGTTATTCCTAGGACAGTGCTGAGGAGAAATCACATCAAAAACATGAGCAACACCTCTAATATCCTGTTCCTCATTACATCCTGTTTCATACATCCATAAAGAACTTCCTTCACGGATTATCAAATAGTGCCTTGGTTTGCCTTACACCTAGTAAGCATTATCCCATTGTCTGCAGTTTGGTGAGATTTTTTCATTGTTTCTGGCTGTGTACCTGTGTCTGGTTTATCATTCTGTAACATTGATGTTTAGTCAATGCATGACTTTGCAACCTCACCTCTTTTTAAATGGTGACTGAATAACCTCTGGATAGAATTTGTATAATGAAGGAAGCTCCTCTTGTCTGTCTGCCAGCCATTTGTGTCTTCAGCTAGAAGTGGGGCCTTCAATATGAAACTTATTTATCTGTGCTGCAAGGGAGATTCTTCTAGTTGTAGGGTTCATTGTTTTCTTGGACTTCACTGAAAGTTGCTATCTTGGGTATCCCCTCTTTAAGTGTCAACTTTCCAAATTTTTCCTCTATACAGTCTATACTGTCCTTCCTCTTATGTTTTTTTGTTTGGTTTTCCATTTATCTCTAACTGTTAATCAGAATATTGAATTTCTTCTCTCACTATAATGGGCAAAAATTTCTTGCCCAGTGGGATCTAAAAATAAACATTTTTCACGAGCTTTAAACTGGTGCTCTTGTGACTTACAGTAGTGTAAGACCCCTTTAAAACATGGTAGTAGTTTGCTCTTATCAACTAAAGCTGCAAAACTGTTTCTTTTGAAGAGGGATAAGTGCCAATCTGCTAATTGCCTTCCCTTCTCCTTTGATCTTTCAGACCAATTTTTCTTAACATCACAGGACTTCTCTGAATTCTGAAATGAAAGGAGGAGTCTTCTAATCAGTCTTAATGCTCTGCATAATTGTTTTTCCCCAAAGAAGTGAGTTCATAACTCAGCTGAGCAAATGTGTTTAAAAACACTATTTGGGTCATCTAAACAAAGTAGCTGGATGTCAGCTTCCAATTTTCTTTCGAAGACAAAATTTATGAAGTTAAGGGAGACTTCAGCAAGTATGTTTTGGGTGGTTATAAGGGATTTTGTAGCCCATTACATTGTGTATCCTGTTCTGCTTCCACCCCTGGTGATGAGGATATGGGCCATTGATGTGTTCCCCTGAGACCCTGTTGACCTCACGTTTTCATAGGAGTATGCAATAAGATGGCCTTGCAAAGTTGCTGACAGGTGCACTTCCCATCATTCATCTGATCTGTAGAGACACTGAATCAACAGAATGAAGATCTCAGGGCTACCTCTCTGCAAACAGCTATGTCCTTCAGAATGATACCTTTGTCCTTCAGCGTTCATTCAAGTGCTTTTGGAAAACGATAGCCTGAGCACTAAAATAGCACGGAGCATCCTAGTCCTCCAGAGAAGGAAAAATACAGATTTAACATCAAATGATACAGCATTGTTTTCTTATTCTTTTGTCTTTCACGTCAAGATGACAGATTTTTTTTTTTTTTAATTCATTATTATTGACAAAGCCATTTCTTCTCTGGCTATGTCATTGTTTTTAATTGCCTATGTTCTGGTTTGTATGTTACATATAAAATTTAAACCCACACATATGCAACTGCATTCCCAACTGCAACAATGTCCAGTTCAGACATCATCAGGGACTGCAAATAAAATCATGACAGGTTACATCTCTGAAGCTGATCCTGTTGAATCCTGGTCTGGGATTCAGTCACTGAATTTCATCTACAGCTGTTTTCCAGCTGAGCGTGGTTGAAAAGTTTTCCATCTGTCTGTCACTTACTGCAAATCCCAAATTATGAATGCAAACTTAACTGTAAGAAAGGACAGAAACTAAGACAGCTGTTCATGAATCCCTCTTCTTTTAGGTGAAAGGCAATTTTGGGTTCAACGGTTTGCAACCTAGTGAGAGGTAACACATTAGGTAGAAGCAAGGACAGCAAGTAAACATTTGTTTTGCACAATTCCTAAGTGATGGACAATGAATGTTCCATACGCAGCAGGGCAAAATTGGGTGCAACTTCTGTTCTAAATAATTATCATCTGTCTTTTAATGGGCTCTGGTTATCCAGTGCACTAAGTTTCCACTCAGTGGGTATTGTAGAGTGATAAGTAACAGCAATGTCCTTGCATGATCATGCCATCTATGTATTGTATGTATGAAATCAATATTGCACAGCATAGGGAACACTTCAGCCACAGCACTTAGCAGTTTATTGTGTGGAATTGGAGATACCTGTTTGACATTTCATGGAAGTATAAAAAGGAGTGTTACTGAGATTGGAGATGTGCAGTGGGGAGTGTACCTGCTGTATGTCAGCCAGGCTTGGATCTAGTACTGTGCAGACTCACGTACTTCTCATGCTGGGCCTTTACGCTGAGCAGTCTCATTATTTGCTAACAGCAGTGTAAGTCATCACAAGAAAGAGTCGTAGAATCATACAATGATTTAGGCTGGAACGGACTTCCGAAGATCATTTGGTCCAAGCCCTCTGCAGAAAGCCAGGGAAATCCTCCATTTTATAGAGCTTTTGATACCTAGTATGTGGAAGAGGAGATGCAAGATGATGGTAGGTTGCTAGTTCTGCTTGCAGAGTAAGTTTCAAGAAAGGCCATGGTTTTGGGGGTACTTCAGTGTAAGTTAGTGACTTAGAACTATAACTGTGACCAATGATGTGATTTTGGGGTGAAGTTTAATTTAACTGTCTTGGTTGGTTCTTTTGCTCTTACTGGATTAGTTTTTCATTAATCTTGGTGACATTTAGTTGTAGGTTTCTTAGCTTTTTTTTTGCACTGGATAATGCAGCAGACACATGCACCATGCCCAGTGTTGGGGAAAAAGCTTGAAGAGGCAGATGACAGCAGCATGAATGAAATTCAGCTTATAAAATTAAAGTGGCTGAAGATGTTAAAGGTTGCTAGTGGCTGTTGATTTGATAGAGCAGGAGAAAAAACTTTTAAGCTATGTCTTTGGAACTTGTTTTGAGTGTAGAAATGAGAAGGGAGGGGATCAAGTGGTGAGGAGGCAAACGTTCTGGTAGTAGGCAGACTATTTAAAGAGAAGAGGGCTAAAATACTTAACTTCTTTCTCTACCTAATTGCAAATAGAGCACACAATAGCACCTGACACAGCTCTAGCAGTGTTTCCAAGCTGGCTGCTGACCTTCCTTCGCAACATTTTCTACAACTATGGAAACAGTGATGGAAGCCCTTTTGAAATCTTCTCTTCAGACACAATGGCTCTAAAGGGTTTCTTGATAGATGTGGAATTTTGCTGTTACCTTGACAGCTGTGTGAATTGCTGACCCTTGCAGCTTTCTGCTGCTCTTTGGTGGCACTGATCACAAAACTACAATGCTAGTAGAGATCCTCTCAGCTTTCTGACCTCTGCTACTGCTGTTAGAGCTCCTTTCATCGACTTACCATTAGAAGCAGTTTAGAAGTGCCTGCTTTTTGTCTGCTGAACACTACCTTGGAAATACCTGCATTCCAGACAGTCCTCTCTGCCTGGGATTGAACTGGCAGGACTTCAGCGTGAGCAGTCAAGTATGGGAGTTGTTTTCATTACAGAATGAGAAGAACAGGAGAAGAGGGGGGGCTTTAGTGAGTTGGCAAAATTATTGTAGCTTCTCATCACAGGGGAAACGATACCTGGCTGGAACGATCTCAAAGCAGTGGAGAGCATAAATGTCCAAAGGCTGGTTGGCTTACTTATAAAGCAATACTGAATGGATTGAAAGAGTAGTTGTAGGCACTGCCCTGTGAGTTGCAAAGCAAAGAATCTCTGTGAATTTGAGACTTCTTTTGTAATGAGCATATTTTCTTCAATATAAGACATTTCAGTTGTTTCAAAAGGTTTTTGTGCTGTGGGTATGGTCTGCTGCCAGACATGCCAACTAGTTCCTAAAATGCAGCATGCCTTTGGAGACAAAATGTACACTGATAGAGCTATGGTGCTTGTAGGAATAGATGGTACACTTTACATTAGAAAGACATACTTTAAAATGGGTTTATCCTGATGATATCTGTGTTTTCAAATCATCACGTAATCCTACTTTTTTAGGGGAAAAAAAAAGAAATAAACAACCAACCAGTGACAAGATACATCAGGTGTTGTTCAAAATATGTAAGCAGGAGGAATACAAGAAATCATCCTGTGAAACACCGTCAGGCAAAACAGAATATCAAAGCAGTGACATATTAGAGGATGAGGAGTGTGTGATTATTTTATACAAGAGATCAATGGAGAAAGAAGTGTGACTCAGGGTATTATGGCTTATTAGAGCATGATGAGTGTGTGGTTATTTTATACAAGGGAGTGTGTGGTTATTTTATACAAAGGACCAATGGAGAAAGAAGTGTGACTCAGAGTGTTATGGGAATCTTGATGAATTTCATTAATTTGACCAGAAACCAAACATTAATGGTATCTCTTTGACTTGGCAGTAGTGTCAAAATACCCACTGCAAACCCACTACAAATATGGGATTTGCTTTCTCCCATGCAATTCCATATTACCTCTTAGAACTGCTCTTCAGGACTTTATTTGCCCAAAACCTGTGTGCAACTTGCAATTCTTCCATGCTTCTTCAATGTGTCTGGTAGGTTTGCATTTTCAGATACATACTCATCAAAATGTTGCCGACAGCTGTCTCCAACTTCAGCATAGAGGAATGCACTTTAGGGTGCTGCTTTCAGTAGAACAGGAAATGTGAGTCTTGAAGGAGGAGAGGCACAGCCTTCCAGCTTCACATCAGGTTGTTCTTCCTTCAGTTTGAGTTTGTGCCAGGCAGGTTGCTTCATTGCTAGGTAAATGCTGTAACTTAAGACAAGCACCTTTTCAGTACAATATCAGTCATACATTAAATGTTTTCATTATCTTTTTGCATTCTGTGTGCTTTTCTGGTGAAATTGATCTGTGCACTACTGGTTTATGCAGATTTGGTTTAAAAAAAAAAAAATGTTAAAAACCACAAACCCAAAAAAAACACCTAAACCCAAACTGAAAAAAACCCAAAACTCCACCAACAAAACCTCAGAAAACAGATTTTTCTTCTCATAAGCTAAAATCTTTGTAGTCCTTTGCTGAAGATGGTGTAGTTATTCTGTGTAGTAAGAAAAAATGCTGTGCATGAAAAATCTAGAACTTTGTCCTGCACAGTGTGATCATAAATATGTATCATTCGTAGTATTAATTACAGAAAAAAACCTGACAGTGCCATCTATTGTCACAACTGTTTGGTGCTTTGCATCCTATAAATCCTGACTTGAAGCACATGATAATATTTCCTTTTTTCAACAGCTTGATCTGAGATTTTCAAGGTATTTTTGCCTACCATGGCTAATCATTTTGCAACTTTGGCTATGATTTGTATCAGTAGATCATTCTCCTACCAGTGTTAAGCATCCATAAAGTTTTATAATCTCTCTTCTGAGAAGCCAGAATTTGGTATTTATTTATTTATTTAAAAAAAAAAAATCAAAAATATGACAAATCTTTGTTTTGTTGAGCCTTGTTAGGGTCTGGCAGCTAAACACTGCTAAGGTTGTGTGCTGTGTGTAGCACAGCCCAGCAATGCTGTCAGTAAGAAACTCCTGCAATTTAAGCTCTTGATGGATAGAGCTGATTGTGGCACCGATTGTCTCTGGAACTGAGAACCCTAGGAATAATTTTCTGTTTGTAAATTAAGGCTGTGTTGTGGTGTACACATGGAAGGGAGCAAAATTAACTCCAAGGCTCTATGATTCATCTTTGACTTTGGAACATTACCATCGCTTTAAGTAATTACTGACAGTAAAGCATATCTGTTCTCAGGTATCTACCTATGCCACTCTAACACGAGTATGCCATGCAAGTGACTGCAAGAAACATGAAAACCATCAGGAAGTCCAAAAGTAGGAGAAAACCTTAATGGGGCTGAGATCTTTCCCTGTTAGTGTCATTCATTTACTGATACTTTGACACAATTAGTATCAGGAACCCAGTGCCAAAAGCTGTTTTCCAGATTGGGAAATGAATATGAAATAGAATGAGCATGTCACGGGGATTTGTCATCATTTCTGAGGTAGGATTATCTTTCATGAGCTTTTGCTAAGGAAAATTTTCCTAATGGGGTGTGTCCAAACATAGGTGATACCTAGTGGTTGTTCTTCTCCCTGTCCTGTCACTGGTTCTGTTCCCTGCAGGCTTGCGTGCTGGGTGATATTCCAAATCCCAACTAATCCATTAAAGTTGTTAAATATACAAAGTTTAAGGCCATGATTAAAGGGTTTTCTTTTATAGACAGGCATTTGGGTGGTGACTCTCTTCCAAAGTTTGTACACAAAACAGATGCTCAGAACAGGTTCATCTCCCTTAGAGTTTAGAGCACCCTCTAACTACTTGCTGTGAAAGTAGAGGAATAATATCCAAATATGGTTTCTCCAGAGAGAATGAAAAATAAACTACTACTCATAATTCATTCCTAATGTTAGACTGCAAGAGTAAGTGAAGTGCTGTGTTTTGACTGCAGCTGAATTTTACCACTGAAACAGTGTTAGGTAGATTTTTCTCTTATCATTCGAATTTGCAGATTGTGATGTGTTTGAACTACAAATATATGAAATTCTATATCTTGTGTTATATGGGAGGCCATGCTGTTCCTTTTTCTCTTCCTGACCCACAAATAAGGGTGGGAAGGCATAGTAATTAGAGTAAGAATTACACCAAATAAACTCTGAGATGCTAAGAGGTAATGAGCATGAGGGAGTTTGTCACATTCACTTGTGCAAGCACTTTCTATGGCAAACCAGAGTTTACATGTGCATTTATCTGGTAAGATATTACAGTGCAGGAACTGTATCAGTCACCTCTCAATTTGCTTTGATTCTCTTCGCATTAAATAGCATTTTATTTTTAAAATATGGTTCAATGACTGAAGGGAACAGACATGATGCTGCAACTCTTTCAAGAGAAAATGAGGATGGAATTGGGAAATCAGCATAGTGTCTCAGTGAGTGAAGGTAACTCAGGACATGTCTACACCAGAGGCAGAGAAACAAAAGCTGGTCTTGCATGGCAGCTAGGTACAAGTGGGTTTCAGCCTGGAAGCTGAGTCTGTTGCACTGATAAGCTCACCCAGCTGTCAGGGTGACAGCAAGCTGGGAAGTGACAAACTGCCCTGTTCTACTTGGAACCCACTGACTGCAAAGGGAAGAGCACCTTTGCTTAGACTACCTCCTTCCAGCATCACAAGGAAAGAGTGAATGCAGAAACCTTGCTGTTCCTCATCAGGCACATACCTAGATGAGAATTATGCTGGGGTAAAACCGTGGCTGAGTCAAATTTGGTTTGTTTGGGTTTTTTTGTGTACTAAATGCTGGAAACATTTTTACTTCTCTCCTCTCCTAATTAAGTATTTAATACACCTACAGTGCTGAAGGCTTCTTCTCATCCCTAAACATGCCTTGTTTTGTAACTCTAAGACAACAAGTAACACTTGCATCAACCTGACCTTCAACAGTAGTTGAGACAGATTTTATTCAGACTCTGCACAGCTACCTAGTTTTTATTACATAATTAAATTGTGACTCATATTGTTAGCTATATAGAATCAGCACCTGAAAACATACATACAATTTTATTTTTTTTTAAGCTACCAAAATAATTGGAATTCTTCCTCAGAGTGGTATGTAGCTCTTTTGTATCCCTGTATTAGTACATTGTATTCTGTTCCACTATTGTATCCCGTTGAACTTGGTGGAATACATTATGCAAATCCATGCCTGCTTCTTGTGTATCAGCAAGAGAGATCTCTGAAACGTAAGCACTACTGCAGTTACTGCTTCGAGTCAGGCACAGTCCACCCTTTGTGAGAGCAAAGGGTGCTGTGGAGAGCATGCAGCTTTAACTGCAACTTAAATAATACAAAAAAATTAAAATGTGCCGATTTTAGTGATCTAATCAGTGGTTTCCAGTGACCAAAATAGGTCATGTTTGAGAGAATGCTGTAATACATTCATAGCAATGCTGAGGAGGAAAGAAATCAGTTTATAATATCAAGTCCAAAGTCTTGGAGAAATGCTGTATTAGAGAAGCAAGGAAAACCATACCTCACCAGCTTGGTCCTGTGTTCAATTTCCTATCACTGCTATTAGGCAGAGGAACATAAACCTACAAAAGCAGAGAACAGGAATCAGAGGAGAGATGGCAGACAGTCCCTCATGGCAGCGCAGCAAAGAGTGGGAAATGGGAGAGACAAAGCTATGGTTGTGCAAAGCACTGGAGATTAAATAATCATTAGTTTGGGTAAGCCTACTTGATTTCAGCTGAACAGTGCCTCAAGGAAGGAGACAGGGCACAGAGCACATTCACAGCTGAGCTGAAACTCAGCTTGAGGTCTGTGAGGACCATTGCTGGGGGTATGTGATGCCAGGGAAGAGAATCAGTGTTTTTCATGTGCAGACAAGCAAATCACAATACTTCTGTATATAGTTCTTCATTCAAGGTGATGTGCTTGATGTTGTGTGTTTGTGAACCTTGTAGTTAAGGACATAACTGAATGTCTTTACAAGCCTTAGTTGGTAGTAGGTGAACAAGGCTCCCAACTGAGCCCTGAGCTTATTGAGCTATGGCCTAACATTTTACCTGAAATTTGCCAAGGGAGACTTATCTTGGATATTGGGAAAAAATTCTTTACTAAAAGGGTGGTTAGGTGTTGCTGCTAAGGAAGGTGATGGAGCCATTGTCTGTGGTGGTGCTCAAAGAATTTGTGGACAAGGCACTTTGGGATATGGTTTTGTGGCCATGGTGGTGTTGGGTTGGCAGTTGGATTCAATAATCTTGGAGGCCTTTTTGAACTGAAACAATTCTCTGGTTCTGTGATTTGTCATGTTGCGTCACAGTCAGATACCTCAGGAGCTGCTGTCTTTGCCAGGTATTCACGTGATGCCTGGATTCTCTAACCTAGCTAGGACATGTAGAACACCGTGATTGCTGTAGCGCATTAATATTTAGACTTGATTGTAACCAGACGTTCTGTTACACTCTTGTATTTGCTATCGCTGGTGTCATGGTGAGAAAATCTGCAAGGGACTTAGATTGTCATGCACCTTCCTACAGACCTTTTCCTGTTACGTGGAAGGTGAGATCACATCCAGATGCAGAGGCCTGTATGTATTCCTCAACCTTGAATGGGGATGAGGCTTGAATAGATCCTTTCCTGCTCCCCTGCAGGGATCTAAGTTCTTTGTAATATATGTACCTCAAGGATAATTGGGACCTCAGAGCTGTAGCATGTGTCACTGATACATCAGCTTTCCTGCCTGGTGCTACAGAGGGTTAGTGATATGAAGGCATCACTTTTGTCTTGTAACAGAACTGTTGTACTCCCCAATCAGATACTGTCATTTACAACAGTCACCAAGTCTGCTCTGCCAAGAGGTTGCCTAGGCTTGTGACAAAAGGTTGCTGAAATCAGTCTCCCTTGCTTTTACTTTAGGGAGGTTCATCTGCTGGGTTCACTGAGCAGCTGGAGAATCAAGAAGACCCTTCACACTGAACACCAGTAGCACTTTTGCTGTTCTTTTGCTGAGTGTTTAGCAGCAAGCTAACCTAATAAGCACAAACCTCTTGAAGACTATGCAAATTCTACTGGGATGTAAATTAAGTGCTTGTGAGGAAGAATTGATTTCCTTTCTGTTTCTGCTTTACCTACTAGAAAAAAATTATTGTGGCTTCAGAATCTCATTTCCCAATGAAGTAATGTTCCTATGAGAAGGACAAAACTCTTTGGCATTCACATTGCACCACTGTCCTCTTTCTGTTGAAGCTATTTCCTTGAGCACAGACCAAGGCTTGCACTTAATGCAAAATGACACAAATTGCCCATGCTGGGTGTATGTTATAAACAGCTCCAAGGTTCCACAGCATGCTCAATTATGTGAAGCTTCCTGGGCTGCCACAGAAGCAAAACAATCAAATGCAATTCTAATATTAAAAGTTAGTGATTTCCTTAATGCCATTATCAAACTGAAAATTTCTGGGGAGAAGTGTTGAAATCATTCTTGCCCTGAGAAGTGGGGTTATATTCCCTCAGAAAGTCAGTCTCTGAATTTAGGTTTCTATAAACTATGTGAGGCCATAACCAGCCCATTGTGGATGTAGTCATCCTCATTACAGCCTTTCTGCTTCCACACACTGGGTGATTTTACCACTACAAAAAAAGTCAGACCTGAATGTTTGGGGAACTCAGGCCAGGACCCCAAACACCTTCAGACTGTCTGCATTTGCGTTTGTGCATGCAGGCATGTGTACACACACACACAGAGGCTTCTATGCAGATGCTTGCCATTCTTCTGCCGTTTCTTGCAGTAGGCTGTAGATGATGCTGACTTTCAACAGCCTGAAGAATGCCTTAGCAACATGCATTCTCTCCCAGACACTCAGAGTGGGCTCCCACAGGAATGTCTGCAACCCTCCCCTGCTGTTCTATCTTCCTGAAAAAACACAATGTCTGTATTGGAGATTACCCTCAGAATTAGGCACAGGTTATCTTTTCTAGAGGCAGTCTATAAAAGACTTAATGGCTTTATAAGATCATTAATTTATAGGCTGTTTGTTGTTTTTTACAGACTTAAAATAATGCATTTTTAGTAGCTGTAGTTGCCAGAAACAGAAAAAGGTTGACTGTGGTTGTAGGAGTAAGGTTTTAATGCTATTCACTAATACTAATTTATAAAAGATTTCTTCTGTTCATTACAACAGATGCCACCTATGGTGGAGTTTGAGCTGTTTAGTTTCTACGCACACAGAATGAGTAGGTGTCCTGGAAAACAGCTCTACAGCCCTGTCCAGACTGGAGCAAATGAACTCAGAAAAATGTGTGTAGGCCACATGGTCATTTGAGCATTTGGGTTGAGTTTTCTTAGTCCTCCTATATTTCTCTGTTGTCTGTGTCCTGATAAATTGTTCTTCTGTCAGCATGATGGAATATTCTGAACAACTGATTTAATCATGCATTTATTATATTCTATTTGCTTCTTGAAGGCTGAAGAATTAAGAAATTGTGGTCATAAGCACAGCAGGAGAGCATAGATGGATGAACAGGGGAAGAGATATAGGTATTCTAGCTTGCTCCCCTGGGAACAACTTCCCTCAGCAGTCTGTATATATCCAGCCCTCTAAGAAGTGGGAAGGTCCATTAGGACATCTGCCTATTTGCATACTTTCCTGTGGTGAGGGAGAGCAGCTTGCTTCTGCAGCTGCACAGTTACTGTATTGTTGGTAATAACCTTTGCTGTCATCCTAGCTGTCATTGTCTCATGGGGCTGGTGGCATCTGTCCTCTTCTTTCATTTATTAAGCCACTTAGCAAACTTATGTCCCTTGACTAAGAATGCCTGTGCCCTAAAAACTACCCAAAGAAAGAAGTAGAAGAAACATCAGTGATCTTAAGCATGTTCTTTGGGGACCCTGAATAGTTACACGAGGACCCAGCAATATCATGTACTTCTCTGATGCTACTCATACTCTCATACTCCACTTCAGGAGCAAAACCACTCTGGAAGGCAAGTATCTGCCTTTGCTCACTGGGGCGCTGTCTGCAAATCCCTGCGCTCCAGTTCGCAGGTCACTCAGGTCAAGTGATCGCCTGAGAGCACTGCTGCTTCTGTTATCCTACGTGTCTAGAGAGTCATTGGTTTGTTTGTTTTCCTCAGAAGTTACATCACAAAATATGTAACAATGTTGGATTACAACACAAAGTGGGGCTGTTCACAGGATGTGCATCCACTATTCAGAGTCTGCAAGACCTCCTCAATTCCCTCCCATATATGGTGTCATAGGAAAGGAATGACATCCTGCAAATGTGGCACATCTCACCAAAACAATTTACTAGGGTTTTAATGCAGCATATGTTCACTATTAAGAGATCTTCCAAGGAAGAGCTAACCTGGATGTTTTTTCCCTTTTGGAATGAAGCTGCTGAAAGTGCCAGAGATTTTGTATGTGCTCTGTGGGTGTGCTCAGGTGTGCGGCAGACCAGGATGCAGACAAACAGGTCATGGGTGGAGTATCAGAAAGAAGACTGTTGACATTGGCAGATGTCAGAGCAGAAGGCAATGTGTCATAAAGAAGCATGAGAGAGAATAGGGACAAATTTCTGCCCACCCAAGAATACAGATTGATTTATGTTTGTGTGGGAGAATGGTAAAAAGAGCTAATGGGGTGACATGATCAGCATGAATGTTACAAAATATTTAATAAGCCATCTCAAAAGCACTGTTATGTAGGAGTGAAAGTGCTGACTTGCATACCCCAGGGAATAGTCAGTCATTATTCCTGGAGCTACCACTAGTGAAGGCAGATTAGGTTCTAAACTGCTAAAAAAAACCCAAAACAAAACATGAAAATCTAGGGATGGTATTTTTGTGCACTCTTTTCCTTTTCATCTGGTTATTTTAGATTTTTTTTTCTTCTTGTTTCCAGAAGGAAGAACATATGACTGTCATTAATCTCTAGTAATGTTGAACGTATGCCAGTTTATCTAGCATTTAAAACAGGTTTGAACAGAAACCTCAAACATTTAGAAGTTCTTTTTAAAGTACAACCTGTCACTCTAACTTTTACATAGTCTGTGCCTGTTGTCTCAAATGCACACACATTCTTCAGAAATGTTTTGCCATTCAGAAATTGATCCATTCAATAAAGAAATGGATCCATAAGAGCTTCAAACATTAGTTTTGTATTTGTGACTAAAGCCATCTTCATTTAGCAGCTTTACTACTTTCTCCCCACATTGATTTCCTAGTGAAGAAACAAATAGAAAACTCTGTTTAGGTTCCTTCAATGCCTAAATGTGCCATTTCCCAGATTATCTAGGTGGGGTGACCAAGATTATATAATTCTAGAGATGTCATGAATCCCATGGACTAAGTGATGTATTCATATTCTTGCAAATCCCAGGATTTTCCTTACCATAATGTTTATGCACACTTTTGAATCATAGAAGGCATAGTTCTGCCAGCTTACTAGAACTGTTGGAAAGCTTTTTTTTTTTTTTTTTTTTTTTTTGCATTACNCTTGAGCTACTGGTGCAGAAGATATGGATTTAACTGCCCTATTCTTTAAAGTTTCAGTTCTTATATCCAATGGCTCTTTTTAATTTCCTTTTGTGTAGCCAAGTATGGACAGAGAATTCTCATTGAGTGGGCTGGCATGGTACAAAGTTACAAATGTCAATATCACAAATATTCTACACCCCCCTGCTACATAAAAGAAAGCTTTTTTTTTGTGAGAATAAGTGGTTTTCTTTTACAGTCTGTTTCTTGGAATGCTTTAGATATTCTGTAATTGAGAAATAATGGAGAACGTTAAAACATTTGAGAGTAACAGTAGTTTTCTAGTAGACTAAATTTTTGCTCTTCTAAGGAGTAAGGATAATTAACTTCAAAGAGGTTCTGGTTTCCTTGTGCACTGCTTCATTAAAATAGGTGTGTCCTTAAAACTAGTTTTGAGTGACAATGAAGCTTGAGAGAGAGAGCACAAGAGAAAATTTTGAGTTCTTTGTCATAGTTGCTTTTAGGCATCTTGCTGCTTATGTTGGGTAGCTGTCAGAACAAGTTTCACCATATTTAGCACAAATAGCTCCCAGAGACCTTGTTACAAAACAGTGCAACACCTAACAGCACGGACCAGCTTCTTGAGAGAGATGTATCACAATCTTTGCATTTCAAAATTAACTTCAATGTTGTTCCAGCTCATGAGGTAGCAAGAGAGATTTTTGCTTTCTGAACAGCTTAGAGATCTATCAGTACATCATTTGTAGAAGAAAAGAGGAAGGAAAATAAAAATACTGGTGCCGTAGCAAGTCTGCATATCCCCACAGTTTACCTTGTGCCCATTTCTGAGACCATCTTCTCAGACTTGTAGTCTTGTGACAGATAAGCACACCCAAGCTCCTTGAAAATCAGATGTCCTTTCAGTATCAATAAAAAAAGAAAGCCAGTCCAGCATTCCACGTGTATTTTCACATAGGGTTTTCTGCACTTCATCTTCCTTTGCACCTTCCCTCTCCCAAGGGAAGTGCTGCCAGGGATGAATTTGAGCAGCATGACAAATCTTGTTGAAGACTGAACACAGTCCTCACAGGCTACAGTGTTTGCAGGGGCTAATATTTCAACCCATCAATGCTAGCACTGACACTGAATAGCCAAAATAAGTTCTCACAAGCCTGAGCCAACACTTCATATATGTGCCTTATATTTATTTTTGTGACATTTATAATTTACAATGCTATTTTCAAAATAATAGCTTCAGAAAAAGCCAGGTCAGATAACAGTCTGGATTAATCTGAAAGTTAATCTGATGGAAAAAAAAGAAACAGAGAGAGAAATCTGAAATGAATGATATGAAAATCATCTTGATCTCTGTTTGTGGAAATATTTTTTTTTGTGTTGTTTTGTTGGTGTTTTATCTTTGGATGTATATTTGAATACAGAAGAACTGCCAGTGAAGCTGAACTGAACTGATACTCTTTCAGAAGTGTCACTTCAGAGGATGCAATGCAGAATTGAGCCTTCACAGATCAGTTTTCATTATGACATTTGGTACAAACCCTGTGACTTATATGATCATAGAACCGTAGAATGGTTGGGGTTGGAAGGGTCCTCCAAACATCATCCAGTCCAACACCTCTGCAGTCAGCCAGGATATGCTCCACTACATCGGGTTGCACAGAGCCTTGTCAAGCCTGACCTTGAAGATCTTCAGGAATGGGGCTTCAACTACTTTGCTGGGCAAACTCTTAGTGTTACAGCACCCTCATGGTGCAGAACTTGTTCCTCACATCCAATCTAAATCTCCTTTTCTCTGATTTGAAACCATTGCCCTCATCCTATCACTGCAGGCCTTTGCAAACAGTCCCTCTGCAGCCTTCTTGTAGCCCACTTTCTCTTCTCCAGGATGAACAATCCCAGTTCCCTCAGCATGCCCTCATAGTGGAGGTGCTTCAGCCCCCAGATAATTTTCATGGCCCTCCTCTGGACCTTCTCTATCAGGTCTATGTCCTTCCTGTGTTGAGGGCTTTGGAGTTAAATGCAGCACTCCAGGTGAGGTCTCATCAGAGGAGAGTAGAGGGGCAGAATCACCTCTCTCTGCTGGCCATGCTTCTTTTGATGCAGCCCAGGATGCTGAACTATGACTACAGTCTTCAAGTGTAATTGAGGTTAATTAAACAGTTAAATACAAAAGGAAACAAGCTTTGGATATAGTTGCCATTATTTGAATAATCTTTAGCACTTTTTCAGTCCTGCATTAAATATTTTATATATCCCTTGAAAGTAAAAAGTCATGAGAATCTGATAGTTATCTGCTTTAAAAGTAAAGCTCAGTATGCTAGCATCTGAAATCCAGGAAACATTTCATTAACATCTCAGATGGAGGCTGCGTTTTGGAGGTTAATTTGAAGTCAAGATTGTTACTTGTATCACAGAACAGAGACTCTAGAATGCTCTTGTACATGGACAGAGATGGTCCCTGCCTTCAAGTTCCTCCCATCTAATTAGAAATTACGTATAAGCATGACACATTATAGGTGGGAAAGAGGAGATTTAGGATAAGAGTAATTGCCAGCATGATCGAATTAGGTTACCCTGTGCACTGGGCAAGAGGCTGTAATTATCAGAGCTATTAGCAAGCACAGGCCTGAGGATCATCATCCCGCCACTCACAAAGCAGGGCCATATGCAATGTCTGCCAGATGACCAAGGCAGAACTGATTGCTCTTCTAAGGTTCTTGTTTCTCAAGATGATGGTCAGGAAGAGATCCTATACAACTGCTCTAGGGTGGAAATGTTACAGTGTTGAGCAGTAATGCTGATAGCTTGTCAGAACTGGCACACAGAGACCTCAAGTGGGAATCCTGCTATGCAGCTATGAATGAAGCAAGTCTGTCAATGAGCAAGGAAGAGTACTTTAGAGATTATGAGATTAGAACTTCAAACTCCAGAGAATTAGAGTGAAAAATATTAGTTTATAATTACATTTCCATAGTTCAGGAATGCCCGTATCCGTTAAGTCTTGCTTTTCCATGTTTTTTTTTTTTTCATCTCGTATATATATGAACTCTAAACCAGTAAATGTAAGTTGATGGAGCAGGGCATCTCCTGTAAAATTATTTTTCAATTCTACTTATTTCTGCTTTGTTAGTGATAGTGAACAGAGTGTTTCTAATGAGCCTGAGAAAGTTAAGCCAGCTCCCTAATAGGAAGAATGCTGCAGCATGCCTGTGATGTATCTCTAGATATTTGTTCTGCACATAAAATGAGGTTAGGTCAATACATCCCAGATATGCACAAGGAGTAGTGACTCTGAGACAGGAAATCATGAGCAATGAGGATCTATTTAGGTAGCACTACAAAGAACATGAAAGGAGAACATTCTATGAAATACAAAAGGCAAAAAAGTGATTTGTTTATTCTTTCTGATGATCAAATGACTGCAGTCATCAGATAATATCCCATGGAGGCTATTATCTTTGTGGCATTTCCCATGGTGGTCTTTACTGTAAGAAAAAATTCCTCTACTGCACTGTTATGTCTTTGCTGTATGTAGCCTCAAAATCCCCTGCTGAAATTCTTTTTTGCATGATTGATTTATATTTTCCATACTTTATTCAGTGCATTTCACAAATCTCTTCACCTCTCAAACAATTCCAGCCTGATACATTCAGGGGCTCCTTTGTATGGCAAAAATAAAGTAATGAGGCAGACCAGAAACCACCTTTGACTGTTGCAACTGAGTTCACTAAAGTGTCTTCTGAATTAGTGATAACTGATAGTTCGGAACATAGTTGTGGTGACTTGTGATAGTTATTGCCACCGTAATTTTACAATTGGTGATGTATTAAAATGTAAGCGTGATGAGTAATTGTTCAGGTGAAAGAGAGGTGGTTTCTTACAGATGGAGAGGCGTGAAGCTGCAAATCTTCCGATGCCGTTCATCAGCATAAATCCTTATAGAACCTTAAACCTAAGACAATTACAACTCGTGGAGGCCCTCTAGAGAGCAAAAGTAGTATGTTGTTATTCCTCTAGGGAGAGGAAGTGAGTTGTATGTTATGGTCCTGCGTTCCTACAGTAGGTAGAACAGTGAGACAGAATGCACAGTGCTGTCATGGTAAGAAATCCTTAGGGGTTGAAGATGTTTTTATGTTTACACACAGAGTTGAACCTCCTTGTCTGATTTATACAAAACTGTTTTCAAATTATCAAAGTGACAGAGTGTGTAGATAACCTCTTTCCTTAACTTGTGATTGCCCAAGAATTTGGATGCTAGACAACCTCTGCTTGTACTTGAAATTAATCTTCATGTGTGTCTGATAGTTACACTCTTGTAAGTAAGTGCCCAAAGACTTCAGTGACATTACAGCTTGCATTAAGTGCTATCATCTACGTGTAGCTGGCATTTATAGCAAACATGACCAAGAGTGTGTTTAAGGACCTTCTCAGTCTTTCAGATACTTTTTTCAACACCTTCATTGTCTGTTTTTTGTATGAAGTGAGTAATATGCTAAATCTATCAGTTTGTATGTTCTTATAAATATAATTTTTTTTTAAAGTCACATTTGACTTTTTGTCTGAAATCCGTCAAAGTCCTAAGCAACCTCAGTAGTCTTGCAATAAGTTGTCTGAACAACTAACAAATAGCATAAAGGACTCTGAAACTTTTGTGTGCAACTAACCCCAGATGTGACAGTGGTTTGGTTTTGTTGTGGGTTTTTTTCCTCCCTCCTCTTGCACATTTTAAAACTGAAAAACCTTCGGAAGAAGATGAACAGGAACAAGGGTAGGGTGAGTTGTGGTATCATTTTCTTTTAAAAATTAAACAGACTAATATAAAATCATATAGAATGGTTTAGGTTGGAAAAGACCTCAAAGATCATCCAGTTACAACTCCCTGCCATAGGCAGGGACACCTCACAACAGGATAGGTCACTCAAGGCCTCATCCAGCCTAGCTTTGAACACCTCCAGGGAGGGAGCATGCACAACCTCCCTGGGCAACCAGTTCCAGTGTTTCACCACCCTCACTGTAAAGAATTTCTTCCTAACATCTAGTTTAAATCTCCCCTCTTCCAGTTTAAACCTATTACCCCTCATCCTGTCATTACAAGACCTTGTTAATAGTTTCTCCCTAGCCCTTCCTGTAGGTCTCCTTCAGATACTGGAAGGCTACTACAAGGTCTCCTCAAAGCCTTCTCTTCTCCAGGCTGGATATTCGTGTATCATCTTTGCGGTTTTTTTACTTTAGTGTGTGAAATGAGAACTTCCCTGAAACACTGAAGCTTGCAGACTGCATGATTAGAACCTAAGTGATTTATTCTGTCAGCTCTAAATTGAATCCAGTGGTCAGCAGTGAGATTTTGGCCAGCCAGGCAAGGCCTTACAGGATGGTCTGAGCCTGTGGGTCACTGATCTGCCACATGGCTCAAAAGAGGAATCACATAATCTAAACAAAAAAGCAAGTAAGTTGCTGGATTCCTCAGTATGGAGAAAATGGCACATGTTTAGAGTTTAAAGAGGGTTATTCGTCTGAGTTGTTCAAGCAAACCCCGTTGTGCACCTGCAGCTTCTGTGGCTCAGAAAGATTGCTCTGAAAGGTGAGCTCCTCCAGCATTGCCAGGCTGCCAACTGACACCTTCTGGTGGGAAAAGTCAATATCTTCTTCATTTTCTTGAATTTTTGAGATGGTTCTCCCATGTTGTTGTGTTGCTTTTAACAAAGAGTTGAATATATACTTTTTTTGAGCTGACTGCAGATAAGCAGAGTATTTGCCAGAGTTTCTCACTGTGTAGATAAGACAAGAGCTTGCTGTATTGTGGTTTAACAAAAATCATTTGGCTAATACTTTGTCTTATAGATAACCAGATTAACTCTTAATGCTGAAACTGATAGAGATTTCAATACTGTAGGTTAGCAGGTCTTGGATCACCTATTATTGAGACATCTAAGAACCACCACTTATTTGCTTTCCTATATTGTGAAGAATTTTCATGTCTTTTTACACCTATTCACAAGATAAATCACTTATTGGAAAGGCTGTAGGCATTTTCACGTCTCTGTTAACATTTCAAAATGTTAACAGAGCTACATACAGCTCTGCAGCTACAGAGCAGCTCTACATAATTCATTCAAAGAGCAGAGAGCCAAAGTAAAACATCTTCAAAGGACAACTTCTCCTGTTTCAAGATTTTTTTGTTTTGTTTGAATTTTGTGTTCAACCTCTCCTATTATTTGTTCACTTCAATATTTCTTCCACCTGAAGATGTCGGTATTTTACAGTTCTTGAACTAAACCCTAGTGAAATAGATAATGTGTAAGTGATTAAAGCCCTGAAAAGTATTCTCATCAAAATAAATGTCTAATACTTTTCAATATGCTCTTGAGAGAATTCTACTAGTGTTTAAATAATTCCTCTTTGATTGCACTTCCTATATTCTTCCTCTACTTTTCTTCTTCAATTTGCTGTAGAAGAGCATGTTTGTGTTAAGCTTTGAAAAGCAGAAATGAGGGTTGTTTAGCACATGCTAAGTGTTTTTTATAATCTGAAATTATATAAAAGCTAAGGAACCTAGAGGGAAGAGAAACAAATCTGAGTGGCTGCTGTCAAATACTTTATGAAAGCTGTCAGGTCTAGAGGATAATCAGCTAGCAAGTGGCTTGTCCCTTTGCTAAGGCATCTCAGGGTAAAAGTGAGCAGACATATTGATGTAGAAAGCACAAGGAAAAGAAAATCTAGAGTTCTCTTGTTTAAACTCTCTTTCCAAAGAAATTAATTTTCACTTGGTAATCCAAATCTTTCTATTCGTGACACAGGGCACAAATAATGTAACTTCCATTCTTAGGCAGCCAGCCTTTAAAAAGACAAAGCAATCCTTCTAATTTGGCATTGTCTGACATGACTGCTCAGATTCACAAAAGTGACAGTGGCAGAATAATCGTGGCCAAGTCGTTGAGCAGTCCTGCTACATTGGAGGAGTGGTACAGCTCTTGGATTCGGTGTGCAGGCTCTGCTTTGTAAACATTGCTGTTTCTGAAGAGATTGTGTCAATAAGTGGAGCAGCTTCTTGTCCCTAAGTATGTCATCCCATTTGCCATGTCCACTTAGCTACATCACTGGAGTGAGATTCAGCACTTTAATTTCATCAGTGAGAAAACTGAAAATTAAAGGTGGAGTCTCTGGAGCAGGAGTTGCTGTGAGAGCTCTGATGAATTTTGAAGAGGGAGGGGAGAAATCTAAGTTTTCCTTTCTTATCGCAAAGATAAGAAAAGGAATTGGCAGATTTATGTATTTTTTCCCATACTAGGTGCGACCAACTGTACCAGCAGTGACCATTAGATGGCACTCCAGCAACACGGCTATACTAATAATCAAGTTGTTACGGTGTTTATCTGTTACAGTATTGTAGTGCTTTTTAATTTGAAAATTTAAATATTAATTTATTTAACTACAGTTTTAGGTTTTACTTATTATTCACCAAGCTACAGGTTTTGTGCAAAATTATTTTTCTCTTAAATACACAATATTTTCTATTAATATAGAATAGTCATGGTCACCATTATTATTACCATGATAAACGTTATAAAAACACTCTTGTCACTACTCTCTTTTCTAGCTGGGGCTTTAAATAAAATGCTAAACTTAGTGGAAGACCTTCAGCATATTTATATTAGAAGAGATTTATATTTATTGACCAAAAAAAAATTTCTTTCAAGTGAGGAAAAATCAGTATAAATTCCATTGAAGCTGAGCCATGTAAAGCTCGTGAGTTCAGTGAATGTTTTATCATATTATTCTATTCTCTTTGGTCAGTGCTCATAGGTTTATAAATTGCTTTATGTTGGAAGGGACCTTGAAGTTCCAACCCTCTGCCATAGGCAGGGACACCTGCTTTACCAGGTTGCTCAAGACCTCATCCAGCCTGGCCTTGAACACCTTCAGGGAGCAGGCATCCATGATCTCCCTGAGCAACCTGTTCCAGTGTTTTAGCACCCTCACTGTAAAGAATTTCTTCCTACTCTACAGTCTAAATCTGCTCTCCTCAAGCTTCAATCCTTTCCCTCTCATCCTGTTACTCCCAGTACTTGTAAAAAGTCTCATCCCAGCTTTCTTGAAGGTTCCTTTCAGGTACTAGAAGGCCACTATTAAGGTTTCCCTGGAGCCAGCTGCTCTCCAGGTTGAATGATACACTTGATTGCACGTTTTTGAATGGCTTGAATGTGTTGTTTTCCACAAAATGATCTGGGAGAAGAAAACACGTTTACGAGAAGGGGGCAAAAAAAGATCTTGGTGGCAATTAAAATACTTGGGAGCTGCTTCCTGGACTTAGATAATCATTTTGATGTCTTTACCTGCTCATGGTAATTAGGTCTGTATAACCTTCTGCATATAAGTTGACTGGAAAACCTGAGTGCTTGGTATTGAACTGTTTGAAAGAGAAGAAAATTGTGAAGCAGGAGGAAAATCCAAAACATACAGCGGTTTTGTTTTTTGTTTTTTTTTTTGGTTCTCAAATCCCTCATAGTATTTTGTTTCACTTTATTAAATCCTTGGGAATATCAGCAGTTAATGGAGCTGTACAGATCTAGTCTGATAGAGCTGGGAAGTGTTGTGCTAGGAATTGTTTCTTAAATTAAGCTCAGAGGTTAAACAACTCAGAGGTTAATGTCTTCTTATGTAGAAGATAGCAGCAGCTTTATTAAAGATCACTGAGGCTTGTTGGTTTTTTTGGATTATTTTCTCTTTTATGCTTTATTATCCAGACAGAAAAGCTTAAGCTTGCATGTGCCAAACATTTACAAAAAATACAAAACAAGACAAAAAGACAAAAAAAAAAACCAAACAAAAAACCACATAAAAACCTCAGACCTCTCAGAGCAGAAGTTTGCCTCACTGGACTTGCCTGAACTTCCCCCTCATAATACAGCTAAACCCAGTTTGCAGCAGCTGTGAGACAACTTCCACCCAGATCTCCATCTATAATCAATAACAAAACAGCAAGCCCATCTGCAAGCCCCTGAGCTTTCTAAATGTTTCCCTCTGTTGTTTGCCACCCAGCAATATGTTTTCCCTCACTGTAGGTGCATTGTGTTCCAGGAAAAAGATATTCTGACATACTAATCATATGGAGTGGAGTTTCACCCCTTCTCTTTGTCAGATTACTGTAAGTGACAGCAAAAATAACAGTGGAAAGCAAGAGATTTAGAAAGATAGCTCACTTCTGAATTCGCATCAGGAGGGAATGTTTCATCCATTCCGAAAAGAAAGAGAGTCTTTGTAAACTATCTCTGGCTTTTCAGCATGCCGAACTGATGGCTTTAAAGTCTAGGCAGGTATCCGAGAGGTTACCACAAAGACGTTGCCTTTGTCATTATCTCAGGTATGGAGAGCTCAACACTGTAATCAGAGAAGGCTGTGTGGATGTTGTTTAAATGTATAATTTATCTAGCACCCCAAAACATGTCAGGTGTTTCTCAGTGTGAGAAAGAGATCTGGGGCCATATAGATTAAATATGGTTATTCATATATATATATGTCTGTGTGTGTGCCAGAAGCTTATCTAAGCATAACAGTATCTCTATAGAATTTTATTTGTTTATTTTTAATATATATCAGCATTCAGTGTTTAGGCTGCAGAGAGCTCTCCTGGCACAATAAAAACTCATAAATGTCACAGCTATGGAATGGCTTTAATTTACCAGCCCCTTTGATCCTAACACACTTGATCTGCTTCAGAATATTATTTCTCGCACCATTAATTTGTTTTTTTCCTGCTCCCCAGCTGGCCTGATGGAGTTCCATCCATTTTGTTTTTCTGGCTTGGGAGTTGCTTTGCAAATGCCAATGGCACATGCTGCAGCCTTTGATCTTGCCCTGACTCCTTTCCCCTGCTACCTCAGTGCCTACCGAAGAAGCACAAAATCTGGAAACAGCATCACTTGTATAGTCAGATGTGCCTGACACGGTATGACTAGCAACCCTCACCAAGAATTTCTCTTAAACCTGAGGGATGAGGTTAGTCCTGGTTAGTCAGCAAAGATTCTGTGCAAATGCACCATTCCAGAACATCCCCAAGCCTTAGCCAGAAAAAGGATTGCTCTCAAACAAGTCAAGAGGCTGTCAAGTTAAAAGAAAAAAAAATCAAATTCATCTCTTTTTTGCTTGTCCGCTCCTGCTTTCAGCCTCTTCTGTTGGTCATGGGTTCTCTCACACCTTACATTAAGTTTTGCGCACTTACTTACAAACTACAAATCCTGGTTTTGCATAAGGAACAAAAGGACTGTAAAACAGTCTGCTTATTCATAGACTGAGGTGCAAAAAGCACCTAGTTCTTTGGGTAGCTTTCCTTGCACCAAGCCCCAGGACAGACAGGAGACAGGATAGCCAAGCTTCTCAGTGGAGGAAGAAAAATGCAGCGCTAGAACAAAAATGCAACCAGTTAACAGCATGTGGTCCTGGGAACCTGGTTATATTATTTTCTCAGTACAACGTGTATATATAGAAAAAAAATAATTAAGAAAACACTTTTTGGTGTGTGTGTGATTGAAATTGTGCAAAACGAGCCTGAAATACTGATTTCTAGTTTTTGATGTTAGGAATAATCCTTTTGGCAAAGCATTCCTCACGCAATAGATATCTGTAAGGAGTAGGTCATACATAAGTGTATACAGAGACATACAAGTCATCTCCAAGAGATTTTTGGTTTGTGAACACAAGGAAATTAAAAACACTGATTGAAACATCTGGATGCAGTGCTTTTAACTGACCTTTCACAGGAAGGCACAAGCAACAATTGTGCATTTTCTGTTTTTAGGCCTGTTTGCAGACAAGAATATGACTGCTGAGAGCTGAAGCCTCATGCTTGTTCCTGTCAGCATTTGCTGTGCTGAGGTAGACCAGCAGCTAGCAGAGCTGAACATCTTGCTGTCAGTCAAAGTGAAGTTAGTCTATTCAGCAATCTTCTGAAGTGGTCTTTTTTGTTTTTTCTTCAGAGAGTTTTCTGGCAAGCTTGTTTTTTGGGTTTTTTTTGTTTGTTTTTTTTTTAATGTAAGTGTCCTTCCTATCCAGCAGAGGCATTTGAAAATCTCTTTCAGATGGTATGTGTTATTTCTTCCTTGTGATGTGTGAAATTGAGGAGGTCTTTTGAAGTGCTCAGTGTGAAGAGAAATAACACAACAGTCAGAGGCTTCAACTCTGTTGGGCAAAGGATACGAGCAGTCAAGTCTCCCACACAAGGATCTGCCTCTTCCATCATGGAACTAGCAAATTCAAACACTGTCACTTGCCCAGTAATTTGCTGTATCTGGCTGAGGTGGAAAAAGTTTTTCACAGTCATCATAAAATATTTTTTTTAAATAGAGAGGCAGATTGACAATAGCATCAAATGTGTTCACTGTGAAATAACAGGTGAAAGAAATCCAATATTTTAAAACACTCCTTTATGAAAGGGCTAAAGTATATGTATGGGATTTTGGAATGGTTTCACTCTCTTCTGCAATGGCCTCAGACCCAACAGAGATCAGATTTTTTAGATGACCGTGTGGTACTCACTTAGGCGGACCTGACTGAAAGCAGTTCACGTACAGAAGAGCCACAAAGAAGTGGTGCCTCATACTAATAAAAGATGATAAACTCTTGTCTCTGTTGCCTGCAAGATCCATTTGTAGTTTCAACAGTTGCTAAGGAAAAAAAAATATATATGTATATGTGTGTATATATATATATATATCAGATTATAATCTTGGAGTGGGTTGGTTGGATTTTGTTTGGGCTTTTTACACTTTAAAGAACTCTTTTGCTATTCCCTGACCAATATTTAACACAGTCTTCTGCAATCATGTCTGTTTGAAAAAATACTAATTCTGCTTAATAATTTCTGTAGTTCCTTTCTTCCAGAAAGGAAATTATCTCTTTATAGAAGATTACGTTTATATGTGTTTGAATCTTTACAGAAGCAACTGGATTTTTTTTTTTTAATTCTTCAGCTGTCCCTTTTTATCTCATTCTGGTAGCACTGTAAATCTTCATTTTGATCAGTGCAGAGAAAGGATGAAGCTGGTATGGCTAACCAGAAAAAAGAAAAAAAAAAAAAAAAAGACTTAAGCATCTGTGCTGTCTTTTGAACTTCCTGCATATTAGGGCTCTGATTAAAAAAAGGTATCCACTGAAGCTAATAGGACCAATTCCACTAATTGTATTGGAGTTTGAACTAGACTTGAGTGTCTGCTCTTCGATTAACCATTAGAAAAAAAGTGAGCTGTACTGTTTAATGGGCTGCCAGCAGATGTCTCACACATTTCTCACCCAAAGCTGGATTCATGATTTAACTGACTTTGATCATACATTTCCAAGCAAGTGAAAGTTGATGAAATGTTTTTTCATTATGTTATGGCCAAATCTTCAGCACCAACTCTTTTGAGTCCTTTTCTGAGAGACAGGCTTACACAGTAATCAAACCAGAACCAAATTTCAGGGGTTCTTTCAGTGTTTTCATGCTCAATATGACCTTAATGTACCTAGAAAAGTCTAACTTCTTACTCTAAAATTAATTTATATTTCAGGCTTTCTCATTTTTTATTTATCTTTCTGCCCTTCGCACTGCTCGTGCAAAGGGACACTAAAATGGCCTGAAAATGGCAATTTGTCACAAAAGTAGAGAGTCTGGCAGAGTACTGTTGATGCAAATGGGATTGGCTGTGCTCTTCCATAATAACTGCTTGCATTAATTATTCCTCCTACTATCAAAGGAGCATTCTGGATTACACTGGATTTTACGCCGTTTGGCATTATACAGAAATTGCTGCTAAAAGCCTTGGAGATGCTGCTTTGCTGTGCTACATCAGCCATTTTCACAAGCTCAGTGCTAATGCTGTATGCCTGAAGTCTGTGCAGACTGCCAGCTATTTAGTTCACTTAGCTACAGAGCCAGGGAGTGGATAATAAAAATGCACATAGTCCCTGAAATGTTCTTAATAGCCTGATGAGCCTGATTTCAGAGATGGAGCACAGGAGAAAAAGTAGAAATGCTTTATGGGTTCACTTGAGATACAAGAGTGATTCTAGAAAACTGAGAACTACTTCCACTTACTAAAGAAATGAAGGAGATTTCTTTCCAGAAAGAGAAAGCTGTTGAGGTGCTTTTGTGCTGCAACATTTGCAAGAGAGAGGCAGAGACCCTGTGTTCAGACCTAAAAGCTCCTATATACCTGGAAAAAAACAAGCTATGTGACAGAACTCATCTGCCCTTGTTCAGGAGAATGCTTGTGCCACAATAACAATGATTACTCTGAATATGTTGCATTTGCATGTTATTCCTTACAAAGGGTGAAAATAAATGTGAGAGTGCATCCCCAGCAGGCTGAGGTGCAGGTTTGATGCATTTCAAGGCATTTTATTGCTCATTAATTTTACCCTTCTTATTTTGAACTTCCCAAATTGAGTCCAGTGTTTCTGAAAAAGAGGAAGTTAAGGTCTGGATCCTCTGTCGGGGCAACAGAGAAGGGAGAAGGGAAAAGGGAAATAAAAGCATGTGCAACAAATAAAACACAAAAATGCAAGTCCATTGCTTTGCTTGTATGTTATGTTCCCTTCTGTCTTCTCATGTGTTTATTTACACTGTAAATTGTGTGGAGAGCTTGATAAGTCTTGATTTGACCTGATGCAGGTGTGTAGAAGGTGGGTAGCGTACAGGCTAGCCTTCTCTTCTAAGCACACTTGTCCTTCTAAAGCAAGAACAGTGTAAAAAGATTGCAGAATCCAGCAGGAGTGATAAAGGAAACTAATAATAGAAACAGTAGCTTCTGTATTTCTGAAAGGCACCAGGGAGCAGCATGAACTAAGTATGTGGTTCAGTTGTCACCTTTCAAAGACCACAGCAGAAATCCTAGATGTTTGTCTCATCCTTGTCTTATCAGACTATTTTTAATGTGCCACCAGCATAATAAGTCACTTGAGGATTAAGTTTTTAGGACCTAAGACTCTGACATTGAACCTTAAAATCCTAGCTTTTGGTTATTGGAAGTGTACTGAGCAGCCTTAAAATGCAAACATTTGTGAGTGCAGCAACATCAAGAGTCTGGAAAATAGTTGTTCTTGGTATGAGGAGGCAGTTGAATTGATAGGTAGAGGATTGATATGGAACTTAGAGCTTTTTCTTTGTTTTACTGCAGTACTTTATTCAAATGGGAACAATAGCTTCAAAACTCATTCAAGTCAATTTTACAAATCCTCCAGAAGTCTTTTTCATCACTTTGATAGTTTTGCATCATAATTTGATGAGTAGGTTGTAAAGAATTGTTACATGTGTCTCATACTTCCCATATGATTTCAGCACTTCTACCTACACACATCAACGTAGGATTCCTCAATAACCCAGAGAAATTGCTTTAAAATGTAAATAGTTACATAAAATGGAAGTATTTACAGTTGAATGATTAAACAAAAAACCCAAAACCAACCAGACAATGACGAACAAAACCAGACACACATGGAAAAGAAAACCCCAAACACAAAAACCTCCCAAAAAACTCTCCCTCAAAGGTATGAGTTTGACAGTCTTCACTTAATATAGCTCATAGAAGAAAGTACTGAATACTTTGAATTGAGCTTTTTCACATCCTTTGTAGGACAGCAGCACGTAGTGATGTCTTCTACATAAACGTGAGTAGTGCAAGGCTGCAGCCATTTCTTTAATAACAAATGCTGAGATATAGACTCATTGGTGTCAGTTAAACCCAAGAAAAACAAGTAGAAAGTGCTTAAGAAGTGACCTAATATGGCCCTTTGAATTTTATTCTGCCTTCATAGGGGTTATAGACTTAACTTGCATTTTGTGGTTTGGCCTCTAAGCTGTTCCTAATGTGCTAGAAGAGCTGCTCTCACCCTCCCCACCCCACTCTTTGCGGTATGAGAACTATGCTTGTGGTGCAGACATAGAACATTTTGTGTCCAGCATGATTTCTAATAAATTACCTCCAGGAGCAGTCATTTGTCATAAATGTAGCCTTAGGTTTACATGCTTGAAGGCAAATATTTGCCTCCCGTTTCCACCATTGCTTTGCTGCTCTGCTTTCCATCCCCAAAAGCAGGGCCAGATCTCCAGGCATGTGCTCTTGCTTACTACTCGCCCTGTAGTCACACGTTTATTTGGGCGTCAGTGAGGCTGAAACGTTTGGTCTCGAGTAACTGAAATCACTGACAAAGGAAATAACCTTGAACCACTGAAATGGATTGGAATGCTTGCTAACTTTGGAAAAAATGTGCTGGAATTGCCAGGTTTAAGGAGAGATCCACAGGCACCGTTGTGTCTCCAGGACCTCCATGTCCCTGAGGAAGCATTTGACATTTCTTGGCTGGCATACTTTGTAGGTAACCAGGCAGCTGAATTTACGGGCAGTCTTCAATTACACTTCTATTCATGCAGCCTCTATGTCTTAGCACACTTCTTTTCCTGATCATGTGGTTGTGTTGCTCAGAAATCTGCTGTTCTCAGAAACCCTAGAAAAACTTTCTCCAAGCAGAGAGTGTAGCACCAGTGTACTTCTCCCTGCTTTTGGAATCAGCCTGGAGTGAACTGAGGATACTTGATCTGATTTAAGCTTTTGTTTGGCTCAGCCTTTGCACCAGTGCACTAGAAAAAAAACCAAGTAATTGCAATCCAGTTGGAAAAAGAGATCATTTATGTTTAGACTTGGCCTTGTGAAATGCCACTCCCAAATAGTGCCCCTTCAAACCAATCAATTTTTCAAGAATTTGTATCCATCTTCCAGCTCTCCCCAGTAAAGTGTGCACCAGTGCAGTATTTCACTCTGCCTAACAGGGTCTTGTACTACATGTGTCACAGCTGGGAGTGCCATTCTTGCTTCCATGACCTGCCTGCCCAGATGGCTGAGTCTGGCTCAGATTGGTGGAGGCAGAAGGCACACAACACCTAGCTGGGTCTAAAGTGAGACAGAACCAAATCAGACAGGCTCACAGCAGACCTAGGAGATGTATGCAGTCTGGGTTATAAATAAAAGGCAATTCAACTGTTCTGTCAAGCAGGATTGCACTTCTGCTAATGATGCTTTATTATCTTCTGAAAAGAGATGAGGCTCTGATAGGGTCTAATTAGGGGAACAGGAAACCTAATTTCTGAATGCCTCCTTCACTCTATTTTTGCACAGATGTTTTCCAGGGTGGTTCCCAGGTAACTACTGAAATCATGCTATAGCTGTTGGATAATGATGACATATATTCTTCATTGTTGATATAGCACTAAGAGCTTATACTATGCTATACTACACAAATGTGATTACAAAACACAGGATCGAAGAAATGAAGTCATATTCCTTACAAAAGATAAACAAGCTTAGAACTTGTCTTTAGAATGAGTAGAGCTCTTTTCTTTACCTTTCACATCTTTTCAGAGGCAAAATTTTGCTTTAACAATGCAGTTCTTATTGAAGTGTTGTGTCTAAGGCAAATTCAATATGGCAAATTTCCTCTCTGTTACAAATTCTTGCACTTTCAACTGCAATTCAATATCCTCTACATCCCTTTATTTGCAAATTCATTGTGGAAATAATTTTACTTAGTGAAATTGAAAGAAAGGAATCTGAATAAAATAATATTCATAATAAAAATGCACTGAAGTTTCATGACAAGATCCTTAGACGCACAAATACCATGAGGCTGATGACACCATGAATTTAGCATAGCATCATAAACATCTGTTTGGCTGTTTCCTCTGCAGGTTTTCTATTATCTGTGGGCATTTTGAATTATAAATTGTAATTTAAAAAACCCCAACACTCCAAATATGGTATTGAAAGACATTTTCCTTTCTCTAGTCTTCCCAGACTCTTTTGTTACAATATCCATAGACTTTGTCACTTCAAAAAATCCATCGAATTATATTGATTTTTAAAAATCCTCAAATGAAACATGTTTTTGGGAAAATCAAGGTATTGTTCTTCAAGATGCTGCATAGAGAAGGAGAGAACTGTGGCTTCAGGGTTTTTGTCCACTTTTATCTATTAGAGCATTTGTCTTTCAGCTCTAGATACAATAACTCTGTATGCATGTGGAGGGGAGTGGGGAAGCTGTAGGTAATAGAATCATAGAATGTCTCTGGTTGGAAGGGACCTCAGAGGCCATCTACTCCAACCTCTCCTGCCATGGGCAGGGAAACCTCTAACGTGACTACTCAAGCCTCATCTGACCTGGTTTTTAACACCCCTGGGGAGGAGTCCTCCACAACATTCCTGGGCAGCATATTCAAGTCTCACTACCCACATACTGAAGAACTTCTTCCTCAGATTCATTCTAATCCTGTAGCTGTCTTGTTCACTTGTCTTTACTGTTAATTCTGATTACATCCTGCACTTGGAATCCTCCATTTCAGTTTGTATAGATGGATCTGCTAAAATATCTCCTGCCTATTGCTGATTCTCCAATGTATGTCAGAATTAAAACTAACATTATTTTGAATGCACTGGAGTGTCTGTAGGGCACTTCAGAACTGCTTGAAAATACCTACATTGCTACAAAACTTAGCATGCCTGAATTTTGCTTTATTTTTATAATTAATCAAAGTCTAGATATTAACTAACTTTTATTAACTAAATGCAATTTTACCTCTAGTAACTGTATTTTCCTCAGGTCTTGACATTAGCACTATTTTCTTTGTTTCTTTTGATGTAACATGGTCACATTAAAGCAGTAGATCTTTTCTGTGTATTTCCTTATATTTGAAATGATGCTGAATGGTAGAATTAATAAAATGGAGCATCTGGACATTTTTGTTCATTTTAAATTGTCCAAGGCAACAAAAATACAAGCTGGTTTTTAAATTTATTTTTTAAAATTTACAGATAACCAAAATATTATAAAGGTTTCAAAATGTGATAGCCAGACTAACAAAGGTGTAAGATGTTTCTGCTGCAGGGGATCGTGATTAAGCTCTTTACGGTGTCACAGTCAGATAGGAATGGCTTCACTGACTCTTATCTAAATGCTAAAATTGATGTATTTTCATCATTTCAGGGGGCTGTAATTGACGAATTAACTGAAGCCTGAAAAACAAGAATGAACAAAGTGGAAAGACAAGGGAAGGTGTCTCTGCTCATGGCAGGGAGTTTGGAACAAAAGAATCTTCTGGGGACTTCCAACATAAACCATCCTATGAATCTATGAAAGTGAAATCCAGGCTTTGAGGACTTCCTAGTTCAGGTATGTGGACATAGCCCTGTCAGGTGTCATCTTGCCAGTCAACAAATTTAGCAACAAGGAGGGTTCTGCCAAACAGTAGACAGTGCTGCCATTTATCTCACCCTTTAACACTGCAGTCATCCTTTATGTTTTCCAAGTCTCACATTTCAAATTATGACAAGTTCAGAAACTGAAACAACTCTCTGTAACAACTGAGGCTCACTAACTGGAATTAGCATGGGGAGCACTGACATTTAAGCCAAATAAAACTATTTGATCTATGTTGATTCATGAGCCTGTCACCAACTAATACAGAAAACTGCAGTGACTGTGAATCACAGAAGGCTGTGTGCAAATTGCATTGCACAACTACTTTAAAAACCACCTCCATATAAAAATGTAAAAGAGATAAAAGAAAGGCAAATGTGAGAAGGTAGCAAAAATAATGTAATTAGGACACAGTAGCACTAACTTAAAATCCTGCTGCTTTTCAGAAGTCATTAAGGAAAGTGGAGAGATTTTGGTAGTACTCACATCACCAACACAGTTGTAGCTAATGGAAGGGTTTCTACATGCTCATATAGACAGCTAAAGAAAAAGTCCAGTCGGCTCTGGAGCACACTGCAGGTTTCCAAAATGTCTGTGCCAGCAATGGCCAAGTCCCTGCCACACACAGAAGGCTGTTTGAAGTGTTTCACTCAGTCTTCATAACTCTTAACATTGCTTGCAAACTATCTCTCATGATCTTGAAACGTGACCTTTTCTGGCTAACATCTTTTAAGTTACAGCCACAAAGGTAAAAAAGCTATGATTTCAGGTGCAAAGCTATAAAAGGAAATTAAATCTCCATTTTCAGGTGTAAAGCCATAAAAAGGAATTTAATGTCCATTTTCTATCACCAGCTTTGCCAACTGCTTTCTCAAATGGTCTTCATTATCAAATGCACAAACTTTGTTTCAGCCCCCAAATTAAGGCTATTTTTCCCTGAAATTTTCATACAGTAAAAAAAAAAAAAGGAGGGAGAGCATAAAAAAAAGTAAGGATATCACAAAAAGAAAATTAGGCACAAGGCTGCCTGATGGGCAAATAGTATTTACAGAAGAGTCCATGATTTGAAATTATTTGCAGTTTTCTAGAAGGAAAAAAAATACTAAATATGCAAAATAGTCTTTCTTTAAAATTTGAATTTGGAAAGTTTGCCCTTCTTTTGGGGGGCTTTTTGTTTATTTGCTTTGGGGGCTTTTGTGGGTTTTTGGAGGTGGGGGGATTTGGAGCCGGTAGGAGTGTGCTGCCAGCATGCTCACTGCCTTTTCTTCAGTGAATGACTCTGGCTTTTTGTACTATTGTTTGTCAAAGGAAATATTTTTCAGCCTTGCCTCTTAAGCTCCTTGCATTTCTGTTAGCCATGGGATCAAGCAGGACAAATTCAACTCTGCTGGACTTATAAGCAAATATGCAGCTTTCAATTAATTGTTGAATCTTCAGTTCTTTGGGTCAGCTCTTTTTCCTAATCTCTTTTTGAGGCTTTTAATGCTACCATTCCCTGGAGAATGACAGGAATTCATTTGGATTTACTGGCATCAGCCAGCTGGTGCTGCCTGATGCTAATGCTGTGATCTGTCATCACAGGTAAAGTCATTGGACAAATCGTGTCATACTTCGGAAGGGTTACTTAGGAGCTGTCCATAAATGTAAAAAACAACTGTTATTATTTCTTAATTGTTTGGTTATTTGATTTTTTTTTTTTTTTTTAGCATGCGATTTGATTTGATTTTTTAAAAAAGGTGAAGTTCTCTAAACAGACCTGGTTTTATTTTCTTCAGCCAAAGAGGTATTAGTTTACACTAAGTATAGCCAGATGTAGTGGTCACTGCCAAGAGTGTTCTGATATTACATTCAGGGGTTCTCACACACATCTTGCTAAAAATGTCAGTGATAATCTTGGATGTATTTTTCCATATCAAACAATATAAAACATCTGTGTGAGAAAATTCTGTGCCATTATTGACAAAGCTAAATTTGTGCTATGGGAAGTCAACTGAACATTCGTGCTTCAAAATGGTTTCTGATAGTTTGTAAAGTGCTGCAGGACATTTTTGTGCTGAAGTTTTTATATTCTACATTAACATTAAGATGTAGAGCTTATTTCAGATAAGGAATAAAAATTGTCACAAGAACTATATACAAATATACATACACAGTGTTAATGGCATTTAGTGAGGATATGGTAAAGCACTCAAAGTAACTGCTCTGAGCACTAAGTTTTTCACAGAGGTGTTTTGTAGTGTTTCAAGTTTCCAGAGCCACGTGGGAAAGAGTACAGATCAGTGTTAGTATCATGGTCCCATAGACAATTTTTGTTGTCAAACAGTAGGTTTTAATTCTCAATCTTTTGTCTGCTTACTAGAAAACTCTCAGGAATACTGCAGAAGGATCTGAGTGACCCAGCTTGGAATCACTTGTCCTGAAAGAAAAATAGCCAGTGCTTCTTGGAGCATTTGGTCACTCCTCCACTGTTTAGCAATCAGACAAGGGGGAGTGGTTTTAAGATGAGAGAGATAGGTTTAAACTGGATCTTAGGAAGAACTTCAGTACAAGGACGGTGAGACTCTGGAATATGCTGCCCAGGAAGGTTGTAGAGGACTCCTCCCTGGGTGTCTTCAAGGCCAAGTTGGATGAGACTTGAGCAGCCAAGTCAGAGGTGTCTCTAACCATGGTGAGGAGGTTGGAGTAAGTGACCTCTGAGGTCCCTTCCAACCTGAGCCATTCTATGGTTCTATAATTCTGTGTCTACACAAAAACATCACAGGGGCTGGAAATTTTGTTTCATCTCCACCTGAAGAAAGGATATAGTTACAACTCTCTGGGCATGTCTAACTCCTGAAAAAACATCCTTTCATTGCATCATCTTTTACTGAATCAAGATTAAATTTGTATCGCCTGTTCATTTCTTTATATTATTTAAAGGTATGTAGAAGTGTGTTGCACGTGAAGTCTTCTCCTAGCAAGACATCCATATCATACAGATTATGCATAGACAGTTAAGAGTTTCTAAATGGCATTTCTAAAAGGAAAAGTATGCAGGATATGCTTTTTCTTCACAGATGTTTACTTTTTAAAACTAAGATTTTGAAAACTATGTGAAAGCAAAGCTGTGCAAAGAAATGGTTCTTCTCTTCATTTTTACATGGCAGTTTGCCCACTGAATTTGATAGTAGTATGAATTCTAAGGTATGCCTGATATGGTACAGCTCCGAGACACAAAAGGGGGAGGGGGCTAGAAAGAGATCAAGAAAAAAGGATGATGGAAAGGTAGGGATTCAAAGCATGCAAAGGAAAGCTTCTTCTTGAAGTAGTGAAAGAGGTGCAATTTAGTAAAATGGTACATCAAGAGCTCCTCAGTTTATTCCACAGCAGAGATCTCTTTAAGCCAAACAAATTGCTCCTAAAAGCCCTGTCTATAAAATCAAATGTCTCAAGATACAACTGCAATAGTTTATATTTGTATTAAGTATATTAAATATACAAAATATGTTTTTAATGGATTGTTGTAATGCTTTAAAGCCATCAATTAGAAATAAATAATATTTAAAAGAAAAATATATCAAGATCAAAGTGTTCCCTGTTAGATCACACTTTTAAATAGCCTGGGTTAAAGCCAATTCCTTAAGTGGCACTAAGCAAAAGTTCCAAGTCCGGTAAGTACCACTCCTGTCTACCCAAAAATCAAAAAAAGATGGAAATCTTTAAGCTCTCTCTAAAGTTACTGGTAAGTAAGGTCACTGTGAGTTTGGGGTCTGGGAGACCTGGATCAGTTACTTGTCCAAATTCCTATAAGTACAGGCTATGTTTTTGTGGCCTTCTGCAGAGATGTAAGTTTACTCTCTCCAGGCTTAGCCCAGAAGGATGGGATTTTGATCTTGCTGTGATTGCTACAATTAATTGCTTGAACCTGGCTTTCTATTCCACATACTGTGTGCTCTCCAGGGATGGAAATCTGGGGAACTCTGTAATTCCCAGTCTGGAAGTGTTTTGTGTCTGACTGGTTTATAATTCAGAAAGACTGAACTCAGCTTCATCTGCAGAAGTTGTATGCACTTAGCTTCTCTCTGTATCTTTTTTCCTATGTGTTGCTATTAAGGATAATTATCCTATCCTGCTGCTGTTTTTTACAGATGAGCACATTAGTTGTGAGTTACAGGGGAAGGAAAATCATAAACATTCACTTATTAATTGCTAAAACACATCAAAGGAGATTATGCAGAATATATATGCATTTCTAAAAGCCTGGGGTTTGTAATTAATTCATCTAATCTGTTAACAAAATAGAACTCATTTATTATTTATTACAGTTTGGGAACATCTCTATTTAGTGATTTATAAGCATAAAGGATGCCAATTTGAAAATACAATTTAAAATGTTCCTGTGTTCTTTGAAGTGCAGTAGTATTTAAGCTAGATGCCTACAAGATGGCAGAAGAGCAGTCACAAGTGCTGCACAGAGATTTTTAACTTCTAGACCTACTCTTACTGCTGTCAGCAGGAACAGGTATTCATTCTAAAAGCATCTACACTATGCCAACTTTACATAGGTGAATGCAAACCCAGTTTTATATTTAGCCTACAAAAATACTGGTTTGGATTCTGCTTACAAGTTCTAGCCTTTAGATTACACACTCCCTGTTACTAGGGCCATGACTTTTATGTTTCATTCTGCAGCAAGTACTCTGCTTGATGCTGAAGCTGCCTCTAATAAATGGAACACTTCAAAAGGCATTCAGGGCAGAAAGAGCATTTGCATTTTCTGCTAAACTTGATCTTCAGTCTTTTCTGTATAGTCTACTCATGCTTGCCAAGCTTGGTTTTAAAATAAGTAACACTAAAGGCTGATTTTTTTTTAGGCTATGCAGGGACTTGCTGCTAATTCTCCCTACTTTGCTGTCAGTCACCTACAAGTTAGTAATAGTTTCAAGTATTAAAACTCATTCTGAGAAATGTAACTGCTCTTTCTGGGAAATTCTTTCTCTTATCCTGTCTCTTCAAGCAACAAGTCTCAACTCCAGCATAAAATAAATGGTTTGTTGGAGGTCCTGCTTCCCCTGTGTTTGTCAAATTATAGAGAAAAGCTCCTGTAAAACTCTAGTTCTGGCCAGAGAATGAAGCAGCATGGAAGAAGGAAATACATTTATCATAGCATGGTTTGCTAATGCGTGTTTTGATTTTCTCTTAACTTTCAGCATTACCTTTGCTCTCAGAAATGTCAGTTCCATTAATCTCTCCTTAACAAGTGAACTAAGAGAAAGCTTTTTCAGCCATGGCCTGCCTATTTAAACCAGGATGGCTAGGTCAGCAAGAACTCCTTTAGCAATTCACAACTAGGCAACTGGCTGTACTGAGCTGGAAGGACATGAAAGTATATAAAGGAACATTGTGTTCGGTGGTGTAGATCTCATCTTATTGTCAAGTATTGCAGAAAACTTGACATATTGAACCATCAGATTTAACAAGCTATCACAATCAGTCTTTTGCAAGGCTTGAAGTATTTGTCTATATTTTTCCATGCCAATGTGCACACTCTCTGCTGCACCTGTATATAGCATATTGTAAGCACCACATGCTATCTATCAGACAGTTATGCAAGAGTATTTTTGGCCTGTATGAGTTTGGATAAACTTCTAAACATTGATATGTTTACATAGTCTGACCAAAAATGCTGGAAGGGGAAGAGCTTTCTGTTATGCCACAGAAAAAGTGGCACAAATCTATAATGAAGATTTCCATTTTTGCCTCTCAGGTCTAATCGCCTTCTGAAGTTTCACCTTTGATTCTCAAGTATTCCACTCTGTCTCTTTCTGAAATTGACTCTGCTTTTATTTTGCCCAAAAGTCTTGAGTGAAGGCAATTCAGCTGATCCTGAGACTGATTACACTGAGAGGTAAAAAAACCTCTGTACCAAAATAAAATACATGTGTATATAATTTATATGCACTTATATTTATAGAGAGTGACTTCTTTTCAAACATTTTTGCAGCCAAAACCACTGGAAGTTGAAACTTGAAATATGGCTGGAAAATTGCCCCCACCAAGAAGAAAGGCTTTTGAGTTTTCAAGAGAAAATTGTTTTTTTATTGGACTGAGATACGAGCATTTCTAGTTGAATATTGGGAATGCACCAGGTTTTGCAGGAGCTTTTCAAATGAGCTTATAAATTGGGTAGATAAAGATGGCTTGTGCTAGCAGTTGGTCCAGACAGCTTCTTAGAGGAACTATTTACTCAGGAAAAGTTCCTTTGTCTCAACAAGGTCTGACACTATATCAATGTGCAGATGAATGGAGAGCATTTAATCTAGTTGTGGTCAGGTTTTAGGTTGACAGCAATCAGCTATCCCATTCTTAAACATGACTTTCCCCCTGCATTATAGTTATTTAGAGTATATTGAGTAGAAAATGTTAACTTACTAGGTTTTACAGCTCAGTAGGCTACCTTAATCCAGCCAAGTCCGTAAAACAACCATGAGAGGTTCTTGGTACATGAGCAGTGTCCTTGATCTCTCTGGTTGCCACCTCTATGAGAAGATTCTAATTTTTATGGCCTCTAGTTCTTGTTTTGCTGAAGATCAGAAGTGTGTTGTAGGAGCCAAAAGTTAATTTTTTGCCTGTTCTTTAGAAATGTTTGCCTCTCACTACAGGAAACTGGCTTATGACTGCACAGCCATCCCTGGAGAGCAAGCAAAGACCTCTGGGTCTTGTTAAAGACTTGAGGACTCTTTTCTAGTACTCTGTCCCTAAAACCTTTCCTTCAGAAACATAAGGGTTGTCTTTCAAAGACAACAATACCTAACTCTTCAGAATTTGAACGAGGAGAGAAAGGAGACTTTTGAAGCTAAGTACACGCAAGGACAGACCAGCAACTGCTGCTCCTGAGGGGCAGAGTTAAAAATGAACCTTCTTTGCTTCCTCTCCCCAGATAAACAGGAATCAGAGCTTTTTTTACCTTTCCCCCCCCACCTCCAAACTCAAAGCTTTTTTGTTTAGTTATTGTTGGTTTGGGGTTTTTTGTTTGTTTTGCTTCCCACCACAGAAACCAATCTTTAATTATTTCATAAATTACAAGAAAAATTCATACTGGCAGCTGTCAGTTCTCTCCAGAACTGAAGACATCACAAATTTCTTTTTTCTCTACTGCACCAGAGTAGCTATTTTTATACTATTTTGCCAATTCTTCAGCTTTAAATCCTGTATAAACACTCACCAGGACACAGCAAATACAATCCAGTGAGAATCAGTTTTGCACATTTTTCTCATCTTTGTTTAGACTTTTATTTAAAAACATTTAGTGAAACCCTGTTCCTAATATAGTCATGGGTAAAATTCTCTAATGTTATCAAGGGGCTTTCCTGTAGCTACCATATTAGCATTGTAAGACAAGATTATTCAGAAGCCAGTGAAATTAAACTTTCTCCTTCAATTACAGTAACAGGTTACTAGTTGGTATAAATAATTGACAAGTGTTGATTATTACCCACTAGGGTTTCTCGACTTGAAGAGGAAAAGCAATTATGTGTTAGAAGGAGCTTGACAAAAAAAGGAGTTTTTTTGTTTTGTTTTTTTAAAAATTATTTTTACCCCAAATTCAAAAGGCCCAAGTAGATGAAAAGTGATGACTTGTAGTTCTTTGACAAGTAGACACTCTGTTATTCTAGAAGGTTCGCAGGAAAAACAAACTTTAATAAGTGCCACTTCGAATTTGACAAATCTTTCCTGAAAGTCATTATTATCTGCCAATTTCTATAGCAGTCAAATACACCCACCATCAAGTACCTTCTGTTCCACATGAACTTATTCTGTCTGATGAAAGCAGAATACCTTCAATCAAAGCAGATCTTCAGATAGTTTTCAAAAGCAGAATGCAACTCCAAGAAAATAAAAAGTAATATATTCTGATTTTTAACTCCTAAATAGTTTTCTGCTTAAATTAATAACAGAAAAGTTAGAAAAAATTATATAAAGTGTCTGTTTCAGCTGTGCTGAATCTAATGGCATTGAGAGCACATAGGTGCCAGTAAAATGCCTGCTGTAGCATAGAATCGTAGAATAGTTAGGGTTGGAAGAGACCCCCAAAGGTCAACTAGTTCAACCCCTATGCAGTGAGCAGGGACATCTTCCACTAGATCAGGTTGCTTAGAGCCTTGTCCAGTCTGACCTTGATGCTCTCCAGGAATGGGGCCTCAACTACCACCCCAGTCAACTTGTTGCAGTGTTCCAGCAGCCTCATGCTGCAGAACTTGTCCCCAACATCCAACCTAAATCTCCTCTCATTTCAAAGCATTTTCTCTTGTCCTATCACTGCAGACCTTTGCAAACACTCCCTCTGCAGCCTTCTTGTAGCTCCCTTCAAGTACTGGAAGGCTGCCTGTTGTTTGCTAAATAAAGCAGCTAGAGTACTAGGGTGCTTTGAATTACAAAAACATTAAGAAATAGCAACATTCATAACTTATGTCAACAAAATTTCAACTCCTCTAAAGTATTAAAACTCTGTCAGGAAAAAAGAGGATAAGATTTAAGAAGGCCTCGGCTTTGTCACAATATCCTAATGCTACTCCATGGAAAGAGACATGGAAAGCTCTCTTTCATATTGACTGCTGGGTCTGAAGTGTTGTTCAGGAGTACTTCAGTATTATTACCCAAGGCTGTGTTTGCTTCACCCCACACACTGAGGCTGTAATCTCCAGTCTGCCATGAGTATCTTCAGCCCTGGAGGCTCGGGTTTCCTTCCCAGTGAAATTAAATTGTGTGTAGACTGTTAAGGGAAGGAAAGTACATGCTGATCCTTGCTTCAGCATGGCATTGGGATGCAGACTGACTGGATCTGGACCAAAGGTTTGGAGAATACATCTGAGTCCCATGCCTCACTTTCATATTTCATTAAACAATTTTGTTCAGTTGTTTGTTGTAAAATTGGTCTTCAATGTAAATACCTGGAAGCAAAATGTTTTAGATGACTCTGTTGGTTAATAAAAAGTGAACATTTCAGACTTTTGCTGAACTGAATAGTAAAGCCCTGTGTGTTCACTTGGATCTTTTCTTCCTGCAGCCAGATACTGACCATCACTGCATGTCCTGTAGGATAATATTTTCAAAGTTGAAGCACAGATCCCAGCTCCTTGAAATACAGATTTCTTCACTTGTTAGTGTTGACCAGAACTGTGAAACTTGGCTACCGGTTCCATGTATTTCTTTGCGTTACTGTAGAGTGTGATTTGGTCATTTGGTGGTAAGTTGTGTAAATAAAGCTTCTAGTGTAGCTCTCTTCAACAGCAAAAAGGAATGGTCTGAACTACTAATGCCAAGCTTGCAGTCAGATTTGCTTTTGAAACTTTTACATCAACTGCATTGCACTCATGTTGTTTCAAATGCTGCAGAAACAGAGTCTGAAGTCCACTGAAATATTCAGATGCTTTTTAGGAAGTGGAAGAGTTCAACTAATCTTGCAAATTTTACTAAGCTCAAGCACTTTATTTTGGTTCTGACCTGAAGTCCTTTCTGCTTTTCTGAACAGAAGTGAAGCATGAGTTGTACAGGATGTTTCTGCATTGAGAAATCATTATTAAAGATACAGTGCTCCTAGTCAATCTTGAATTTATTTCTCCAACCCTTGTCTCTAAAATTCTCTGTAGATTTTGATCAGGAGGTCCTTTTCTTTTGTCCTTCTCACAGATCTTTATAAGTGAGATGTGAAATAATTCTTGCTGCATTAAATACAGACCAAATGTTTAGGTGTTGGCCTGAAAAAGACATAAAAAAGCAGCACTCCAGTCATTTTTCAGGCTAAATCTATCATGATGATCAAAATAGATAATCTGAGCAGAACTAAGCAGGCTTTGTGAAGAACAACAGCTCGTCATATGCCAAGAAATTATCTCACAATAGCAGCAGGAGTTGGCATACTGATAGCATTGTGATTCTGCCATCCTCCAGGGTTCTTAAAATCATGGAATCGGAAGTCCTGTCAGACAAACAACTTCAGAGAAGTTCTAGGGAATTCTGTAGCAGAGAATTTGATCCATGATGATGTCTGCATGATGGTTTGTAAGCTGCAGAATAAGAGCATGCTCTAATAAATGCTACAGGACTATGAAATCTTTCTAATTTTTTTATAGAACTTTGTTGATTTCATCCCAGTTACCATTCAAAAAGAACAGTGCTGCATATATCACTGTTAGAACGAGAAATGAGAGAATACTGTACAGGTGCTGTATTTCTCTTGATTTGCACCTTGTTTCCTCATGAATAGTTCAGCATCAGTCTCTTCAGAATGTTGGGTTGTTTTCTCTTTTGATATTCTTGCTCTTTAGCACAATGTGTTTATCAAAAAGATCAAGCTGCTGCTTTGATACCAGAAACGTTTGGGGAATAAGTAAGTTGCGAACAGAAATAGTTATACTATCAAAAAAATTTTGCTACTTGATTTGTGCCTGCACATTACCAGGAAAGTGTCAGGTTTTGACTGCTGAGTTTTATTTGGAGCGAAACAGCAATGAAACCACAGGCCAAAAATCAGGATTGCATTTTCCACAGGTATCAGCTGAACAAAAAGATGATGGTGAACCTATAAACAACTCAGAGTGCAGGGGGGAAATGGGAAAATGTGGAGGAATTGCAATGTCCCCTTTTCAATAAATGTGAGTTCCTGGCCAGTCACGGTCCCTGACAAAGGAAACAGTTCTGTGGTTGTTACTTACATAAAGGTTAGAGAACCATAAGACTCTCAGTCTGTGTAGTTATTGTGTAGCTGCATTTTCCCCTCTGTCTTCAGTAAATTGTTACAGTTCCTTGTGAGACTGATTAATTTTCTCCCACAGGTTCATAACTATATGTGCCAAAGGATTTTCAGGTGAACAAATGAGTTTCCTGAATAATAAGGCTGCCTTACAAGTCATTTTCTGGTCTCCCACTTGATCATCTGAAGAGTCTGTCATTACAGTATTTCACTTGTTTAGGAACCATTTGTCAGCAAAGTGCTTATAATAATAACGGTGTTGGCTTGTGGGGTTTTGGTTTGGGTTTGTGGAGGGTTTTTGTGGGAGGAGATTCTGTCATTTGGTTTGTTGGTTTTTGGTTTTTTTACACCAATGTAGTTAAAAAACGTAGTAAAGGAATTATGTCTTAAAACGCAGGGAGGGACAATTTTAATGGTACATCAAAAGCTACATTAGCAGCTTTTTGGGCCGTGTTGCTGTTGTGTCCCTTCAGAATCCCCCTCTCAGGTTGTGACTTGTGAACTTTAGTTCCTATTTCCTATTCCTCTATGTTCTGAAAACAAAGTGAAACAGAACCTGGCATGCTGAGACTAGAAAACTAGAGTGGAAGATTGCTCAAACCTGTGTTGCTGGCATAGGAGCATTTCTGTGCTCTGCAGATGCTTTTATAAAAGCATGAGAGCTTCTGCCAAAGGCCTAAATGGAAAGAAAGGAGAAGGATAGACCCTGTTGCGTAATGTTTCAGGTGCACTATATTCACCCACCCAGCTATATGAATTAGTAGACAGTTGCAAATTTGTTTATGACCTGCAGAGCAATCAAATCAGATCTGTCATCTTCCTTCTGTAATCCAAATCCAAAGCTATAGGTTGGATTTTCCTTTCTTCACTAAGAAAGAGTTTTATCTGGTTTGCTTCTCTTGTTGTTGCAATCTCCTCTTTAACATTGCTGAGGGGTTTTGCTGAGTTATTAAAGCAAATGGCACAATCGTCCTCATTTCTGTACTGCCTCAGTTACTCATTTGGCCTTCCCTAAATCCCAAATGTGCTATGCTGCTAGTGCCAAAGTCATGCAGTCACTGTAAAATCTATGGGGGCTCTTCAGAGTCACAGGCTTCTATCAGCCACCCTGTTGTTTCCTGTTACGGCTGTTGATAAATTCTAGATGTTCTTCCCCAAGTTTCTGTTGCTGTGATAAAACACTGCTTGTGTTTCAGGGTCAGTTTGTCTATACATTGTATTACTTCTTTTGACTAAAAAGACTCACACTTTTGCCCTCTTTTTCAAGACCTATAAAGCTTTCTCAATTCAAATGGCTCTGCACGTAGAACCACATTTTTGGTCTATAGCACAGAGTGCTCTGGGTGGCAAAAAGAAAAAGGCTGACTGGTAGAGTTCTTTCCCTCTAAATCTCTCTTTTATTCGTGGTTTGCTCTTCGTGTTGTTCTGCAGTCATTATTTCTGTGGCAGCCTAGACTAGCTATAATACATCTCAGTGAAAGCAACCCTTTTTGCAAGTCTTAACAACAAACTTCACAAAGTAGCTTTGAGCTCTATGTATTTCTGTCCTTTGCAAACACTCTCTTAAAAAAAAAAAAAAAAAAACCAAACCACCCAAAACCAAACTTTCCTGCTTTATTTTCTCTACTTTTTATGTCTTTGGAGTATCCACTCAGCTTGTCAGTGCATGCCTTAAAATAAAACTACCACAAGACACCATACTGCAGCATCTTCAGCTCTCTGCACTGACCATTAGAGGCATAAAGAACTGTGAAGGGTGAGCCATGCTTCTGTCTGGACATATGTTTTATAGAATGGCTCAAGTTGGAAAGGATCTTAAAGATCCATCAGTTCCAACCCCCCTGCCCCTCCCACTAGCCCAGGTTGCTCAAAGCCTTATCCAGTCTGGTCGTAAACAATTCCAGGGATGAGACATCCATGAATTCACTTTAACAGATTCTCAGCCTTTTAGATTCAGATTCAGATCAAAGGTTTTTGAACCTCTCTTTCCTGCCATCTCCTACACACCAGCTGCAGGAGCATCTCTCTGCCTTTGTCTATGTCTCCTGCACTCTGCCTGCCTCGTCTCCTCTCCTACTCAGTGCAGTGAAGATACATTCAGAGCAATGTGCCATGGTCAAAGCAACCTCCAGAGCCCACCACTGATGTGTGGTCAATGCATGTCTGACTGTGCTCATCATGTGTTAGAGAAGCATAGTCAAAGCAATGCAGTAAGTTGTGGGTGGGCAGTTTTGATGAGTTCATGTTTCTGAAGCTAAATACGCAAAAGCCAAAATCGATGAGAAGCTTTCCATATGAAGCATATAAAATCACACCTGATTTATATTAAACTCTTATTTTATATGTTTTCTCATTTTACTTGAAACCCCTTTCTAGGTGATGATGACAAGCAAGGTTCCGTAGAACATTCATTAAAGATGAAGGCGCCATGCAGAGACTCAGCATCAGGCAAATGCAGCCAGACAGAATCCTGAATAAATCAGCATGGTAAGCAAAGGGGAAAGAGAAGTTCCATGTACTGAGATACCAGCTGCTAGATCTCCTTAATCTCTACACAAACCCTTATTCATGGTTAGGGCAAAATAATTTTGAGGTTTAATATACCATTACTGCTAACACATGTCGTTAAAATATATGCATAGTCAAGTTGAGTCAAATAGAGGCTTTGACCTGCACTGCTTCTGTTCATTGTCTCTGTGCAACCTCAATATTGCAAGGATTATGTCTGAAAGAAGCTGAGGGATTGAGCTGATATTGAATTCTGTCACGTGGTAGTAACACTATTATTAGAAATGAAAGCCAGTATGTGCTCCAAGACTGGGCCAAGACATAAAGCATGAAGCATCCTGACAGTCAGTCTTGTTTCTCCTCTCTTATTGCAGGACATAGACTAAAAGCCTGTGCAAAGACAGTTTCTTTCAGTGGAAAGTGCAGAAATTTTTCAGTCTGCCTGCTTTATAGAGTAGAACAAAATGCTATCACTTCAAAATTCTTCTTGGAAAACTCTTTAGTATTTTAAACATGAAAAGGTTCTGTTCTTATAGTGCATACATTTCAGTTTTGTTCTGCTTTCTCCTGAAACACAAAGGTGAAACCCGTGTGTTTTCACAGTTTTGACTTCAGTAGATCTGCGTATTAAAATAAAACATGCCTCCAGTGCTGTTTTCCCAACAAGCTGTACGAACTGAACTTTCCTTTTCAGATGGTTTAACCCAGCCCAATGATGTGATGTATTTCTCCTTTGTGTGTCTAAGTATGAATGAACTTTCATATACCACAACATTTTCCTGTTGTAGACTCTGTGTCCAGGTTTCCTATGAAAAGGTCAAAGTCAGTTTTCACTTGTGGAGACCTGGCAAGCTTGCAGATCTGGGTTTTCCACCAGGGAGGTCAAAATCCCTCTGATGAGCAGCCTCATCCCAAGAGGGAGGTTAGCCATCCATCAGCATGTAAGACCCAAGACATAAAGAAACTGCTGTGGTTTTAGACCACAGGCATAGAAGTATGACATCTGCATCCTTACAGAATTCCAGGCCAGGTCTGGTCAGTCTTCGTGCAAATTCCACCCCAAGGCACCTAGAAGCAGAGCAATGATTTGGCTGTCAGCCTTTCCTTTTTCTGACTCTTGTGCAGAGCTATGTGTATCTTTGGCTCTCATCTCTGTTCCCTTTAGACCAGGCATCAGCCAGCTGGAAGCACAAGTTGAAACTATAATAGAACTCAACTAGCAGGATTTTTATGTTGTTGTTAAGCAGCTGTCCAAATTCCATGTAAGAGTTACTTAGAAGAAGTCTTTCTCTTGGTTTCTAATACAAATTTTCAAACACGTTCATCATCTTACGTCCTTATATCAGGGTAGATTTATTTTGAAATTATATAGAACTCTTAATATTTGAGGAGGCTTTAGGTTGGTTGTTGCATGGTTGTAAATGATAAGCAAGTTTGGGTCGTTGTGTGCCATGTGATGTTTTATTTGGTAGATACTTGCAAAAAGTTCCAAATCCTATTAAAAAAGTATTTCATACCACTGCAAAATGTTAATTGTCCTTTACAATGATGTAAGCTTTTCCCCCTTCTCTTTAAAGAAAGAAACTTATCCAAGAAATATTAATTCAGGGAAATAGTGGAATACTTTATCATAATTATATGGGGGTTTTGTTATTTAGTGCTATGGCTTTAATCTCCAGGATTTCTCCCTGTTATTGTTAGCTGCCAGGCAGCACACTAAACAAGTTACAGAAGAGAGGAAAGAGGATGTAAAAAAAAACAAACCACCAGACCAAACCAACCATTTTTTTTCCTCCAAATCAGTTACATGGAGGATAGGAAATATCTTCTTGATAAATGAATGGAGGTTTTATTATAACTCTGCTTTTTCTCCTCGTTCTTCCTCACCCTCACTTAGTTTCTCATGGGTCAAGGCTGGAGTAGTAGCTCAGATGTGTGCAGAAGTGCACTTTGGAAGTTAAAAACTCAAACCTGAAAATCATAAAGTCTGTATGAAGTTGTCTAATTTAGAATACCAAGGCATTTAGGAATCTTAGGTGGAGAGAACTTGGAGATCAAAAGAATGTGAGGAAAGCAATGTGATGTGGTATGGTTTCATTTTAGAATCGTAGGATCATGTGGTAATTCAGATTGATAGAAGAGAACTCATACCCAAAGAGATTGGTTGACTGTTTTTAAAGAAAACTACTGTCTGGGATTGATGCTAAATAACTCGGAGTCCTAGACAAGTGAGTTTTGTTTAGAGTTTCACATGTATAGTTATTTTTAAACAGGAAACTTAAAAGTAGGGATGTGGATTTCCAAAGGAGTACCCAAAGGGACATGTCAAAACATTACCCACCAGTTAAGTTTCACAGTTTTCTTTTTCTCAGAAGAAAACCAGGTGCTTGCTGGCAAAGATTCAAAGCTGAATCCTTTTACTTTTAACAAAATATGACAAGGACTCTTATTTGTAACTGAAGTTGGTGTGTGCAGCACACAGGGCCCACAGCAGGGCACAGAATTCTCAGCAGGTGAGCACACTGAGATTTCTGGCTGGCAGAGCTGGATCTGGGTTCGCCCTGTACACCTTAGCAGAATCCTGGCAGCGTGAACTGTCACAGCATCAGATATTCCAGGTGTCCTCTCTGGAACACCATCTCCTGTGATGCCAAGGAAATTGTTACCTTTTCTCCTACATGCCAAAATATTCACCTCCTTCACTTTTGGTCTCCTCCCAGTTGCTTAGAAAGTCATTGGTTCTAAGCTAAAGTTACAGCAGCTGGTTTGTAAAATGTCTAGGAACCCCTTGGCATGCCAAAGCATTTTAAAAGAACGTCTTACCCCTTCTGCAGGGCCTCAGCACAGGTCTGCACTCTGAACCTCAGCCTTTCCTCTGAGTTATCTGAGATGGCCACTATTAGAGAAAACAAGTAAGATTGCTATCTGTGGGGCATTAGTTCAATTTTTTTTAATTTAGGATAACCTAGACATAGGTCTTTTTTTCTCATGATAGTGATTTGTAACAGCACAGTTCAAGAAGTAGGAGGTCATAAACCAGAGAAAAGGCCAAAAGTGCCACAGGACAGATGACCTGCCAATATGGGACAGCCAAGGTAGTTGAAGTTACTGCAAGGGTGTCTCCACTGTGCAGTGGAAAATACACATTAAGCACTCCTAGAGACATTTTTAATAGGTGCTGGTTAAGTTGATTAATTTTGAGAAGCAGAGATGTGTGTATATATATATATGTATATATATAAGTATCAGAGCTTGTTTTCTTCTCTCAATGACAAATATTGCTGCGTAGGTTTCACCTTTGTGACTGTTTTGAAAACAAACCAAAAACTACCCCATACTAAAGCATGCGCAAATGTTTAGTGTTGTGACATGTGGGAGCCACTAAAATTAGCTGCACAGCTTGGGGAAAGTAAGCCTCTAGCACAAAATCTTTTTAAACTAAAAAGAAAACACTCTGTGTATTTTTAGCAAGGAAGTGAAGCACTTTTTGCAAGGTCTGCTCTTCCCCACTTTGCTGCTCTATGTGTGTGTGTTTTGGTGAAGTTTTTAAACTTTGGTGTTTGCCAGAGTGAAAATATTAGCTACATCCTCTGCTAGTATAAATAAGGTAATTCTATGAACTGCTGTCTCTTACACCCACTGAGAAGCTGGTCCATTTTTTAAAGATGCATATCTGGGCATAATAAAGTGACTAATATTTTCAAAATGTTCTGTTCAACTATTGCCCACCCTTCTGCTTCTTTCCTGCAGACTTGCACTTCTGAGTATTGTTTTCACTTTATTTCATAATAATAAATGAACGGAATGTGCAAATCTGCTCTATCTTCCTGACCTATTCCAGCTGCAAAGACTTCCCTTATTGCTTACCCCTTTCAGAGCTATGATTTAATTGTTGGGGTTTTTCAAAAAAATCACGTCCCTTTTGCTATCCAGTTTCCAGCTGCAAATTCCCAATGTTATATTCAAGATTTTCACCATATGTTTAAAATATAGATCATCCTTTCCCATCCCTTTGCAGACCAGATCATTTCAACCCAACCAGTAAGAATGTGGGGAAGGACTCATTAAATATCAAAAGGAACAGTGGGGAAAAGGCAGCATTCACAAAGATTCTCCTGTTCTTTCTCTCAAGCAGTGGTGCCTCGCTGCAGCTGGGCATGGTAAGATCTTAGTCCCTTAGGGCTGTGCTTTCAGCAGTCAGAATTCATGGGATGCTATCCCTTTTCCTTCCACATGTGCACACAGAAAAGAGATTATTTTATCTCTCCAATCTTGCAATATAGACATTAACAACTTGTCTGAAGAAATACAAAGAGGACATTTCTTGGCAAGCAATGGTTTTCCATGTTGAAAAAGTGAAAAATCTGCATTTACTTACATCTTCCTCTCCTCCTCTCAGCATATGGACACTACTCAAAGACCTGGAAACCAAATACCATATTTTGGAGCGGGGGGGGGGGTACTGAAAACCCTCAGGTGTGGCTGATGTCACTGGGAGATGTGGTTACTGACCACCTTCTAAATGAAGCCTCCCATATCTAGTTAGCTAGACTACTGGGCTCATGTATCAGAGCTCTATCAGCTGTGTGTTTTGCACTCCTGTGAGCAAGGAGTGACAGGTGACAGCAGACCCTGACAGGCAACATTTCTCTTGTGGAACGGTACAGACTTGTCTGGGATGGTAGTAGCCTGGCAGCAGTGGTGGGACTGTGAGCTAGCTGAGTGAGTAAGTGGACTTGATCTCAAAGGGGTCTACTGGACTCAACAGTTCTGTGATCCTATGGTTAGCCAAATCACAAGTTGTCTGTGAGCCATGTCACTTCAGCAGTGCCTTTAGTTTCCCAACTACCATTGCTAGCAATTTAGACTATCCAGGCAGCTCAATGCCTTGCACAGGAACTGGCCACTGGCATGCACAGCAAACCTGTGGTGTGCTCCAGAGTCTAGTTTTCCACACAAGATTTTCTCAGCCCCCAAGCACTGCAGCAGACACTTCAGGCTGTTAGGCAGAGCCTGTGTGGTAGGGCCAATTATAAAGGAATTGAGACTGAGAGAGAATCGGAGTCTTCATCTTAAAATTTTCATAATTTTCATCTTCAAATTTCAGAATCATTTATTTATTGCTGTTGCTGCCATCCTTCCCTTTCTGTCTCCATTTCTGTACCAGTTCAGTGTCAGCAGGTAGCAGCCGTCTCTTGGCATTCTACCTTGCCCTTCCATGCATGAGGTCAGAGTTCATAACAGAATACACCAGCTAAGAGACTCAGATAATACTTAAGGCTCATAAACAGCAGTTCCAAAAGACTGGACACCTCCTGTATCAGCAGTCGTAGAAATGATAAGCTTAATGCTTGTGCAGCTCTTGATTAAACAAAATCAAATCGTTTCTTATTGTGTGTTAGAAAGAGACATGCCTTTCCTTCAGAACGCATCTGTTGTCTACCAGCAAACTCCAGATACAGCAGATCTGGTCCTGTATCAAACAATCTGCCCCTGCTGAATTGCTGTCAAGAGCCACCTGCAGTACTTGATGTCTTGACGTTTCTTGGACTCTTGGCAAACTTTGTCTCTTTCCCAGCTGCACCTGGAGTGATGGAATTGAATCCCTCAGGTCAGTGCCAGAGCCTAAAACTGGAGAAGAGCCAACTATTAGCTAGGGCTACAGACTAGCAATACACAGCATGAGCTGCTGCCACAGTCGTAATACACAGAGATGTTTCATTTCAAATTGGGTTGTTGGGTCTCTTGGAAAGGGCCACACACCTTTGAAACTCACTTCCCACTGCTGAGTGACAGCTGGCTGGGTTTGTTAACCCTCCACCAAATTTTGAGTCCTAGTCTACAGGCTGTGAAGATTATCTGATATTCCAGGAATGCTCTCAAAAGTGCAGATCTTTCAAATACAATTAGGTCAATACTGTGAGAGACTCACTGGCAGTGGTTGTGTGAAACATATTTTCAAGAGCTTGTCAAAAGTTTTGGGGTTTTGGGGGTGGGGGAACAGGCTTTATTTGCAGTTACAAAGAAATAATAGACTTAGCAGGGCGCCAGTATATTTACTTCGTAGCAAGTAATCCCTGGAAAAAGTTAATCTTTGCATGCTATAAAGTAGGAAACAGCTATTGCTTATTTATAACACAATAGTCTTCTGCAGAGCTAAAAGATACATTATTGAAATAGAAAGGGTATTTCCCTGGGTTTATGAAACAAGGACTTGAAAATCATTTCAAAGATTAAAAATATTTAAGTCAGTCCTTTAATAGCAGGGAAAAGTCTTCCAAGTCTTTGTAGTTATATCAATGTGTAATTTGGACCAAGGATAACAAGTCAGTATCTCATAAAACACTAATTAGCAAGAAAAAGAGGGCAGAAGATGTGGATTGTTTGGAGAAAAAAAAATACCTTTTATATCTCCCTAGCCTTCCTCTGCAGACTCAAATGATAAAAGAGCAAATTCAACCCTAGCGTAAAACCAGTGATTTGAGTGAGGCTGAATGGGAAGTGAGGAGAATGGAATAGATCCATTAGTCTTTCTCAGCTAAAGGAAACTGATAAATTGTGTTTGTGTAAAAAATATGAAAATAGTTGCTGAGGTTTTAAATGTATTTACTTAGCAACTGTAATGACTAAAACTCTTTTTCCAGACTACTGACATGAACTCCTTTGGGTGACTGTGTATGTCAGAGAAAGTCTATCATTTGAATCGTTTACCTTGGCCCTCTCAGGCAGTTTCTGGGCTAACAGAAAGCAGACTGTCAAACAAGACTCACACAAATGTCATGGGCTTCAAGTTCAAAGCCTCTTGAATTCTTAGGGTACCTCTTAGCTGTGGGTGGAATCTGATGCTAAGTGTACATGGTGAATGCTCATAAAACCCAGCTGAGCTTGGCAGAGTCAGAGTAGCATAACTGTGAGCAGAATTTGATCCAGCTTGATGTTTAGCTAGGTAACAGAATGTTATTCTTCATCTCCTGTTAAACAGGAGGCATCAATTTTGGTCTGCAGCTTAGTAAAATAGTGAAAAATCAGTGTTAGCTGAGAATCTGGCCCAAAGTCTACAAAGACATTGAAAGATACCACAGACAGCTCTGACACTACAGCTGTAAGGTGGCGGTAGGTGAAAAGTGTTGACTGCATCTTTGCAGTCACATGTGAAGTTATCTGAGTCATTCAGTTCCCTTGGAAGAGGTGACAGCCCAGCTATGGTTCTGGTAAGGATACAGATATTCCTATCTATAAATCCCTAATCTGCTTGTAGGGTGTTGTGGGGGTTTTAAGTAATAGAGCTGCAAACTGGTAACAGTAACATAGCGTTACCTGCTGCTTTGGCCTATAAATAATGCCAATCAGTAAATCGTTCCCACTTGGAGGTTACCTGAAATAGGACACTTTGCCTTTGATTTTCATGCCGTTGTTAAAGAAATGCAGGAGCTTCCTCACTGTCATAAAAAACCCTGAGCAGCAATCATATCTCTCATTAGGGGGTACGTAACTGACAAACATAACATTAAAGAAAGAGCTGGTTGGCAGGGAGAAGATAGGTTTCCTCTTACTACATTGTGTTGTTTTCTTTCTTGAAGCTCTAGAAAAGGGAAACAATTTAACTTTTATTGAAATAAGTGGCAGTTCCCCATGTGTTCCATCATGCCTGAGATTATACTGTATCTTGATAAGATCTGATGAAGCTTGATTCTTTTCATCCTCCTGCTATGGGGGTGTTGTCTCAACGATTGTAGTCTTGTAAAGGCTAAGACCTCACTTCCTAAATTTACCTGGTGAAATAGGTGAGGGTATCACAGAGGACAGCACAATTCAATATGTGAAAGACTGTCAGAAGAGACCAGTAATCCTCCTCGAGGTAATGGTTATCTGCTATTAAAGGTCAGTGGGGTGATGAACCTTAAGTACCCCAGAGGTCTGTCTGCACAGTGTGAAGTATTCACTATTCTTTGCCTATGGAATAAAAGTATTCTTTGCATTTGAGTGGAAGCAGAATTGATTTTATATCATGAAAGAGAGAGTACACAGTAAATTCTGAGTCACCAGAGGGTAGTTCCAGGAGTATCAAAGGCACATATTAGCCTCCTACAATACATAGTTTGCAAACTTAAAATTCTACAGACATCCTTTAGCTTTCTGCCAGTGTCATTTACTTGGTTTTCTATTGAAATAATTGGAAAATAATTCACTTTCCTCATTTGCCAAAAGCACAGCTAAAGCAATATATTGCAGATAAAGCAGTGCATTCCAGGCTGCACAGTAAGTAAAAAGATTTGGGTTATTTGAAAGCAGGACAAGAGTATTTCAAAGCCAAGGAGAAGTCCCAAGAAAATAGCAGCCTTTTGACTCCTGCCAGGGACTCCATCCATCAACAATGTCAAAATGGATAAAAATAGTGCATCTTTCCATTACAGCTCGGTACGGGGGAGGTAAACCAAGGGAGCAGCGACTGTGTCACAGTTTAAAGCAGTTCTGGCCACTAGAGGGCTCCTGGATTTTTACAGCCGCTTAGAGGCTGGGCTGTGCTTTTTCTCCCGTGATCATGGTTTAAAAGAGAGCTTCAAATAGAGATGTGAATAGTGGTGAAGTAACCTCCTATTGTGTAGAGCAAACAGCAAGGAAACTGGAGCACTTCTCATCAGCTCAATACTGTTAAAACTATTCGTCTATCTGAAGTAAAAAAAATGGCTTAGAAATGCATGAAGGTTTCTGCTTCTCTCCTCCTTTCAACTCTAACATCACTACACTGAACCTCTGCAACCTGCAGTGGTGAGATGTTTTAAGCGTGGAAACATCTGGCTGCCCTGGGGAAGTGGATTAGAGATTACACCAGTGACCCATTCTAGCTCCAGTCCTCCTCTTCACTGAAAACTTAAGCATCACCAGTACTTCTGCTCCCACTCAGCTCTGGGGGTTGCTCAGCCAGTGTGAGGAAGGGCATCTGGTCTGTGCAACCTTTGTTGTCACGCAAACAGAACCAGCTCTGAATGTGTGTTCCCACTCATTACCAACAAAGATTAGAATTGATTCCTTGGCTCTGCAGTGAATAACTGTTTATGATATATTAGCGTTAGTATGCATCATTGACACAGAAATTCAGCATTTTAGAAATAGGATTTGGAGCAGAGGATTTTCAAGAACTTTTGGCTGCCCTCCCCTTTTTAATTAGGGCATTTAACATAATGAGTCCTTGTTTTTGATACTGGCTGGAGCAGATCTGTGCAGACACAGCAAAAGAACAGAGCTGTGTGGCAGGAATTCTGGAGGCTGCTGCTCCACAATGCCTGGGAAACTGCAGTGGTACTAGTATTAATTAGAGTATAGTAATATTACTGAAAGGATGGTCAGGCATTGGAGCAGGCTGCCCAGGGAAGTGATGGAGTCACCATCTCTGGAGGTGTTCAAGAAATGCGTGGCCATGGCATTTTGAACATGTTTTAATGGCCATGGTGGTCTTAGGTTAATGGTTGGACTTGATGATCTTAGAAGGTCTTTCCAACCAAAACAGTCCTATGATTGCTTTAAAGTCCTTCTATGCCACATCTTTTAAGAGGAGGGTCAAGAACTGGAGTGTCTGAGCAAAGACCTGGCACATATGTAGCTAATGAGTTACTAGCTAGGTGACTGGATCTAATTTAAAAGAAAGCACCCACAGGATTATCAGAGAGTCTCAAAACAGCTTTAGTGATGGAAACTATTGAATATTGGAATAATACACATCTCCTGGAACTGCTTCAGACAGGCTTCTTTAGTTACAGATTTGCATTACCAGCCCCTAGGAGTGATCAGGATCACTTGTTACACAGTGTAGAGACTTCAAGAGAAAGACATTTACAAAGAATTGTGCTGTCCAGTTAGGAGAGAATGAAATATGAAGTTGAGGATGAAGAACTGGTGAGATTCTGAGAACCCACTGGGCACAGACACTGCAGAAACTCCATTACCAGAGGCTGTCTAAATAAATCTGCAGAAATTTTCCCCTTACTGCTGTTGACCTGTCTTCTCTTCATCCTTAGTGAATCTGCTAACTCCAATCTCTGAGCACTGACTAGGTGTTGTGCATAACCAGGATGTTTATTTGAACTCTTTATCTTATTGTGGGTTCTTTCGCTAACATTTCACTAGGGGCTTATCTTGTGAAATTCCTCGGCAGCTTCCCAAAAGGCTAAGAGAGGGATGCAATGCATTCTGCGATTTATATCCTTGCTTGAATGGAACAGGAAGATTAGTTTAACAGCATCTTCCTCTGCTGAAGCTCTGCTGGTTAGAGTATGACTGTACATGCTCTCTATGTTCTCTCATCCCTCAGGATGTTATTGTTTTTAATGTTATAAATATCAGAATAATGACTCAGTGGTCTATTAGGTTTTCTTAGGCATTCTAAAGCACAACGTGGTTGGAAGCTTCTTTGAACTTACCACTTCACTGGCTTTTAAAAATATACCAAAGCTGACATTCACTCTTAAAAGCATCAGAGAAGCACCATAGTTTCAGTTGATAAAAATCACAAGATATAATCTTACACAGAGATCTCACCTTTCTCCCTGTGGATGGTAAAAAGACAGGCTCACAGAACTTCTCTTGATAGAGGAAACAGACAAACATCTTCATTACCTCTCTGAGCACATTTTCCAGAACAGGCACCAATTTTTCACTCCTCAGATGTTCATTTCATCTGCTTTTGAGATTAGCTAGTTTCTGAATTGTGAGGGTCTTTGTGCAGAAACACAAATGGCTTGTTCCTGCAAGGGGAGGATTTTAGGGTAGATGTATTGAAGGACCTGTGCACCTGAGACCTGCCCAGTTCCTACTTAGGCCATTGAGTCCTAAAATACACTAAATACTCCTGTTTTCTGCTGCAGTACTCTAAAAGCACCCAAAACTTTAATTGACATCTCGTATGTTAATGTTGCATTTCCAAACAAGTCTGCAAATGGCTCTGTCTTGACAGCAAACTGCCTGAGCTTCCACATGATGCTGGGGCCAGTCTTTTTTTCAGTGGTGCCCAGCCACAGGACTAGAGGTAGCAGGCACAAACTTGAACACAGGCTGTTCCATCTAAAATATGAGGAGGGACTTCTTTACCTTGCAGGTGGCAGAGTGCTGGAACAGGCTGCCCAGAGAGGCAGTGGAGTTCCCATCTATAGAGTCATTCAGAACTCACCTGGACACTGCCATGTGCAGCCTGCTCTGGATTAACCTGCTCTGACAAGTCAGTTAGACTAGATGATTTCCAGAGGTCTCTTCCATCTCCTGTCATTGTGTGATCTGCATGTTTTCTTTGAAAGATTCAATTCAGTAGATGCAGGCTGCACAAGGCTGCCACTGCATTTTATGTCAGAGTGCTTGCTTAACATCGTTTATGCACTAGAAGGACTGGCATCTGAGTCTCTCCCCTATCAACTGAAATCACAAACTGTTATTCTGCTGTCTCAAAATGGAACTTCAGCAAGAACCTACTGATAAGTTCTTTGCCTGGTAAAGAAATGTCATAAAGGGTTTATCAGAAAATTCAAGTGATTTTTCTAGCATCTGAGTAAAAGCTCTGACAACTGTTAAAAGATAAAACCAGGCATTTGTCCTCTAACTTTACCAGAAAGGGCAAGACCCTTTACCATTTTTGAGAGAAAAAAATCAAAACATGCCTCAGCAAATACTTTCAAGGCTGGTAAACTCCAATGGAAAGAGAAGTCAGCCTCCCATAAGCTACCCCTTAAGGTACCACCTTTGGTGTCTTGTTTACTGATAGGGTGGTGGCCTTTGGCAGTCTTTAACTTTGTGCGCTGAACAGAGGGAAATACAAAGTGTTCAGTAAAGGACTCTGAGCATGCTTAAAATTCAAGTGTTGCAGCAATGGGACTTGAATTACCTAAACCCCTAACAATCTTTATTTTATTTTAAAACACTTTGTCAAAAGTGGATGGTTATGGGTGGGTCTCCTCTCAGAGCGTTTCTACTATTTTGAAACCTCTGAAAAATATTTCTTCCCTCTAAGCTCTCTGAAGACAGAAAAAAACAAATTACAAGTTTCTTTTGTAAATGTTGGCAGTGTAATAAAAGCAATATTTGATCTGTGTGGATTTTTTTAAAAAGCAAGAAACCAAATTGGATTTGGAAGGAAGGAATTTGTACAGAAATACAATGGAGACCCAGAACTTCTAGGTCCTTGAGAAGAGGTATTTCACAGTGAGGATGATTAAGGGTTTCTCCTTGAAAACTCACACCAGGAAAGAAGGAACAGCCTGAGATAATACAGCCTAGAAAAATAAGTATATGTGGTATTCTAGAAAAAGGGAGTAACAGTCAAAGTTGGAAGGGAACACAAAGATCATCTAGTTCCAACCCCCCTGCCATGGGCAGGGACACCCTGCCCTAGATCAGACTGGCCAGAGCCTCATTCAGCCTGGCCTTAAACACCTCCATGGATGAGGCCCCAGCCATCTCTGTGGGCAACCCATTCCAGAGTCTCACCACTCTCATGGTGAAGAACTTCCTCCTCACAGTCAGTCTGAATCTACCTACCTCCAGCTTTGCTCCATTGCCCCTACATTCTATGATTCTATGACCCCCACATGAATAGTAGTAAAAGTAGAGTAACATACTAAAGCTATTTTGAGCATCCCAGGGATATGTTTAGTGAGGGCTGCAGCAGCAATATTGAGGTCTTAGTGAAGAGTGGTTGAAACTAATGTTCCCATAAGCTTATTCTGCAGCTCTGAAAAATCATTTACCTCCTCTTGGATTGGCTCTCTTGTCAGTGATCTGTGCATGGGGAAAATGCTGAAGCATTATGAGTCTTCATTCATAAATATTAGTAAAGCACTTTCCAGCCCCTGAACTGAAGCAGTTACAATTATAAAAGATCAAGACTGAAAGATTTTCTCTTTTCCAGCTTGCAGCGTTCCGCTGTTAAAGGAATAAAGACTGAATGTATGTAAGATAAGGCCAAAATGATGCTGTGTACAAACTTGTGCAAATTCAGGCCTTATGGGAGCTAAATTTTGAGAGCTCGTGCTGATCATTAGTTTTTTTATTTGGGTCTGACACTTGCGTGGTGAAAAGAGGGGACAGGAAGCACCTCAGAAGCGAGTGCAGAGCTAAATGGCAAGAGCATTTGGAAGAGCTGCATGCCTTGTTATTAATCATATACACGGAATAAGGAGTGAATCAGCAGTGGGTGGTGCCTTGGGGTTAGGAAAGTGGTGTCACCTGTTAGGCTTGCAGCCACTACATTTCAGCACGATTTCTTCTGGTTTCCATAAACACCCTATGATGTCGAAACTCCGCTTTGTGTTGCTGATGGATATAGTGAAATTGAATCTGAACTCTATGACTTTACCCATTTGTCAGAGGAACCACTTTAACTATAGAGGAAGTGTCAGTAGGAAATTGTGAAGTATTTATTTGATTCTGTACTGTAAGAGTGTTTCCTGAACCACAGCTGTAGAGACAGGCCTAGGGTTTGCACTGGTGAGAGGGAAATGGAGTTCTCCTCCTGGAAATAAATTAATTGAATGCTTATGAAACAAGAGAATTCCTCCTGTTATACGATTCCCATTCCAGTTCTCCTCTTGCTGTGGGTCATTTACTATTGTTGCCATACGTTATTGAAAAGGGGTTTTAAGCAGGGAAAAGTTTAAATAAAAGTAAAAACTCCAAGTAGGAAAGTGCAGTGTTACAATAATTATACTGAATGTGAAGGGAAAGGACCATAATGAGAGTAAATAATAAAAGAAAATTATATCATTCCTGAGAGAACTGCTCTAAACAGTAAAAAAGTTAAACATGTAAATCTGTGGTATAAAGGACTGTACCAAGAACTTAGAGGCTGGAAGCAACTTCAAGAGAAGATTTAGTCCATTCTTTTCCCACCCCCAGTCTGATGTCATCTTCATACACATGTGCTCTGTCCCATCATACCAGTCCATCACTGGAAGTACTGAATAGGATCAGACCCAGTGTTGGCTCTTGGTTTGGAGCTTACTGATAATAAATCTTTGTTAACAGTTCTATGCAAAGTTTCCTAACAGCCTTTCCACCACCACCCTGTATTAGATCTATAATTCAGGCTCCTTTTTACCTGTTCACAAGAATACCACTGCAAAAAAATGTTGAAAGCTTTTTCAAATTGTTCTCTTTATACAGGACTTTTGCTCTATAAGTAAATTGAATTGGTTTGGCAGGATTTCTCCCTAACAAATTCATGCTGGCTTTTATTCATTTCCTTCTTCTGGCTACAGTCCCTGGTTATCCATTCTGAGATTTGGGATTCTTTTTCCTAATAAAATGTGCCATTCATTTTCACTTGAAAGTTCTGCTTGTTTCTCCTCTTATTTATGTCTGTCTTAACAGCACTGCTTTTTATTTGCATCAGTGTAGAGGAAAAAGAAAATGTAGATCTGTCTGTACTCTGACAGGAGTGTTGGGTAGCCTTCTAAATCTTTTAAATGTAAAAGAAAGCTTAACAGAACTGAGAATAGAGTCTGATCTGATGTAGATTTGAAAGGTTTCTAAAGGAGCAAATGTCCAGTGGGACACTACAGAATTAAAAACAGGAAAAGACTGGAATCTCACATAGCATTTAGATCTTTGTGGTCCATAGGGCTGGCTCATCGATTCTGAAGAGCAGCTTCCCTCACTTTAGCAATTTCTGAAGGGCATCCACCACAAGCATATCCAAATCAGATATAGGACAGAGAGACTGGGATCTAATAACCCTCTAATAGCCTGTTCTTATTTGCTAGCAATGCCAGCTAAATATGCTTTTTCTGTTTTCTTTTTTCCTCTTTAACTTACCAATTTTTATTTTGTGGTCCTTGTGTTTTGTTGGCTTGTCCCTGGCAGAAGTGTTGTGGTATCACGATTCCCTCGGACATGGCTTTGTTGTTGCAGGCACACTGCTGTTGTTTGATCTGACTTTGGGCTTTAGAACAACGTAGGTTTTTTCTTAATGGAAATAATACAGAGAAATGTGTATTATCACATCTCCAAAATCTGTACAGTTCAGTGTGTTATGGTTCATAAAAAAGATTTGAAGATTATATCCTTCAAATACAGCAGCTGGTTTATAAGGTTAGCAGGCATATTATCAGTGCATTGCTCCCTGAGCTAGAAAGGAGAAGCACAAAATCAAATTACTTTTTCAGCGAGATATTCTGTTGCGCCTGTGATATAAGCTTCACTTGGGAAGTATGAAGATTCAGAATTTGCTTATTTTGTGGCCTCCAGAATCACAAAGCAAACTGCTACTTGTGTGCTGATTCCTATTGCCAGGTAGGCAGCTTCTTCTCAGTTCAGAACCAAAGAACTTCTTGTTCTTTCTTTTGCAGTGGCACAGTTCCCACATGCTCATTTGCATTCCTAGATATTCATTATAATTTACAAAACAAAGAAGATTTCTGTTTTGCAAGGCTAGTTTTCATAATAAAAAGGAAAAGAGCCAAAGCTGTCAAAATCTGTCCTTTTTGCAACTTCCCACAGTTGTGGCAAAGAAAAAAATAACTGAAAACCCATAAAGGTGATAATAATAATGAGAAATCAGAACTTTCTGTAATATTTAGCATTCTTATGAAGAACCAGATGCATAAGTTTATATATTCTGAGTAATTTCTCTGGAACTTAAGCAAAAAAGGATGCAAAGAGATGTATCATAAATGTAAATATGATATGGACAATAAATCTGTGCTAGTGAGCAGTCTGAGAAAATTTGGGCTATTGTTCCTGTATATGCACAGTCTGCAGGAATTGTTCTCTGCTTTGCTTATCCCTTGATGTTCACTGCTGCCTTTGGCCAGTTGTTCAGACTCTCCATAACTAGACTGCTAGCCTAAGAGTGGAATGTTTGCTATTCTGTAGCCTACTCAATCTGACCACAGATGAAGTCACCCAAAGGCAGCCATATGCTGTTCATCATGGAAATTACAGCTGCTAAGTTTGTTTCTCCTGTCACCTGTTTGCAATGGCTTAGACTTTTACAGCCAGAGACTTTCCTGCTGGGGTTTGTTTATCCAGGAATCACACACACAGAGTAACCAAGGGTGTGGATTTATTGCATGTAACTAGCATGTATTAAAATCTTAGGTGCATATTTTCGTCACACTGTGACACAGAGGTGTTCTGAGTGCACATTCACGCTGTGCACAGGCAACACTGAGCTGGGACTGCGTGCCACAGCTTGCTACCTGCTGTACAGATTTCCTCTGGAGATTAGGAGCTAGTCTTCCCCAGGAGCAACACTTAGCTGAGAGGTTTCACTCACAAAAACTGATCAGTAATTTTCAGAGAGTGAGAACAAAGGTCACTACAGAACTTTCATTGTTCTACCAAGTAAGTTTGGAGATAGGTTTCTGAACAAGTCTTTCCAAAACAGATTTTTAACTGACAGTCCTTTTCTTTTCCTTCTGACGTTTTTAATTAACTGTCTTGCTCAGGTAATTGCATTTGAGTCTAAGAAACCTGCACTGTATCTGCTTAGCCAGACTCCAAAAGTAAACAACTCCCTTCTACTGAGGTGCCTGTTTTCAAAGCTCACTTCACCCAGACCTCCCTAGAGCCAGCAGCAGGAGATGTCTCTATTGGCCACTCAGCACAGTGGCTTTTCTGTAGACCATTTTTTCACTTTTTTCAATTTAAGGATTATAGAAAATAATGTTGTCCTTTCCCCATCTTTAACTTTCTGCAAGACAAGACCTCCCACTCCTGCGCAGGGACCTAGTATTCCTGGGAAGCGGTGGATTTACTGCCCAGGTCCAGGCTGCTCACACCTTGAATATCTGTGCCGTATGATGAAGGTGGCAGGCTGTGAGGAGTCCAGAGGCACCTCTCCAAAGGAGAGGAATCTGAGTCATCTGCACTGCACCCCACTCTGTGAACACTCCCCAGTGATCCTCTGGGAATGGATGTCACCAGGCATGGGCACAAGGTACACTGCTTCCCTGGGAGGCCACCAGACCAATTGTCCTTCCATAAAAGTCAGTCCCTGTCCAGGTCTCCGCTCCTGATTCTGCCTCTCTGCTTCATCTCTGGTCGGGTTGGTTCCTATGCTCTCAGCATCTACAAACAGGCTTTGAAACTCAGGCTATGCTGTAACCAGGCTGGCTGTGAATGAACATATGGTTCCATTTGTTCAATGTAATGCCCAAGCTCATGTTCTCTGCCTGTCACTCCATGGGACTGTTTGGATTGATGTGGCCCTAGTTCTCCCTCCAAAAGCTACAGAGAATAACATGAACCATTTTTTCAGGCTTAATAAAATACATTCATGAACAGCAAGATATATTATGAAGTCATTACAGTTACTGTTGTCTGTCAGCCTTTTAAGAATGGCAGAATGTACCAGACAGTGCCCACTAGTACTTGCTTGATAGTAAGAAGGAGTTAAGGAGATGGAAATCCACTACCCTGAACATCCAAAAAAAAGCCTTATCTGGCCAATACCTCCTTTCAGTAGTTCAGGATTTCTGCCAGTTCACGTGTGAAAATGTATGAAGTCAGAATGAACCTAATAAATTTGTACACACAGATCAGTAAGATCTTTTTCTGTACTTTCCAGTCTCTTAGTACTTCCCCAGGCAGTGACAATGTGTGCAGAGGATTGGAAGATGAGTGTCTCTCCATTCTCTAGCTACTTTTCTTCTCTGATCTCTGGCTAAGCCTGCCAGTTTGTAATGTGTAATCTAGGCACTGATACTGGGCATCACATAAAAGATGCACATTGAACTGTAGCAGTTATAATATACACGTTTGTGTAGAATGTCCCTCCTTCATGCTCTGTAGAGGAAATTGAAATAATACAGAGACTAAAATACATCTTGCACAGAAGAGCAGTGTAGCTAACCAGGGATTTTTTTCACACTAATTGAATCTTTCTTCCCTTCCTAAGTAACTGCATCATTGGTAGGGCTGCCTCTCTTCAGTCCAGAGATAGTTGTATTTCAAGGATGAGTGAGGAAATCTCTTTACATAATCTGTAAATTATTTGGTCATGTTCTGCCAAACCCAGCCTGGCAGAAGGTAGGATTTTTCTCTCTTTCATTTATCTCCACTCTGCAAACACACTGAATTGCATGGAGTGGCTGGCAGCACTGGATGTTTTTTACTGCAGTCACTCAGCGTTGCTTTCAGTGCTGGCCCTTAATGAGAAAGGTTCTCCTAGTAGGTGTCTTATCTAAGTGCTGAACACAAGTACTGGAAAAAACCCCAAAGCTTGAAAGGTAACTTCTTTATTATTATTTATGTAGCCTGTTGTTCTTCCTAACACACGCAGTAGTATTTGTCACAGCTGGATAACACAAGAAGTGGAAGCAATTTGACCTGACAGTTCTCAAATGAAACACTTTTCTAACATACTCAGTAGCCCTAAGCTCTCGCTCTCTCCTTGTAAAAGAGTCCAGTTATCTCCCAGCTAATGAGGTCTCACCCAGTGGCACCAGTATTACACCATAAGTGGCTTTATAGAGCAGAATTCCATAAAAGAAATCCAGCTGGGTAACAGAACTTGGTACCTTTATAGGCACTGAATTCTACCCTTAGGGGTTCTTTCCTCCCTTGGATTTTATGAGTTTTGCAGCCTTTAAATCTGTTGATGCAGTTTCTGTCTTCTTAGAAATGCTAATGAAACCTGGTCCAAATACACAAATACAATGACAAGAAAGAGCTCCCAGCTTAACTACTCGAGCAATGTAGTTGTTTGTTTAAGTGTGGGTTAAGGAGAAGAGAGTCACCAGGCAAAGTGACATTCTCTGCCACGATTTTAAAGCAAACACTGAGTCATTGCTAATAAAATTGGCCAGTGACAGGAAGACTCTTGGTATGGAAAATAGTGATGGGGACATGACAGTCATCTTGTGCTTTCTGGAACTTGGGGGACCTGGATCCATGGGTGTAAAGTATGATTAAATGACATCATATCCCAAGCTGCTCAGATAGCACCAAAAGCCATCCGTCACTGTGATTTCTACAGAGTGAGGGCTTATCCTAAATTCTTTTTAAGAGTAGTAGGTAGACATCTAGAGGTAATTTGACTCTGTAGATATCACCACTTTTTACTTTTTTTTTTTTTTTTTTTTTTTTTTTTTTTTTTTTTTTATTTCAATTTGGTTATGTATCCAAGCCTTGTCTTCCCTGTGTATAGAGGATTTGCAGGTAGAGAGTTGAGAGTGCTTATCAATATTAGGTGAATTCACTTTACACTGCCTTCCCTGCTCTGCCTCTGGAGTTAGGAGTCCAGGAATGTGCTAACTTGCCTCCACAGTCACATACCTGGCATGAACAGCTGGGGAAGCAAACCCAAAACCTCCACAGCCTTTCAACCAAATGTGGGTAGCCACAACGATTAACTTCCTGCCAGCGGTTTGCCAATTTCCTTAATTCTGATATGGAGAGACCAACTTCCTCAGCAGTCTTCCCCCAGATCTCTGCTTCTGCTGCTAGTCCACTCTGTACCTTGTCCAGCAGCACGATCGGGACCATATACATCTAGCTGGAAATTATGTACATAAGTCATCCAGTTCAGGAGATGAGGTGAAATGTATGTCTGTGCTAGACTCTGCAAATTGGTTCTGAGAGGAGCTATTGACTGTTGCTGATTGGAGATGGAGGTTTAGTTTATAACTCTTTTTCCCTTTGTAATTTTGTTATAGAATACTTCCAACGCCTTACTGTATCCCAGTGTTTGGGATTTTTTTCACAGTAAACACATAGTTGAGTCAGTGAGAAGCTCACTCTGCTCTCCATAGGTCCCTTCCATCCTGAACTCTTCTAATTCTGCTTCAGCTTCCAAAACCTGTATTTTTATTACTATAATAATTTTTTTTTACATGGTTCTAGCAGACATGTAGGCACATTAGATATCTTCAGAATGTTCCTATCTGCATTTTCGAAGTAGAAAATCCCAGAACTGGCTCATTCTCAGGGCCTACTCTGCAGTGTGACTCGTTTGAAGCTAGATCAGTCTAAGATGTAAGAGTATTTGATAATATTTTCTGACACTGAAAATATCTCTTAATTTCATATATTCTGTCATCTACACTTAAGGAAAGATTATAATCTATGGCCATTCTCTTTTAAAGTCATCAGCCTTGTAAAATCTCACAAAACTTTTTAATCTTTATTTTTTTTCCTGTACTGTGTTTGCCCTGTTCTTCATTTTGCCTTTCCTGCCACCCTTTAACACACAAATGGTAGTTTTATTTCCTCACAGTGCATTCTGATGTATAGAGACACTGTTTCTTTCTGCCACTAGTAATAAAGAAAAGGTTGCTTAATATGAATTATATGATGATTTTTTTTAACTGAGTGCTGTCTCAGGAAAGTAGATCTTTCTAGTGAAATGTCCCTCCTACAGAAACACCCAAGCTGGATAATGTCTCAAGTATCTGTCTGAAAAGCAGTTCAGCTGCTTGACTCAAAAAGTGGAAAATAGCAAGGCTGTAAGAAACATGATTTCAACAAAGTTCCATAATGTGAACAACAAAAACATCTTAGCGAAAATCTCATTTAAAAACATTCTCTAAAGAGCAGGGCAAATCTTCTGAGCAAGGTTTCATAAATATTCCTTATAGGAAACCCAGAAATTTCTCTTGCATTGCTCATTGCTCCTAGCAATATCTTCCTCCATAGTCTAAACTTCCAGTTAATATTTGACTGTCAGATATGCATGGGCAACAGGTTGGCATAAACAGTTTATTTCTGTCTGATGGATTGTTAAGGATGAGTACGTAACAGGGACGATTTGAAAGAAAAACAAATGCACTTTGTAAAATATCAGTTTTCTATGTTTGAGTTTCAAAAGCTTTCAAAAACTTGCAGAACAGTTTCTCAGTCTGAATAAAAGAACCAGAAACCATATTAATCAGTAAAGATGATTCAAACAAAACCCGTTTTCTGTTCATCTTCTGACATATTTTCACCTAGGACTCTGCTATACCCATGAATATAGAGCTGGTAAAACAAACCCAGATATATGGTTGTGACATTTTTCTGCTTGATCTTCCTTGTCTGAGCAGAAGAAATGTGAAACTTGTCATGTATTCTAATGCACATGATGTCATTGCAAGGCTGTAGCAAATTGCTGCTACTCCATGCAGTCAGTATTTAAGCCAAAATCATTTTCCTGTGCTTCTGCTGGTGATTTTGAATTATTATTTACTCTTCTGAAAATCTCCTGGGGTTTAGGCCAGATTGCTCCAAATCCAAGCTAATCCAATTTGCTAAGACAAAGTAAAAAACTTAATAACTTGTGAAAAGTGTGGTTTGCTTTTCTTGATTGTTTTGCCACTGTGAACATTCCAGAAATATTCCTGCCATTAAGTTCTGGCTCCCTCTCTCTCTCTCATTACTCAAAACACATCCTATTTTTGCCACTGCACGAATCTGAATGCCTGTGGATTTACTGTGTGGTGAAAAAGCACAGTGTTAATTCAATATTAAAATAATTAAACCTTTTCTATTTGACATAACAGCAGCCATTCTGTGTTAATGGAAAATGGACACTAGCTTCAGCTTTGCCCTTCACAGGCTTGCCACATATTTTGCCCTACAGACCAGACAATATGTTTTGTGCTCAAATTACTCAATAAAAACCTGGGATGACTTTGGGTTTGGTGCACCAGAACCAGGATATTGTTACAAAGTGAACAAATTGCTGTAACAGCCTGTCTGCAAAAGCAGGATGCCTTGTGGTTTATTGCTAAATATTTAGAACCCTGGCTTCTTCCAGAACATCACATCAAGGCTTTGCTCAAAAGCCACCTAGACGCTTTGTTTTGGCAAGGACCACTGGATGCTGGGTCACGATCGTTGGGCCCTTAGGAAATAAGAGCAGCTTAGATTGTTCAGGGAAGGATAATTCCAAAACAATTGTTAAATTATTGGCTAAATCAACATGTGATGTGCCCACTGAAGAAAAGTTCTTTGCTTTTTTTTTTTTTTTAATACTAGTATTGCAATATATTTGTTGAAGTCAATACTTATTTGAAATCACTGGTCTGTATGTGGTCTGTTAGACTTCCCAAGAATTTCAGAGTAATCTAATTCCCATTGGAAGCACTGAAGAATGTGCACTTGGTAAAAATATAAGACCAACCACAACACACCATTTTGTGTAAATCAGGCAAAAAGCAATAATAAAACTATAAAGGGGAGAATGTAGAAGGAGGTAGATTAAACATCCTTGTTTATTCTCACCCCACATTCCTCCCAGTGAATTGATGTTTCCTGGCCAAGACTGAATATCTAATGTTCATTTCCTCTCCAGAATTACTGTATGTCCTGCTCCTGAAGTAAAACAAAATTCTTTTGAATAGGTACACATGTCCTGAACCTTCTCCAGTAGAGAAGGATACCAGTAAAGAGGTGTAGGACTAAGTGTTACTGCTCACAAAACAGGCAGCTGTTGTAAGTAAGTTAGACACTGGAGCCAGAGATGATTTATTAAACTGGTATGTAAGTCAAATCACATTTTTAATGGGAGGTTTCCATGGTTGTATGTGGATCATAGCTTCCTGTGTTTCCGAGGCAGATTTTCTTCCGTTTTCAGCTGTGCTTAATGCTTTATTGAACTAGCTTTTCAGGAGCTAGGAAAGGTCCTAAGGCTCTTGGTCTGCATTCTCAAAGGCATGTAGGCACATCTCCGAGTATTTCAACAAAGGCAGAAATTCTATACATGGATGGTGAATTTATTGCTGCTTAAAGGGAAATGTCTCCTGCTCTCGCCATTGTACACCCTCCCTCTTTACCTTCCACTGTCACATTCATCCCATTTGACCACAATTAGCCTAAGAAAAGCTGGGACCATGCATCACCACAATTAGTCTAGGAAAAGGTGAGACCATGCAGCAAGTGTCACAACCACCCAGAAGTCCAGACTGCCTGAGCCATTTCAGAAACTTTCCTTAAATCCCTTTCAGTATAACAACCAAACACTTCCAGCAATTTGGCTCCATATCAGTTGCATAAACTCAACCCTTCCCTTTCCTCTTTTCTTCTCTTTAAACCAGAGGAACAGCCTGGCTGAGTTTTCTGTTTGCCTCTCAATTGTCCATGCTTCGCCCTCAGCTTTTTACCACCCAAACAAATGGCAAATCCTTTCCAAAGAAGTTACACCCATTCCATTTTCTTCTCTTTTCCTGCCTTTTAGTGAAAACTGCTGGATGCACAGTGGCAAAGCTCAGGTCTGACTGGAAAAGCCTCCACCCATCTGCACTGGGTGGGAAGGGCAGGTCGAGATCCACTTGCAGGTTCACTGTCAGTTTCAAAAGATAAGTTGGGGCTGACAATCTGCTTTGACTCATAGCAGTGAATGCTGGCAGCTTTCTGGGTAATGTTTCACTGGAGAATCAACTTCAGGGGAAGAGAGTTGCCTGAATGTCATTCCTGGCAGCTGGATTTTGGTACCCAGTTTGTTTTAGGAACTTGCACCTCACAATGAGAGGCTCTTTTTCTGAGCAGTTTGTTGCCTTTAATAAGAAATCACATTTCCAGTGCAGGTTTCTGTTATTTTCATGAGTTCATTTAATTATGAGGATACTTCTGGAGTCTTTCAGAACAATTCAAAGCTTCCCTAATAGTTTGCAAAATACCAGGATTTTTCCTTTTCTTTAAAAGGATGTGCTTCTGCCACAGAGATGGTGCTGTATTGCTAATGATCTGATGGAAATGGGTGACCTGCAAAGTGTGCAGAAATGAACTGGAGGTCTGAGAAAAGAAGGCAGGGTTGGAAGAACACAAAACAGAGCACAAGAAAGCTGGAATACAGAGAAAATGGTGTTTGATGAGAAGCATCTTGATGGACTTAGAAAAGAAATAGCAAAAGTTTAGGCCAGCTATGGAGTCTTGATTCACAGGGAGTACCTAATATTGCTCCCAATTTCGTCCCTTGCATAACCTCTATGCTTCAAATGACAAGAAGTGGAACACTTACACTTTGTCACAACCCCTCCAGGAATTACATTTACATCTGTCAAATGACTTTACATGCACTGGAAGTAGCACTTGAAATAGTGTTACATTATAGACAGCAGCTATAACTAGGTGCCACCCAAAAAGGTCAGTAAAAACATTTTAGGCTCACTTAAATGCATTTTGTTGTGAGACTTGGTTTAAGGAGTGAAAGAACTCTATTGCATACCGAAATTCTGCTTCACAAAAATGCTGATGTTGGGTCTCCACATTGTCTACAATAGGCAGTGAATTCCAAATGGGCAATATTAGGAAGCAGTGTGGAAAAAAAAAAAAAGAGGTATTATGGGTTACATTTGTTATCAACATGCATTTTAAAAGATAGATCCGGTTTGTATCTTAGCAGTACACATGGAACAGCATTTTCTGCCACTCTAAGCATGAACATATTGCTTAGGAAGTCTTAAACATACTAATCTGCTTCCCTTGCTGTTTTTTATGTACCTCTTATACATGTAGATGGACTTTATATGATATAAATACCTATAATTCAAATGATAAACAGACTATGAGACACCTGCGATAAGTGAGTAGACCAGATATAATCTTCTTACACTTCACCTCTTCCCTTAATAATATATATAAGAACTCTTTTTTTGAGTGAAGGACTCAGTGAAGCGCTAAACCTAAAGCCAGAAATTGTATCTAAAATCCAGCTTCTTAGCAATAGAAAACAAGGACAACAACATTGAGTCATTTATTTTTCAGCATAAGATCATCTCAGCAAATTGATTACTGCAGTGAGTATTTTCAAAGGTTGCTGAAAGAACACTTTGAAGTAGGAGAGAGACACTGAAACATGAAAAACCATGCATCTTGTATACATTTTTGTCAGGAACAAACCCATCTGCTATAACTTTATAGCAGCATTTCTGAAGGATTTCTGTGCTACTGAAAAAACAGTGTAAAAAAAAAATCAACAACAAAAAAAACAACCAAAACCTTAAAGTAAATGATGGCCTGGAGAATCCTCTTTAAAAGAATGTTTTATAAATGATTTGAAGTGAGATCTGTAGGCTTGGTGGTTTTCCCAGAAAATTATGGACTTTGTGGGCTGCTTTAATTTTTTCACTCAGCTTGGCATTTTTTCAAGAGTATTTCTGCATGCAGGTGCTAATCCAGTCTATAGCTGTAACACAGGACAGAAAACTGGGTGCATTATGCTGCTTTATAAAAAGCAAGGAAATGGTACATATACCCAAAAGCAGTATAAGAGGTTTAGTCTTCAGAAAAATAAACAATACCATTATTAACAAAATAAGTATTAGAATGATTAATGAGAATCTCCTCATGGAGAAGAGCTACAAAACTGATTTTCTCAGAAACCTCAACTAAAATGCAAGACCAGATCATTCTAATATTTAGCATTATTAGCATATGATCCTATTTTTTATTGCATCCTCCTGCTGGGGTAAAACCCAGCAACCATTGTGATCATTAATCACAGAAAGAAAATAGGAGTGATAAGAAATAAACCTATGCTGAAAATCCTTCTGGATTCTCTTTAACTGAGAGGTGACCCTGTCTCCTCCATAAAAGCATGGAAATTGCTTTAGGCTTGTATTCTAGCTCACACTGGAGGGATCGCTTGGAGTTTTCAATTTAACTGGATTAACAGACATATTCATGGACAGTCAACTACCTTTTGCACCTGCCAAAAGCTTTCCTTAAAGTACTGTAAAATGAAAAATTAGTAGATATTTATAAGAACTGTCCAATTTAATCTTAGAAATGCATCTTTATACAAATCACCTTTTTTTGCTTTGTTTTGTTCTCCAGTTATTTTGAAGTTATCCAAGAGATTAGGAGATGGAACATGAGGAGCTCTGGGCTTTGAAGCTAAGGTGTGCATAGGCAGCTTTGCAGAAAATTCCAGCTTAACTGTGGGGCTGATGATGCACTCACAGAATGGTTTGTGCTGCAACAGTGTGTCCTGGAATCTCCTCAGCACAGCACAGCCGTGATTTGTGCTGCTTTAGAGAATTAACTGTGAGATAGGCATACAGAGCTTCAGAAAACTTTCTGGTGTTATTCTTGTGACAGTAGAAGTATTCGTGAGCACTCTTGTATATACAGGTTCAGAGCTGAATTGCTACAGTTTTTGTCTGGGTTTATTTTGGCACCAGTTTAAGTGTTATGGTCTACAGCATTTGTTTATTTGCTTAGCTCCTGTCCTGAATTTCCAAAACAAACTCTCCATTTCCATTCAGTCACTTGCTTTTCTGAAAATCACCACCATCGTGGATTTGCGGAATGAGGTAACAGTTAAAATCTCTGTGTTTGTGTGGATTTCCTGTATGGCTTATTGTCACCCTGAGCCACATGGACAAGTAAAACTCACGGGCTGAAATGCTGAGTCAGCCAGGACTTTGCAGTGGGACATCTTAGGCTCTCTGCTGTCGTGAATTCCCTAAAAGGAGACAAAGATGATTTTACAATCTAAACCCCAAAATATTTATTAAATATAAAAACAGAAATTATTTTAAAGAAATCTTGAATATAAACTCAGCAGAAAAAATAATAGTTTATCCACAAGCCTCTCCCTGCCCACCAAGCCTTACTAGACAGTCCTAGTTTGTGGACTTGATTTGAGTGGACTCAGTAACTTTCTGACTGGCAGCACTATACCAAGTCCCTCAGAAGCATCTTTATTACATCTTTGCTTCCACTTATGCCTCATTTACCCTGTGGTTTGAACCTTTTCTCCTCAAGCATGATCAGGTAGCCCACCTGAATAAGGCTACTTTCTCCTGCAGAAAAAAAAAAAAAGCACCTGATGCAGACTTTTCCTTAAGGAATGTAAGACAATGGTGAACACAATGGAACAGTTTTTAAAACAGTTGTTGGGTTGTTTGGGTTCTTTTTAATGTTTGCCAGGCTGTTTTTCATTAAAAAATTGTTTATAAGCACAGACTAAAAATTTAAAGCTTAGAAAAATACCTCGTTTTCCTATAATGTTGTAGAAATTGAGATGCTGAAGTGTTGCCTGGTCTCTGGTTTTGTAAACAACTGCAGGGGAAGCCCAGAGGTGTTTGCTGAAAGCAGCAATTATGTTACAGAATGACTTCTGGGTCATACCTTTCATCATCTTTCTCAAAAGATGATTGAAAGAGGACATCTCCACTTTCTCTGCTGTGACCATCAACTATGACTCCTTTTTGGGGAGGAGCTTGACTGGTTTCAAGCTCAATTACCTTCACAGAGTATCTCTGAAGGCCTCCAAAGGGAAAAGCAAAATTCTTTCCTGCTATTTCCCAGGATGTTGGCAAGCATCTATCTTGTTCTGTATTGTTTTATAATCTTGCCACTCAGATTTTTTTTTTCTTTATGATACATCTAAAAAAAAGCTCCTGATAATTTTTATCTTTTTTTCACCACAATTTTATTTGAAACCATTCCTAACTTCTCCAGCAAGAGAGGAAAGTATGACGGTATGGTTCTCATCACTGAAGTCAAGCTTGTGTCAGCCTTTCCATTATATAAACTCCTCTTTTGAAGAGTCTCAAATTCAGCTGTAAAAATTCAGTCTAGGCTGGGAACTGGCAGATTAAGTCTTTGCATGGGATGTGTTACTCTTAATAAAAATATTTAAAACCTGCATTTGATTGCCTTTGTGTTTCCAAAGCCCTTGAAAGACCTATCAAGCTACACTTAGAATGTTCTGTATATGCTTGCAAGATCAGTTTTCAAGGACACTGAGTGTTTTTAGCTCTCAGATCACTGCAATTGCTCAAGTTTGGATTTTCATTATTTTTTCTGAACTATTTTGTTGTTCTGGTTTTCATTTCTGCTGTGTTGATCCTCCTACAACAGGTTTTTTAAAAATAATTTCTTCCTTTTAGTAGCTTATTTGTATTATGGACACACATTAATTTGTATCCACTTCTGTTCCTATGCTCTTCTTAAATAAAATAGTTCAGGATTCTTTGTATTGGATCATAGCTAGTGCTGTCCTAACTCTGACAGTTAACTGCTACAGAGAAGTGGGACAGGAATAACTTCACTGACTCCTTGTTTTTGTTAAGAGCCCTTACTGCAACCTAATCTCCTGCCACATTTTACCCAGGAATTCCTTCCCCAGAATCTGTCAGATGTGAAGGGCAGGAGAGATATGCCTCAAAGTGCTGACCTTGGGATCAAGACTCAGTTTAGGTCAGATGTTGAGGGAGGTCTTCTCTGTTGCCAGACAGCAACAGTGGTGATTAATGTGCAAGGAAAGTAAAGATGGGGGAAGGTGCACTTCCCAGCAACATGTTGTCACAGATAATCCTTGTTTACAGAGTTACAGGGAACAAATTGATGTGTTCTGCCTTGGACGGATGAGTGATGGCAAGTTTGAAAAAGTTCTTAAAACATGACCTGTGTTATTTTACCTTTTTTATCTTTTCTCTTTTTTAATCCCTGATGTTGGTCTATCCATGCTATGCAGTGGGGCATTTTACACAGATAAACACTGAATCCCTTGTAGAGGAAGGAAACAAACTATGAGATTAACCCCACAGAGTGGGCAAAATGCCAGAGGAGCGTAGGTCACAATTCGATAAGCATTTAAGCATATGCTGAAGTTTATCCCTTTCCACCAAAGGACTTACATGGGCTTAGCTTTAAGTATGTGCTTACATCCCATTGAAATCACATGATGAAGTGCTTTGATGACTCAAAACTACAGTGGGACAACCAACAGATAGCATTTTGCCAGACCAGAAAATTACTGGTAGATTACAGATTATGTATTTACTGTCCCCATATGATTCCTCTTTAGTTTTGACCTCTCTGTGCCAGCACAGCCACAGAGCTTTCATGTTATCATGAAGTCCACTGTTAAGTGATAAAGCCTCAATTCTGCCTTCTGATAACTAAAGAGATGACACAGTAAGGCTGGAGAGGGATTTTTCATAAGGGTGCCCATCAATAGGACAAGGGGAAATAGTTTTAATCTGAGGGAGACTAGGTTTAGATTGTATCTTAGAAAGAAGTTCTTCAGTACACAGTGGTAAAACTCTAATATCAGTTGCCCAGGGAGGTCAGTGATGCCTCCTCCCTGGGGATGTTCAAGGCCAGGTTGGGTGAGACCTTGAGCAGCTGAATCTAGTTGAGGGGTGTCCCTGCCTGTGGCAGGGAGTTTGGAGTAGATGATCTCTAATATCCCTTCCAACCTAAGCTATCCTGTAATCCTCTGATCCTTCATTGACAACTGTTCTTTTACTTCAGGACAATGCTTCATGGTGCTAAGGGACATGGTTTAGCACCAGACTTGGTAGCTAGATAATTGTTGGGCTCAATGATCTAAAAGGTCTTTTCCAACCAAAGCAATTTTGTGTTTCTATGATTCTGCTGTTTTCAGTACTGAAGTTTTATATTTCTTTCTTTTGCTAAACCACATTTTCTCCCTGGCAACGTCTCTGTGTTCTACTGTATTTCAAACAATTTGCCAACTACATGAGTGTTTGAGGCTGATTTAATTACATTAGCATGAGATGCCAATTAGATATTTGTAGGAAGATTTTGCTGGATGCTGTTTCTTGAATAGCTGAACAAGGCTCATTGGCCAGCAGTTATTCAGCTCCAGCCAGACTAACAATAACATAAACCAAATATCTTTCTGCATGTAGTCATTCCACACAAAGAATAAACAGTGGATACACTCTGATTCAAATGGTCTCTTGTTTTAATCATTACAAAAAATAAAATCCCCAGAAATGTCCTAATTTAATTGTATTTTGCCTTCATTTTTGTATGAAGCTTTGACAGATTGACCAGTTTTAGAGATGAGAATTGGGCAACTCAGAGCAAAGGACTTGAAGGCACCTTCCTTAAATTCTCTCCCAGATAGGCTATTCGCTCAGAAACAACAAATCAAAACCTATGTTTATTCACGTTAGACAGAGATAATGAGCAAACCTAGCCAAGATTATTATAGATTTCCCAGTTTACTTCCAGTTTTTATGCAATGAGTTTTAAGAACAGGATGGAAAGTTAGTTCTAACATCCACTCAGGCTGTCAAGTGATAATGCATTAATTGCAGTAATAACTTTTCTTCTAGTAATTCCCACTAAATCCCAGTTACAATCCTAAGAGCTACAGAGTGCTCAGCAGTTTTTAAATATTCAACTTCTATTTAGGAGAAAGGTTATGAATTTTGTGCCTCTCTGCAGGCACATAGCAAATCTTGGTGATACTGTTATTGAAGTCAGTCAGACCAGCCCCTCAAAATTAGAAATATGGTTCAAGTTTATATATCGATATGTCTCTAAAGGTGCTAGGAATAGTATTAAAATTTTGCATTTTATTAACTAGTATGGAACCTCTGGAAACAGAAAACTAGCTAGTGCACTAGATACTTTTTGGTACTGTTAGTACCTTTGGAATGTTACACTGAAAGAAGAAAGATTTTCACAAAGGTAGAAACCAGAGCAAGACAAGGTTATATAAATAATGAGGGCTTTATGGGTCTGTTTGAGCTGTGGCAGTCGAAGCAAGAGTTTCTCATCTGTGATCTTTTGGCAATATCCTGCAAAGAGCCACACTATTGTATTGCACACTCTGTTTCTATGGCAACCACAATATTTTTAGTAGTGCCTTTCAGCTGAAAACCTCAGTATTTCTAACCAACTCTGACTGAGCCTCACAGCACCTGTGGGGCAGGTCAGGGCTCCACAAGTGGGAGTGATAAAGTAGAGAGAGAGCTAAATGAGTTCTCTAAATTCACACATAACACTCTTCTTAGAGAGGAGTCCCAATCTCTTGTAGCTGCCCTTGTGGATCACCTTTCCCCATGAATGTGAACTAATGTGCAGTTCAGTAGAAGATTTCATGAGCTAAAAGCTGGATTTAAGTAATAATGCCTTTTACTGCTAATCACTTGGGTTTGTTTTTTTATTAAGAGTAATAATAACTAAGTTCAATGTTTGAAGCTTTTTGTCTACATTGACTATTCACTTCTGGTTACAGAAATGTGAAAACAGAGGATGTCTTCTAATGAGAGAAAAGAAATCATTCAAGGTATGTTATTAGTAGATTATTCTACTCTCCTTTGACCCTCTTCTTAATCAGAATAACTTCATCTTTGTTGATAGCCTCTTTTTGCTTGCTGATTCTAGTTCTAATCCAATTTGTGTAATTAGTATGTGCACAAAAACCTATTTGTTATGGTTCTTTGTTGCCTGGTATCTTTGGTACAGCTGGGATGCATCACAACATCCGTGCCAGTACAACCCCTTTTAATATACAATTTCATATATTTGTATGCTGTAGATCATATAGACCAACCTGCCTTCTTATTAGAGCAGCCTGTCCAAAGAAGGCTCACATAATATATGGCTAAGGATTCTGTACTGATGTTCTCTGCTTCTACTGTTGGCGATACATTGACATTTTAACCCAAATTCCTGCAATGCTTCCTGAATTCTTTTTTTCTAACAAGAGCTGCCTGAATTTTCTCAAAACTAGGAGTAACCTACTATAGAAGTAATTTTATATGATTCCTGAAAAGCCCCCCAAAACTCCAACTGTATTGGTAGCTCAAGGGGTGAAATGCATCCAAAATAAAGGGAAGGAAAAAAAGAAACAGAATTTTATTTCAAACAGCATTTGGCCAGAATCCAAGAAATCTGTTAGCTATTCTGCAGTGATATGGTGATCCTTCCAACACTGACTTTAAAAAGAAAATTGAGAAGATGCTAAGGACCAGGAAAGTGATAATTTTATCTGGAATGTCATGGCCAAATTCAGAGGACAGCATGTAAGTGTCTGTAGAAGTAGAAAAAAGACCCCACTTCAAAATGACCTCATCCAGAAGAAATCTGACTGCCACATGTTCATTTGGCCTGCATGTGATATCATAAAGATTGTAGGATATATGCAAAGAGGAGAGAGAGGTGGTTTCTGTACTTTAGAGAAAAAAATATAATTAAGTAGCTGTAAATCTCCACCTTGAGTTGTTTGTGCTAATTTTTAATCTGCTCCAGAGGCTTGCTGATGTAAAACGCAACATTTTTTAACAGGGAAAATGGACATATCCTACAGCAACTCTTTATTATTCTCTCTTTGCCACCTGCACACCTTTGTCTATGCAGCATGCAAAGACCAAGGCACATTTGCCCTTCCCTAAACCTGGAAAGGAGAGGCAAAACAAATTAACGATGCCTCAGTACTGGGAGATTTGGTAATAGTTTTTCCACTGATTTCATGATCACCTTTAATGAGTTATAGGAGTATAATTTGTGATGTCAATTTTTTTCCTTTGGAGTATAAATCCAGCTACTATGAAAACAATGATAAGTGGAATGCAAATTCAGTTCCAAAATAGTTGTCTAATATGGGAGAGGCCCCTGTTCCCATACCCTTTTTTAAATGAAATGGCTTATTCAGGAGCCTTGCTGCCCAGGGGCTTCCACCCAAAACACATCAACACTTAATTAAGTCATGGTGCTGTCTGAGCAAAGAGGTGCAGCAATTCCAGTGGCTGACAGCTGAATTTACAGTAGTTCATTTCTCCTTGCTGAGGACCTGCTCTCACGATGCCCAGAGTTTGGCGGCGATTGGGCTTGGTGGCACTGTGCCCTCGCTGCTGTAGCTCACTGCTCCTAACTCCTGCCAACACAACCTAATTTGTCTGCAGGCTCTTTCTGTGATATAGATGGGCTGATGTGGCTTAAAATCTCTACCGTCTTTCCTCCACCATTTCTCTAAGACAATTCAGAGCACAGCCTTTTGAACTGTCACAGGAAAGGTGCCCTGGAACCTGAAGTCAAAAATCAGTGCCAGGAGGAAAGCTAGCAATTGTCACCAAAGCTTTTCTAACATGAAAATGCAGCCTGGGGCTGCATATGCTGGTTTGCTCTGTAAATGGGATTGTGCTTGAAGCTGCCTGCCATTTATCAGGTGAGTTTTTACACCACATTCAATCACTGCACATAGCTGTCATTGTTGCTTTGAAAAACCAAATGCAATCCATAATTAAAACACCAGTCCTTATTTTATCGCAGGCTGTGCCAAGGTTTCTCTTAGTTTACTCATTGAATGTATTCTTTGCCTTTACTGTTTTATTTTCATTGATCCTTGTTAGTGGGTTTTACCAAAGATTTTACATTGTAAGTGGAGATGAAAATTCAATGCTTTCAATTTCATGTGATCAAAGGTAACTCACAAATTAAATCCACAGTTGTGTCTGGTTTAGGCTTCTGGGCAGGTGATGTTGGGTGTTATATCATAATTCCTGCACAGCAGAATTTAGACCAGTATCAGATCCAGCAGCATTCCTTTTGGCTGAAATGGCTTTCACAGCATGTTCCAGTGGCCAGGGATTGTGGGCTTATAAAACTGCCATGAGCTGCTGTCCTATGATGTGAAACACAAAAGGAGAAACTACAGTTCTGTTGCACCAGGTTTATGTCATCCTAGCTGAGGGGACCATCAGAATCTGTTAAGTAAACCATAGCTTAAAATTTTACTTTTTGTTGGAGCAGAACAAGAAGAGGATGAATTACCTCTTCCTGTCCACAGTGATAATTTTAAAAAAGATGACACATCCACGTGGCAAGTTACTAAAAGATTCTGCTATAAACTGAAAGAAATGTCAGTATATTTGCTATGTAAACTACAAAGGACTGGTGGAAAAAAGGACACAGGCACTTTGGTCGTGATTATCTTGGAACAGGTTGTCATAATCTTGTGCAATAACTCCAATAGAGTAGGCCTAATGGCTTTTCTCATATGGCAGCTGAAATGCCTTCTTTTCAAATATCTCTGGAAGAAGAGATGTATCCTGACATGATCCAGGAACTCTGGATCTAGAACAAGACACAGGCTACCTGGATTACATTCCTTCTCTGTGTGAATAATCAACCTCTATGTTATTTAAAGGCAAATGGCAAAAGGAAAACAAGCAGAGAGGGAGGGAAGGGTCTCTTCACTTTCATCACAAAGCAAATAATTTTCTCCAGGTGCTTTCTGCATCCCTGAGCCATTTTTGCAAAGGGATATTCGGCATCTCACTTAAGGCCCAGGAGTTGCAAAGCCAGGTAGCAAGCCTTGACCTTAAAGCTTCTTTTGTTTTTGTTGGGTTTTCTTTTTTTCATTCTCCCCTCTCACCTATCTCTCTCTAGGCCATGTTCCTGTATTCTCATTTGGGGAAGTTGTCAATTGTAATTTTTATAATGGTTGTGGTATTCCATTGAAAAAATGAATTCATAATATGTGGAGTTTTCTGTATCTTGTTTTGAAAATTGTTTTGGAATAGAAAAGCTGCAATGATAACCTAACTCATTACTTTTAAAAATAATACCACCTTTATTGGATTTTTTAATAGGATTTCTATATTCATTCTTTTCCTCCTCAGAGAGTAAAAAATATTCTAAAACTCTTGTCACTTGTTGCGTAAAAGATTCCCCTAAATCACTGTATCAGTTTACATCAGCAGCCAGATCTTCTCTTTGGATTCTCTTCTTGCTGCCAATTCTCCTCTCATTCTTTAGTACAAGATCCCACTGTGTTTCCTCAGCAATTGCAAATCACATTAGTCGCAGACCATGTTAGAGCAGTGCAGTGACACAGTATCTGCATCTGTGTTCTAACTCCTGCATTTACCAGGGGGTTTGGAATGGAAGAAATCCAGGGAGGAGCTCCTCAGATGCTGCTTTGCAAAGTGAGTAAGACCTTCACATTCTCAGCCTAATAAGGCTTTGCATCACAGAACCTGTGTGACATTCATTGCTGTACTTGAATGTCTTAGCTTCAGTAGTTCCTCTTCCTTCCAAAATTTCCTCTCTTCATGTATCAACAGGTAGAGCCCAAGTCTTCCTTGTTGCTCATGGGGAAATGAAACATGCTAATATTAACAAACTACTGTAAAAAGAAGAATTATCAAAGATTCAGTTCTTGTGGGTTTCTGCTCACAAGGTTAATCACCACAAAAACAGAAGACCCTTTTTTCCTCAGTCTTACTTTCAGGAGAATATGAAACTGAGAATAGGTATTGCAGTGAGCAAGGAGTTGTCAGGCAACAGTGATTTATCTCCTCCAGAGGAATACAGGTTGCTAATGTTACATAGAAGCAGAGAGGAGTTTGACAGCTTGGTGATGGAGTTGTTACGTATGAGGGCCTGTGCACAGTGAAGTAAGTAAGAAGGAAATTTGAAGTCTACAGGAACAAATTATGTCAGGAGGGCAAGCCCCACAAACTACATGGAAGTTATTGCAGTTGAAAGGAGAGTTTGCTGTTTCTGGATGGTGCCCAATGAACCTTCCCATTTCTCTCTCTGCTTGTTTCTGGAGATCTCATCGTTCCTGATCTGACTGAGACTCCCTTTCCAGCAGCTACCTTGGTCTCCTTCCTTACATGTGCATTGAAACTTTAGTCTGAACCCAACTGCGGTTTCAAACACACAGAATGCAATCAACAGAAATACCTGGGGTTTTTTTTTTTGTTGTTGTTGTTTGGTTTTTTTTTCCCTCAAAAAAACCCCCATGATCACTACTAAGTCTGTTAAAATAAAAGGATAATTTAGTGCTAAGTGTCCAAGACTCCTGTTCCCAAATGGAAAAGACAATTCACAAAACACTGCTCAGGCAGTACATGGCAGATTCAGAATGATGCTGTGATTCCCTGGTTGTTACAGAGTACTAATTGTCCTTCTTCAAAACATCTCCTCCAGGTCAGTGATCCTCATGCTGCAGCCCACCTATGACAGACTGTAGGTTCAAAAGACCCAGTGGGACCCACTAGATCTCATACAGAGCATTAAATATAGAGGAAAAGTGGGCCAGAGTGGAGGTAATGCTTGACATCTATGAACTCAGCTTATTCCACATTTGCTTACTCTTGAAAATGGAAGGCAATTAGTTGTGTTTCGAACAGAATCCCCAAACAGATTTTAACAAATGGCAGTACCATCCAGTGCCACTAATTTATCTCTAGAGACTCAGAAAACCTCTGCAGTTCTATGTTCATTTACTAGTTTATTTGGCCAACTAAAGAGCTCTCATCATTTCCAGTAATTGAACCGTATCAACTCAAAACTTCCTTTAATTGATCTCTCCCCTTGTGTAGTCATTAAGCCTGTTTTTCTTTTCATCTTTGCCATAAGCCTTTCCTACCATTTGAAATTTTTCATGGCTCTTTTCTCTTATTGGCCACACATACATGTTTTCTGGTTATCAATTTTAATTTTTGTCCTTTAATATAACTTCTTACTAGAGAAACTTTGCTGGTTTTTGTCTTGTCTCTGGTTTGCACACCCCTGCTTACCTTGTATCACATCTGAGCATCATAATGTATGCCAAAGTTGCTCTTTCCTCTTACACAATGCTACTAATTCCTTCCAATCATTCTTTCAATATTCAAATTTTTTTTAAAAAAGGCAGTACCTAGATTTGTTCCACATTTAGAGTGGTTTTGACAGTTACCTATGTGAACAAAAGGATTCACATGGTGACACTTGACTAGCTTGTACTGTTGTAATATCTAATGGTTCACCATCATGTGAGGAATCTGTACCAGAACAGGGACGTGAACCCTAAAGCCTAGCGCAGTTTTTCAGCCACATCCTTTCCTTCAGCAGCATGGGCTGGAGACTGCAAAAGAGGAAAAGAAAAAGGAAGAAACTTGTCCACTTTATAAGGCAAACCACTCCCTTTGCACTTTTTAAACATTCCTTTCTTTCTCACCTTTGCCAAATATGGTCTCCAAGCTCATGACTGAAGGTGGAAAAGCAGAAGGGAATCATGCTGAAATGATGTGGGTCTCCAGAAACAAGACCAATGAATGTCCACTATTTACTTCTGCCTGTGTCATCCAGCTTTGCATCTATAAAGGAATAGGGGAAAGTGTGAGCTTCTCTGTTTCAATTAGGCAGGACTAGCTGCATCTTATTTCTTGCTTGCCTTTTAGTGGTTTTTTTTTTTTTTTTGTTTCCGGCAGATCTTTATTTCTTAGTGAGGATATTAAGGCTGGTAGTAATTTTTGTGATTAAAATATAGATTCTGCAATTTGATTTTTACCTCATGTTATTTTTTCCTGCCCTGTAATGCATGAAAGCACCTGACCCATTTCTAAACCATCAACAATTAGGTGGTAACCTTAAAGAGGGATTTCCACTTCTCCCAGGAATTGCACGTGTGTTTTATTTGCCTCACACGAGTAGTGGGACTGTTTATGACAGAAATTTTGAGCATGTGTGCAAGCATTTCAGGATCAGGGTCACAAGCAGTGTATGGTAGAGGAGATCGTGCAGAACACAGCTTCCATTTCATTACACTCTCCGGCACTGTTAGGAGCCAGCACGGAGAAGGTGTTTCCAAATGCCTCGAGGCAGCACTCAGATGCTTTGAAAATCCTCGTTATGCTGAGAGACTTACCCCAGGGTTACATATGTACTGAGTTACATGAACTTGCTACATTGCTGCAGATCAGAAATGTGTTTGCTGCTTCCCTTTTTTTGTGTATGGCACTCTGAGGAGCTTACATTTGTGTATTATACTCTATGTAAGCTGCAATGGCTTTCTTCCATGACTGTAAGGATTTCCACAGAATTCCATGTACGGCATTTAAAATCTGTGTTAATGATGACTATAAAGTTGTTTGTCTTCATGGAATTAAGACATATCCATAATCCATTTGCCAGCTCAAATATGCTGAGGCAATAAAGCAAATTCTGCTCACACTACTCACCACAGTAATCCCCAAATAATTAGTTTGTCATAGTGGGTAATAGATCTGTGATGTGTCTCAATCATAAACCACATAATGCATGGGATGGCCATAAAACACTGCTGCTGCCTGGGAAATACAAAACCAGAAATCCAATTCCTTAAGGTCAGTAAGGAGCCAGATTCAAGCTTACCTGTTTTCATAACCTCTTGAGCAGTCTTTCCACTTCTAGTGTAAGGAAAATCCAGTTCAGCTCTTAAGTTTCCCACTGGATATTCTAGAAGAACTCCCTCAAGTTCATCCTCATCATTTGCCACTGCACAGCTCAGTAAAAAAAAAAAAAAAAGCATTAGCAAAATCATGCCTGTTTCATAGAGAATTATAATGATTGATTTGTGTCACTAGAGAGAGCAGCAAAAAGTCCATGACTGCTGATAGCTGTGCTGCTCTGCAAGCAGATTTCTCTTAGACCTTAAGTTCATTTCCTAGCTGTTCACTTCAAATTGCTTATTTGTCAGCAATAAGCAGTTATTTCTATGCATCATTCTTTACAAACAGGACTATCAGTGCTTGAAAACAGGAACAGGGGTGGGGATTTTTCCTCCAGTTTTACCTTTTGGCTGACATTCTTCTATCCTGGCTTTAAAAAAGCTTCCCAGGGCGTAGCTCAGCCTGTGAAGTGTTGTGCGTAATGTTCACAGTGTTTAGGGAATGTTACATGCATCAGAAATTTAGTGTTGGAAAAGAAATGATCCTGAGTGTATTCCAAGAGCGTTCAGCAAGTCGCGTGTGTATATGTATGTTTGTGCTTGGGGTTTGCCTATGTGAGTTTAGTTTTCACATCCAGAAACTGGTGCTCAATTACCATAGAAACAGCAATTTTCAGACATACGCTAAAATCGGCTCGGTATATGATATTACAGCAATCTGCATCAGTGTTCAGTTACATTTTCTTCCAGAAGAATTTCTAAAGCAAGTAAATACATCTTAGAGCAAATCTTTACCATCAGTGCAGTCACAAAAAAAGGAGAGAGATTGCTTGAAGCTCAATGTGTCGTGCAGTAATTGCCAAAGGGCTAATCATATTAACAGAGAAAACACTGGTGTCAGTTTAACTAGTTAAATTTTATTGAGTGCTACTGTCCCTAACTGTTGCCCATAACTTTGTAGGATTACAAAACCAGCCACAGTTTGAAACTGGTTTTATAGTTCATCCTTAGGGGCGAACAGCTGGCAAAAAAATCATTAAGCAACACTTAAAATGCGAAATGTGGAAAAAAAAAATACAAAACATACTTGGGTTTCTTAAATCTGTGGTAATGACCTCACTGGGTTCTCCAAAATGCAAAATAATCCAGATCTGAGAGGCTATCCTGAGTGATATCAAAGTCAGTGGGATAACCTCCAGTCTGTGTGAAGGCCCACTGAGGATGTCATCTTTCTAGTCTATAGTGTTCCAGAGTCAATGATTAAATTGGATTAGAGGGGTGTGGAGGGATTGTATCTCAAAAAATAGGAATTCTCAGTGCTCTTCCTGTGCCTTGGAACAGAACTACTCATGAGATGCATTTGGCTGCAACCTGGATAAATAAAGTGTGAAAAAACATTTCGGAATCTCAGCGTTATGGTTTGTCAGGTGAAAACTTTCCAAGATCCCTTCCAACCCAAAAGCTTGGTGACAGCTCCATGTCCCCAATACACAGCCTTCTGCACCACAGCTTGCTTGGGTTTGCATTTCCTACTTGCATTAGGTAAATTACAGGGTTCCAAATTGGTAAGTAATGGCTCTTTATAAGGTATAGAAATGATTCAAAGAGAATTTGCAGCAGAAAATGTTTGGAGTCCTGTCACTTCTAATTAAAAAGTCCCAACCTATAATTGTTTTCTTGCTGAACTAGTCTGAATTGCCCAGTCAGCATAATCTATTTGAATGATGTTAAGCAGGTACAAAGAAGGAAAAGCAGAGACAGGCTCTCTGGTGCAAACAATTACAAACTGGTTGCATTAGGCTATCTTGGCAGTTTTCAGATGTCAGGATGCATCTAAAAAGGCTTGGAGCAATCTAAACCAAATTAAGACCATTTTAACTTTGACTGCAAGTGACCTTATGGGGAGTTTAATCCATTTTAGCATTCTCAGCTGCAGCTGACTCTGATTGAATTTTCTTGTGTACCCCTAAGCAGACAGCTCTCTCCATGTGAAGCATTGGAATTCTGTGGTTCAACAGTCTGTAGTAACCACCAGGTGAAAAGAAAGTCCTGTAGTTTGGAAATCATAGGAGTTACATAGGAGCTGAACCTCCAGCAACTCTGTGCTACGTGATATGAGTCTGCACTGACAGTATCTACTCATTATCACGAGTTAGATCCAGCCTTGCACACTTCAATCTTTTTACCTCCAAATTTTACTCATGGGACTCTCTTTCTGGTTGTACACTGGAAGCAGTAGACCTGGATGAAGGCTCCAGATCAAAGTCTGATCAGCACTACTCCTTCCACTCAAGAGTTAATAGAGTCACAGTATAGGTCATAGAATTTGGAAGGTAACCAAGTTTCCTGTTTCATGCCACCAAAAAGAGCCAGGTTCCTGTATCTGTGGAATTAGAGCCTGCAACCATAGGATATTTACTTGGTGCATTTGAAATGAGCTATCTAAGAACCAAGCTGGAAATTTTATATTTATTGTTAATCTTTGAGAAAGGTCTGCTCTACTCAGGAGATTAGTCTGCTTTACTGTAAGCCAAGACCTTGACATGAGTGTCTTCATCAGTACAGTTAGAACTAGAAAAGGGAAAAAAACAGGAGGTGCTTGCAAGCAAGACCATCTGGAAGAGACCTCCTAGGGTTTTGTCTCCAGGTTTCTGCCATAATAGGCAACTGCATTTTTGAGTCACATTCATACTGTTGCCAAGTCAGTCCTTTATCAGTGGCAGTCTGTGTATTAAGCAAACACAGGCCTCTCTGCTTTTCAGTTTGCAGCTTATGTGCTTCACCTGTACACAGACCAGAATTGTTATGGATGAGTTTGGCCATCCAAATAATATTTTTTTAAAATCATTGTAATCTATGCATTCTGCTAGTAAAATAAAAATGCATTCTGGGGTGAGTGTGCATGCAAATAATCAATGTTTAAGGTTGCCATTTTTTATCTCAGTCATAGGTTACCTAGATGGTTGTTCTAAACTCATTCTTTCACTTCTGTGTAAAAGAGATATCCTTTTTTGTCATTCATGCTGGCTATCACATTGGGGGAGTTGCCTCTGATAAGTATTTCTATTAACAAAACTCCATGGAGAGGCACAAAAACAGAAGGTGAAGCACAGCTAAATGCTGGGCTGCTGGCTTTTATGGTGTTATCACCATCTGAAAATTTACTTACAGACTCACACCTGTGTGTGAGAGAAGAAAGAAACATCACTTGAGATTATTCAAGGTAAAAAATGAGAGGGTGTGTTCCTGCTCTTTTTCTTAACAAACAAAAAGCTGAAAATACACTGCACTAAACAAAAAAAAAACAAAACAAAAAAAAAAAAAAAAAAAAAAAACTTNCTGAGGGCATATAGGATCCAAAATGTATTAAAGAAGATTTTTTTTTTTTTTAATGCTATGAAAATGAGATGCCTGACATAGATCTTTGGCAATACTATAAATGTCTACAAATACACTGATAATTGTTTAGCTTAGAGACAATATTAGGAGGAATTTTCTGTAATATTGAAAGTGGCCTTCGTGCATCTTTAGATCTCTTTTCCCAAACCAGAGAGAATTACAGCTTCACTGAACTTCTGTGTATACATTTATATACGTTCCTTCTTGGTTCTTGTTATATCACACAGTTCTGCTGTTTTTAACCTCTGGCAGCTGCAGTAGTGGATGCTTAGACCATACACACTGTTAATGTATCCAAAATTCTGAGCTTTCATGGTAGCAAGAATTATTGATCAGATCATGTGGGTGAACAAACCTGTGGAATAAAGAAAAAGAAACCAACAGAAACAGTTGGGGGTTTATCTAGATGTTATTTATATGTGGTTTAAAATGTATATATGTATATGCATACAGATTGACCTACCAGAAGCTGCATATTATTTAAGATTTACAAAGAGCTTTTGCCAAATACCTACAGTTAAAATCCATTCCCAGGGAAGAAACCTAACATGTAAATCAAATAACTCAAGATTTTGTAGGTTGATACCGAACCTGCTGACACTCAGCTGAGGAAATTACAGATTCTCAGGGCATTTTCCTCTGTTGCATGTGGTGATAGTTTCTATTTCACAGCATTTCTAAGGCCTAGCAATGGGGAACAGGGAAAACAAAAGCAGTAACATTGTCCCTAAGGCATGGCAATTGTTTTAACAGCCGCAGAATCACAAGGCTGCAGTGGTTTGTGCCATTCAAAGGCTTCACCCATAGCTCACCAGAGAGGACCATTTCTATGGGCCGCAGTGCGTTTCACTTCAAGGTTTTTCTGGATGAACTTAGTTCAAATAAGTTCCTCCTATCTGTAGGCACTGTGAAATAGTGTCTCTTGCAGCATGCTGCAGAGTAAATTATTTTTTTCTGAGGCTGTGTTTGGGAAGCTCCCTGCAGTTGTCAGTGTGTCTGCATTTGCTGACACAAGAATACCTGCACAAAATATCATCTCCTCTGCAGCCTGTGGCACCAGCTCAGGTATTTCTTGTGAATGCTAGGGAAACTGCAAAGAACTAGGAGATGCTGTGCTAAAAGAAAAGGAAGGGTTTGCTCTACAGAGCAACTACAGGCCTTCAACAAAATGTGCTTTTTGTGCACAGGGATAGGTATCTGCTTCCCTACGCAACACCGCAAAACTCATTAGGTAGCATAAAAGTATTACTGTTCAGTATTACTGTTCAGTGCAAAAAAGATTTGTCCCTGGTGGAGCTAAGCTTAATGATACTGTCAGTAGTACAGAGCTGGCAGTGAAGTATCTGCATAGGTAATTCATCCCAAACGGGAAGGTGAGGAGACAGAAGGTTTTCATTTCAATTACTCCCTATCTGTGGTGGAGGAAATGCTAACCCACCTGGGAGAGCAGCTTGGTTTTATTGCGGGGCTGTGTCTGTCTAAAGTCCTCTCACAGGAGCTGGCCAGTGTATAAATGAGGCTTGTCCAATGTTGTTTGCTTGGAAAGAAGATGAAGAAATGAGCATTTAATGAGAGTAGATAAGAACTGATCTATGCTGAGGTTAGAGGGTAAGATAACAGCCCATGGTGATGAATCTCAAGTTTGTTTTTATAGTAAAGGAAATCTTTCTTTCACTGATCTTCCCGAAATGGGATTTAAGTGCCCCTTTCCCCACACTTGCTTGTGGAGATGTTTCAAAAGGCTTGTGTGTAATTGAAAAGACAGCCTGATACGAGCCATTAAACATGCCTGACAGGAATTTGGAGAGGGGAGGTGGCACTGTTTGTGGAAGGGAGAATCAGTGGGACTCCATCCATGAGCCTGAGATGGTGCTGGGGTTGTAATTAATCCAAGCAGTGATACGTGTGATATTACCAAAGCAGGGGGTTCAGAAAATTCTTAATTTATTATGCTTTCAGATGGGGAAGTAGATGGTATGTTTTCATCAGTCCTGGCAATCGGCCAAACCCAGCTGAAATCCTGTTTAAGGTTTGGAGCTGTTCTAACTTTCCAAATGCTCACAGATTCCCAGAGGAAGCCACAGAAACCCCCTACCTGCAGAACTTAAGCTCATTGTTATTACTTATGCTGTAATAGTGCCCTGAGGCTCTAATTTGCATGACATCCTCATATACAGCATTTCAGCTGGAACTTATTGCCCTCTGTAGAATCCAAGAGGTCACATTTTATGCTTTTTAATTACTAATTGAACTTAATCAGCAATTTCTGATTGTCCTAGTGTTCAGAAAACACTGCTGCCTACAGATTTTGCATTTCTGTGTGATACAATGTTAGACTGAACTTCATTCAGGCCAACTTCTGCAGTATGATTTAATGAATGCGTTCTTTTTCCTCCTTACCTTTTGGTTCCTAAGCAACACTTCTTTTCTGCCAAATCCCTTTACCTGATGCTCTGTAACTCTAAATACATTTTCATATTCAAAGTAAATAGCATTTCTTTTGAAATATATTCTCTTCACAAATAGATAATTTACCAAACTTTCACAAAGTGCAGTTTTATTTAAATATCAAAACCAGATTTATAGAACATTGCTCCTCAAAATTTTGTGGGTTGTGTTCTGTCTTTTAAGGTGTGTTTCGGTTATGGGTGTAAGCAGAGAGTTTATGAACAGGTGAGGAATGCAAGTAGTTTCTTCATGGACAGAACAGTACCAAATTCAGATTAGAAACAGAAGTGATAGTGATTAACAAGTGGAATGGTGACTCAGCAAGCCTATTATGGATACTCCATGATTATAACTTTCAAATTAAGGCTACATTAATTTCTAAAACATTTGCTTACAGACTGAGGGAGCTGGAGAGTAGAAGGCTCCAGAAAGGCCCAAGAGTAGCCTTGCAGTACCTGAGGGTGGTCTAAAGAAGGCTGCAGAGGGACTATTTGCAAAGGCCTGTAGGGGCAGGACAAGGGACAATAGCTTGAAATTAGACAAGAGAAGATTTACACTGGATGTTGGGAACAAGTTCTGCACTATGAGGATAGTGGAACCCTGGAAAAGATTGTCCTGAGAGGTAGTTGAGGCCCTATTTCTGTCGATCTTCAAGGTCAGGCTGGGCAAGGCTTTGACCCACCTGATCTAGTGGAGGTTGTCCCTGCTGACTGCAGGAGGGTTGGACTGGATGATCTTTGGAAGTCCCTTCCAACCCAAACCATTCTACGATTCTATGTTTGTAAGAGCACAAATTCAGGGAATAGATAACAGGAGGCTATGTGTCTTGAAAACTGAGGGGTTTAATTTTTTTATTAATTCACTTTATAACAACTTAATTAGAATATGGAACAATTTCTGGGTGAGCAGAAATTTAATAGACTTGAACTTTTCTGCGGTCTTCTATTAAAGTCTGGAAGAGTATCATGGTTATTCACGAGGTCCCAAATCTTGTAGGAAAGAGGTATACTCAACTGTAATTCATTCTGTCTTGCAATGCAAAGAAAAAGAATGCACAGCAATCCAGCAGGTAGTCGGTTAAAAATTATTAGAAGACAGAATTTCTTGCAGCATGTTAGCCAAACTGTGACATTCACACCAAACGTATGATCAAGAATATGAACAGGTTGGATATAAAATGGTATAATTTTTATTTCAGTTATTGATTGTGACACAGCTTCTAACTCAGGAAATCTCCAAACTGCTGGTTGCTGAAAGGAGCCCAGTTCTTAGACAAGAGGCAGTTGTTGCTGGCTCTAGGTAGATAAGGAACACACCAGCTCGGGCTTATTGCATTTTCCAGTGCCCACAGAAGGAACGCCAGTGGTGTTTCTCTTATCTGACTCTTTAGTTCTGCTCTTGAATTTAGCCCTATTGCTTGTGTTGTGAGCAGCTCCAGTTATTGAACAGTTAGATGACATTTATGATCTATTGCCTAACACTTTGCTACAGGAATGATATTCTAGCAGTTAATAATTCTGACCTAGAAACCAGCTGAACTAAGTGGTGTAGTCAAAGCTGGAGGAGTGAGGGGCGGGGGGTTTGGGTTGCTCGATTTCTTGGGGGAGAGGGAAGGTTTGGTGTACTGGGGCTTTTGCTGTTGCGTTTTTCTTTCCCTATTTTTTTTTTTTTTTAACTGAAAATGCAAAAAAGAGGAAGAAAGGTTTCCTGTAAAACCTCTGATCTCTTTGTGTCTTCTTTATTGACTTTCCTCACTACATTTATGGTTACTAACAGTTTGAGGAGTAATAGTCAGTAGTTTGTTGTTGAAATAAGCAAATGTCTTGGAAAAGAACAGCATTGTTTTGGACAATACTTCTGTCTTCATTTCATTCAGCAGCCTAATGTAGTCCCCCACCAGCCCACTGAGAGACACCTTTTTGGCAGGAGTGTGACAAGGTGATTGTTCCACCTGCCCTTGAAGAAAAGGGATAGGATGGGGCAAGAAACGTGAGCATTTCACCCAACTCCATTGCACCATTTGCTCTCAGCTCAGAGGAAAAAAACCCAAAAAAACAAACTACTGAGAAACTTCTTGCGTTTAACTTTCTACCTTTGTGCACTGAACTTAGGGTCAAACTGCAGAAGAGATGATTTTGTTACACAGATTGTTGTAGCCCATGATTGCTCCTATATATTCAAAAGATAACACTCTCCAGGGCTGCAAGACTTCAGTGAGTTAGAGTGATACTGTCCTCCTAATCCATGTAAGTCCTAACCTGAGACGCTGCTGCTAAGTGCAAAAAAAGGGTGAGGTTTTTTTTCCTCCACTTGTACCAACTGTAATAAAAGAATTAAGAAGTGGATGAAAGGAAGCACTGGATCCAGTATTGTTCATATGAGTAATACATCTTGGGAGCAAGAGCCCAGTGACTGTCACACTTTTTCAGCACACTATCTGAGAATTTGTTGCTTAATCTTCCCCATAGATAAAATAAAAGTTCATCCATCCCATTGTTAAGAAGACCCTTGTCTGTTACATGCTGACTCTATCAGAGCTATAGAAGCAGGTGTACTAATTTAACAAAAGAGATTTATGTCAAATAATGCTGCCTATGGCGGGGGATTGGAGCTAGATGATCTTTGAGGTCCTTTTCAACACAAACCACTCTATGAAATTGACTCTGAACTTTTCAGAAATTCACATAGGAAGAAGCAAAGAACCCATCTGGTGTTTCAGACTTGCCAGACCAAAAAACCTCATAAGCGAGAGGAAGCGTTTGATCAGTGTTATGATATAGGAAGACAGAGAATTTCAGACTGGTGTGAAGAATGATGGCTGTGAGAGTGCAAGTCTAAAGAAAAGAGTTATTATTGCTTCAAGCTTTTGGAAATGGCACGCTTTAGATTCCATGCAGGTGTTACTGGTTGGCAGTATACTCTCTTGGCACACTGAATGTAAACACAGGCAACTGCTTCTGCTTTGGCCTGCTCTTCAGTATTTTCTGTCACTGCATTTTCCAGTATTAGCCTAAAATTAATGCAAATCAACCCAGCTCCTGTGTTTTATAGAATCTATATGGCACAAAATGGGGCTCAGCACAACTCTGACAGTTCCAGCTGGATCTTTGTAATGTCATTTTCCACAGGCAGAGAAAACATATATATATATATNTTAGTGGACTTTAATACCAGTCTTTTGAATTTCTTGTGCTGTTAGACAAGACCTTCAGGGCTTCCCAGGACATCTGCACACCTGTTGTCAGACCTTGTCAGGCACTAGATATGGCTCAGCCATCTCTTTTAATGGCCACTGCCTTTTACATCCCCACACTTCCTCACTCTCATTGGAATACATTTCTATCAACATATTGTTTCAGTTCAGGCACATTTTTTTCAAATTTCTCCAAATAAAATAGCCACACTGGACAATTTGTCCTGCACTGGGGCTTTGATGGGATACGGCACTGTTACGTTCAATCAAATCTTTATTAGAAATGTTTGGGGTGGGGTGAGGGGGAGGAGTAGGGCATAAAAAGGATGGTGAAATAGGGAGAATGGGAATGGTATAAGAGAAATAAAACTTGTACATGTCCATCTTTAGCAGCACTTGTCCAATAGGCCATCTGGACCAGATGTGGAGGAGTTTTCTATTTATAGATTTGTTTAGAAGCTTTACTTGAACATTAGCATTCAGCAGAGCAATGCTGTTCAGTGGGTATATTGCAGACTGTCAAGATGAAGCTGGAGAAGGAGAGAAGAGTGCTCTATAAGACATGACACAGGGTGATATTGGCACTGTGCAAATAAAATGATTCAGTTAGCTCAGTGAGCAGCACTCTGCCTCGTATAAAACAGCGAAGAGAAGAAAGCACATGGCACCAGTGTGCACTTAGAATGGCACAAATTGCAGCGAATTTGGGCTTGTCACATTCCATGGCTGTTTCTCACAGAGAAGGGGAAACTTCCAGAAGCTCTCAAGCCACTCTCTTCTGTAATAGGAGTTCCAACAGTTGCATAGCCTGAAAATTTTGTAGATTCCTAAGAGGTCAGCAATTACTAAAACATTTTGGGGCAGGACAAAACTATAAATATCAAAGTAGGTGTGGGTTGTGGCAGAATATTTGTCACCATTTTTAAATATATCTGAAAGGATGAAATTAATATTGACTATATTTCCAAAAGAGCTAAGGACAAAGGGACTGCAAAAGAATTAAGAACTGACAGAAGTGTAACATTAGACTGTGGAAAGGAGGAAGGAAGACTGTGATAGATATAACCATGCAAAATCTTTTACTTTGCCCTCCAGCTGTGGACAGAACGGTCTATGGGAAGCACTTATGAATGTATGCAAATATAATTGTATGTGCTTGGTATAACCTCCCTTTTGGTCAGGCACAGCTGGTTGCACTATGAGACCTTCTGGAAATGCATGTAATTTGTTTTAATTGCCAATCATTATAAGGTATAATGAAAATGTATTACCAAATTAATCTCTGACATGACAATGTGTAAAGATCTACATATGTGACCCGGAGCTCCTATTTGGTGTTGTAGTGAGTCATCTAAATGCCATTTCTAGCATTTAACAACTATTTAAAGCATCCCCAGCCTTACAAACACTTCGTTAGCATTCTTCTCTCTGAAAACCACCCACCATTCCAGGTTAAAAGCATCCCTCTCCTTTGAAGCTCTCATTAGAACCGAGCAGCTTTGTTGCAGCTGTGCACCTCTAACCTTGACAGCAAATACTAGAATTACATTTTGCCACAGTTGCACCCTTTGGCCTGTCTGTATGTTCAGCTTTACTGTTGTCTGGGACGGGGGAAAAAAAAAAAAAAAAAGTCCTGTTTTGTGACTGCCAGGCAATTGGCAAAACCCCTGCAGCTGGCTGTGCTATTATCCCTCATAAACTAGAACAGAATTTTTCTTTCCAAAGAGAGAGATTTCTCTTCCACTGTAAAACTTTAGTCGCTCTGAAAAGACCCATCCTGCTTAAACAGCCTAGATTTATGTTGCATTGTTAAGGTCGTGCCTTGCTCCAGTTCTAACGCTCTGGCCTTTTAAACTGCACTAAGTTTTAAACGAGACAAGTGACCTTGTGTGTAAAGATCTGGGAACAACTGAGAGTGTTCCTTCTGCAGTATCGTGGCAAGGAAACCATGTTGGAAATGATAGCTGCTCTCTGGCAAAGAGAAGTCTTGCTTCTGGCTACAGCAGCCTCTAAATATGTGCTGTAACCTATTCAGAGTATTTAGCTCTTCAGAAACACAGTAAAGCCAGAATAATGTCCATGCCCTTACTCACTGACATCCAGACCGAGTGGATGACAAGATTTCCTTTGAATTTTTGTTTTTATCTGAGGTAAAGAGCAGCTTTAACTGAGAACTAGTGGTGGGAAACTGAAGGATCTTCTGGGAAGGTGACCACAAGTTCTTCTAAAGCTTCACTGTTTCAGTCATTACTGACATGAGAGGTGTATCTAAGGTCAAATCCTAAATTTTCTGGATGAACTTACTGGCATCAGTTGAGTGACTGCACATTTACATCACTGCAGGCAGCTGGGATCAGAATCTGGACCTTTGCCTTTAGAGTACGGCAGCGAATTGAGGAAAATCTGTGTTAAATACAGAATGAGTTAACAGCAAAGGTCTGGTTATGTCATCATCAAACAGGGAGTGAGTCATGGGTGGAATCTGAATATTCACAAGTAGCACATCTGTAAATTAATGACCAAGTCCACCAGTGAAGGCAAAGGGAATGATGTAAGTCCCATGACTCACCAGGTTTTCAGTCATGTTTCTAACTTGCTGTTTCCAGCGATGAGCGTCTGGCAAAAGCACAGCATCCACCTGGGAAGCAGAGTGCAGAGAAGTCCTCACCAGGAGGTACACTGAGGACAGGGGTGTGCAGAAACCATCCAGGGTGAAAGGAAATGCTGAGTTGTTTCCTGTTCTTGGAAAGATGAAGAATAACAACTGTGTGTGTAGGCCAGAGTCTGCTTTGCTCTTACTGTAGTAGTAGCTGGTAACAGTTCAAAAAGCTGTTCCTTAAGCAGGTAAATGTTTTCTGGCCTCAGGCAGAAAGAGGGAACACTGGGATGCAGGTCTTCAACTGCAGTCTTCCTTCTTACGGATAGCTTTGACTTGAAGGCAAGGGGAAACATGTAGTCTCCAGCTAGTGAGAACTGCCTTTTGGAGACTGAATCAAGTGTTAGAAGAGAAGTTAGAACATTATCATCTATTTATTCCTACCAACTGTCTTCGCAAGACCTCATTTCCTATTGTCGTTCCTGCTTTTCTTGAATTCAGTGTGAGATTCCTTCTTGGGATGTACAAAATAATCCAAGGAATGAGATTCTGCATCCTCCCAGCCTTGCTGTGCTGCTTTCACCAGAGCTGTGTGCCAGGGTCCTGCTCTCCTGGTGGCATGGAGGGAACAGGATGGAAGCTGTAGGTCAGAGACATCCCTCACAGTCACACCTCCCAGGGCCATTCTCGGAACCCAGGCATGCGAAGGAAAATCCTTCAACCAGACCAATCTTTTGCTGTCCATGCTGGTACTGGCTCTTTGCTCTCTGCTGTGATTGACTTTGAAGGAACAATCTCCTTTAATTTTTCAGTTGCACTTAACTTCAGAAAGGTGTTCTTTCTGGGCTGCTCTTTGTGTGTCAAACAGGGAAGTCTCAGAAATTGAAAGGTCAGATGTCAGCCTGATCTGGAATGAGTAGAAATGGACAGGTTTAGGAGCCACTAGCTTGACTGAAGGCAAGTGCAGATGATTCTCTAGCAGAAGTCATCCTCTGCACAAGTTGAGTTAATTATATGGTCTCAATGTGTGCAGAGACTGAGTAACAAGTTCTTAACACATCTCATTTCCTAGTGGTATAATAAATGCCATTGTAACTAGTGTATATTTGAATCACTGCACTCAAGTTTAAATACCTCAGAAGATTCTGGACTTCTTTTCCCTAAGGGAAAACCACTTCCTCCAGCTTTCACAACTCTCCTGCTTCTTTCCTTGAGCAGCCTGAATGGGCTGGACAAACCACGCTGGCAATTCCTGAGTGTCTACAAATATTTTCTTAAGTGGAATATTAATAGCATGTTATCTTCCAAGCCGCTTCACTTAAAGGCCAGCAGAGCATTTGGCTGACATTAGCTTCCTTTTGCTTTTACAAAAGTGGGGGGAAGTTTCATTGGGTTCCTAAAAAAAGAAGGTCAAGTTTATAGATGTTTGACAGAGATTGCCCTCCAATGTTGTCATCTGCAGTTGAGTGGTGACATACAGGGTGACTGAAGGGGCGCTGCCATAAGGAGTATCAAAGATGATGTTCTCCTGCTATGCTCTCTAGGACAGCTAGCTGTTGCTTCTGCTTAATGGTATATATATTCTTTACTATTCAATCAATCCCAATTCCAAACAGTTTTTTAGATGATTCCATAGTTCTGCTCACTGGGTTCATTGTTTATTGGGAATGACCTCTTTTTGATCTGATATTAAGTATGATGCTCTAATGCTTGTCTGGGTCCTGTTACAGCTTGTGGTCAAAGGACTTTGTATTTTGTTTGGCGTTTTACAGTAGATGGGTTAAAGGCAAAATTGCACTGCTGATCCAATTTGTGTTTTACCATGTATGGGTTTGGGTTTATATAAACATTCTTTTGGTCTTGTAAATGTGGAGGAAAAGCAGGACTAAAAAATGTGAATAGAGAAGTCTTTTAAAGGGAATGTCATTTTGGTATAAGAAAATTTAAGAGCTCCTTTAGTTCAAGGTTTTGGAGGTTTTTAGGCGTTGTCTTTTTAGTTAACGTGCCGTAACGTTCCCCTAATTTCAGAAGATGTTCTACCTCAGGAGTTAAACTTTGCAACCTTTACAATGCAGATGTAAAGCTATCAGTATCACCTTCCAGACTGGACAAGTCCTTAGGTAGCACATTAGAATGACTAAATCTGCTTTTACTTCCATGTTCTCCCTGCTGCAGCATTGCAAACTGCAGCACAATGCTTCATTATTTCTGAACAGCACTTTTTCAGATGAAATTTTAGAGTGAGGCCATTTCCGTTACACAAAATCACTTAGATCTGACCCAATTTAAAGTTCCCTCAAGACAGTTTTTTCTGAGTTTTTGTTGTTTGTTTTTTGTCCAGAACAAGGACACTCAGTGCTGTTAGAAAGTGACAGATGTGGGCAGGCAAACCTCAGACACCTGCATTAGAAAATGTTAGTGAAGGTAATTAAAGCATGCAAGCCAACATTCTACAGCTAATACAAACACTAAGGCTATTGGTTAGGAAGCAGCTTCCGAGGTCAGAACTATTCATTTAGTGCATGGAAACTTCTTGCACTAGAAGGTGTATCTGGGAGAAAAACTGGAACTCTGAGCACCACTAAACTGGTTTTGATGTGATAATGTTGATATAGAGCACAGGCAGTGGGAGTTGGAGGACATAGATCCTTCCACCGTTGACCTGCATGCAGACCAATGGATCCGAATCCCTGAAGACATTCAAGGCCAGGCTTGATGGGGCTCTGAGCCACTCGATCTAGTTGGCGATGTCCCTGCTCACTGCAGGGAGGCTGGACCTACATGACCTTTAGAAATCCCTTCCAATCCAGCGCATTCTGATTTCACATTGGGAATTTTTCACTAGAGCAGCTTCTGCAGCTGATCTGATTTTTCACAAGCAAACACTGCGCAAGAGGAGAGTTCGGCTCCAGGAGAAAAGAAGCCTCCCTTGCTCTCTGCACAAAATGTGCACAATTTCCTCAAGGTAGCTGTGGAAGAGTTAATGCTTTATGCCTTTGAGTAAAAGTTTTTCCTGTCATGATGACTCATGTTAGACAGGTCAGACCTGCACATTTACTCCAGTTGAGCCCAATCAGGCATGAATGTAGGTTTCTCTTCGCTTCAATGTCTATCAGAACCGGAGTGAAGTTGTGTTTTGCAACTGCAGCAAAGTCAGACTGCAACCCAAACCTTAGCCAGTGCTGGTGCTTTGAAAAGGCGCATTCCTCGCCTTTGCCACAGCCTTACCAGAGCTGGAGGGTTCGGGCTGATGGAACTGGTTTGTGGCTGAACACAAATCCGGTGCATTCATACCTTCCAGATGTTTGTGGCAATGTTAGAAACGATCTTTCGCGAGGGCGGGGGGTAGAACGACCACCTCTAGTTTTGCAAAGGAGCCGTGGGACTTCCCGGAGGGAAGGGCTGCCCTTTCCAACGGGACCGGGGAGATAACAGCAGGCGCTGACCTGGGGTGAGATGGGGCTTCGCCTCCGAAACGCGGGAGGTAGCTGAGGGGCTGCTGCCCTCGGGGGCAAGGAGAGGAAGTGTGGAGAGAGGGGAGAACAGGATGAGGCCAGGAGGGGAAAGAAAAGTTGCCTAGGGCGCTGGCCTGGCAGGAGGTGGGTTTACAGCGTGGACACCACGGCTGCGGCTGTCTCACGGGGTCGGGATCCCCCTGCCCCGCGGCGCCGGGAGCTGCTGCGGGGTTGGCGGCGGGGGGAGAGAGGAGAGGAGGGGCGGGAAGGAGAGGGAGCGGCCCGGCCCGGTGGCGTTGGAGGGGGCGGGCGGAGGGCGCCGGGCGGGCCGGTGTGCGCGGAGCGGTAGGCGGCCCCTTTGGTCCCGGTCCGCTCCGGCCCGTCCCGCTGGGCGCGGCGCCGGGGCGCCCNGATGCTGTGAGCCCCGCCGGGGCCCTGCCCACCCGGCCGGCACCGGCACCGGCTCCTGCAGCAGCCTCTTGCGGGCCGGCCTCCGCCGCCTCTCCTGCAGCAGCTGCTGAAGTTGCCGGAGTTGGGGGTGGCTGCGATGAGGCGGGCTCCTCCTCGCTCCCCTCCGCGGCGGGACCCCTGACGGCCCCTGCCCCCGCCTCTGAGACTGTTTCGGTTTGTTTCGGGACTTTTGGTTTTCTTTTTATTTCTCTTTTTCTCTTGGGTCTCGCTCTCGCCGCAACCAAGGTGGATGGCCCGCGGTGGGCGCCGCTGGCCTCACCGCCTCTGCCAGGGGAAGATGGTGGCGGCGGGGGTGCTGGCCGGGCTCTCGCTGCTCAGCCTCCTCACCTACGGCTACCTGGCCTGGGACAGTCTAGGGCTCGGCCCCGCGCAGACGGAGGCGACGAGCACCGGTCTGGGAGAGGAGCCGGCGGCCGGCGGCCCCAGCTCGCAGCCACACATCATCTTCATCCTGGCTGACGATCAGGGATTCCGAGATGTAGGGTACCATGGATCGGAGATCAGGACGCCCACTCTGGACAAGCTAGCTGCTGAAGGGGTTAAACTGGAGAACTACTATGTTCAGCCTATGTGCACACCATCCAGAAGCCAATTTATCACTGGAAAGTAAGTTTACTACTACTTCATCGTTCACCTCACCAGCTTAACCTCTATCCCTGTCAAAAAGAGCAGGGGGTCAAACCGGTCCAGATCCACCTCAGATTTATCCTGTGGGCACAGAGATGCCAGTCTGGTTTACTTTAAAACCAAGAGCAAAATGAATGAGTATGTTTGAAATAGTGAAAAAAAAACCTGGCGCTGGGCAAGCCAGGCAGGATTCAGCACCGCGGGCTGCCCCGGCAGCGTGCTGGAGGAGCTGTACATTTGCTGCATGACTAACATACGTGCTTCTCCTCAAGTACTGGTGCTGTTGCTGGGAAGTGATCAGCTTTGGCTTTCCGTGCCATTGCAGAGTGACTTCCAGGAGGGGCTGGTGCTGGGGACCTGGAAGCGTTGCCTATGCTCATTGCAGTTTGCAAGTTTCATCCCGGTTCACAGTGAACCTGGACTTGATGCGGGTTCTCTCTGAGAGTTACACTGCGCTTATGGGATGACTGCCCAGTGTGTCACATGTGGGTGAGTGCAGGGAGTCCAGACTCTCTCAGGATCCTCTGAACTGCCATATCGCTTTTGTCATGATGCAGTTGCTGCTTTACAGGCAATAAGAATCTTTTCTCTAAGCCACCTGAAGTATTTGCCTCACCAAAACGGTAAAGGCAGTGGAGTGGTATTGCGTGCCTTGTCATCTCTGGCAAGTTGTGCTTTGTTGTAGCCTGCTCAGTTTAAAAGATGCAGAGGCATGGTGCTGAGGGATATGATTTAGCACCAGGCTTGGTAGGGTTAGATAGTGTTTGGACTCAATGATCTTAAAGGGCTTTTCCAAGCAAAACGAATCTGTGATTTTAATAACCAGTTTTACCCAACTTAAGGACCTTCTTACATGTGAAGGTTAATAAGGATTAAGGAGGGGATATGCATTTGAGCTGTAGGAATGGTTCCCAAGTAATTCCAAGCGTGGATACTTTGACGCTGGAACAAACCCGCCTTGTTTCTGTTTAGCTTTACTCACTTTGACACGAACAGGGCACTCTTAAAAGAGCAAAACAAAATGAGAGGGGAAAAGTTACTTAGTTTATTTTCTCCTTTCCTTAAGTATAAACAGGAACAAGGCAATGTTAATACTGCTGGTAAAAGAAACACATGTCTAAATAAAACAAGCAACTGGTCTGATGTCTTGCATCTCCATATGGTTGAGCTGGAGATAATTCCTGGGCTCAGTCTAGTTCCCAGACTTACTGAACCAGGGAAACATACTTGGAGAGCTGACTTCTCCATACAGGCTTTTAGTGTGGTGGGTTTTGTTTTTATTTTTCCTCTGTGTGGACTGTCTTAGAAGAGCAGTTATTTTGAGGCACCTACTTACTCATTCACAAGAACACAGTTGCCCTGCAGCAACTGAAGCTTACAAGGAAAAGGCATATCAGGCTAGAGCTGAATACCTCCTGGTTGTCTGTAAGCCGTGCAGCAATTGGAAGCAAGGAGCTGGGCCAGGAGCGTGCAGCCAGCCAGCTTTCTGAGGACGGTGGTTTGGGAAGCAGTGCTTTACAAAGGGAATGTCATGCTGCACAATAATGACTCACGCTGCAGCTGCAGGAATGGGACAACTGGGTTCCAGGGGAACCAGAGTGCTGCTTTGGCTCTGGGAGACAGCTGAGGTTGTCTAACCCAGAAAAGGATAAAATAGAGGAATAACAGTAACTCAGTTCAACCGTTTTAATTCTTCGTTAAGTATGGAGCAATTTGTGTGCAAATGCACGTTAACAGCGGGCATCTTCTGAGCCCTGTGCTTTTCATCCCCTCCTCAGGCGGAAATGGCTCTTCGAATCTGCCTACTTCGGTTTTGGAACCTTTTATAGGAAAAAGAAATTTGCTTATACTTCATTTTTATTTTCTTAGTCTGCTGGTCTGAAATCCTTAGAACATTTGGGTTTTTTTCATGTTCTACTTTGGTTAAAAGGAGCAGCAGAGAGAAAGGACTGCTTTGCATGACTGAGAAATGAGAGAGGCGATGGTGAGGGGTTAATAGGCTTGGGCTGAGTATTAACAAGGCAGATCCAGAGGATACTATTCATTCTGGCTGGAGAGAAATGCTGGTGGTAACTACTTCTAGTGCTTTCTTAGCAGAGGCACCTTAAAATGCCAGAACTCAGAAACTTCTCATCCGGGAGAAATGCTGCTGTTTCTTAAAACCAAAATATGTGTTAGTTCAAGGCTAAAAGCCTGCTCATCCAGTGAAGGATCACCTGGGTGCTCTGTGTTCCCAATGCACATACCACACTGAATGTGTTCCAAACATTACCTGATTGATCTGTGAAAAACAGAGAGACTTGTGTAAACCAGGCTCATTAGGGAGCACTGACTCACCTTGCCAAGTTGAAGTTAGACTTCAAATGCTCCAAATTCTTTATAGGTCTCCAGACAGTCCCTCCAAGGCCTGTGCTAGTAAAGAGACCCTTCTTTTGGTAGCTGTCTGTGCTGATGAGTGAGCATGGGGCAGGGGGTTGGAGGAGACATGTTAAAACGTAGAGGTAGAATTAGGTCATTTTTTCTTCATGCTGTACCACAGCATCCAGCTGGTGACCTATCTTTATGACCACTGTTTGCTTTCTCATGTCCTGTGCTTAAGAGTTTGGCCTGGTTTCATGTCTTGCTTTCCACCACTATGACCTCTTCCCCCATTCACTCCATCAACAGCTCTTGCTTTTAGACTAATGGCAAGGCTGGCTTCCACAGCTTTTTTATTTTGGGCTTTATTTATGGGTGTGGGGAGGGGGTTGCAGCTGAGTTGAACCTTGGGAAGGGAGAAGACAAGCGTGAGCCAGTGGGCTGAGTGCCACATGTGATGTGCTCTCCCAGCCGGCTGTGCTGGGGCCAAGGCAAGGAGGTAAGGGGGAGGCTCTTGGGAAGCAGTTCAGCCCCTGCTCCACAGCTGCATTAGTGTGGTCACAGAAGTGACCTGGGCAAGGGACTTTGCTTTGGCTTGTGCTGCCCCTGGGACCACCCCAGTTCTGCTACAGCTGGGTTCAAAACTTAATCGTCAGAGGCTTTGTGGAGATTCATCCATGTTGGTTTGTGCTGAATTGAGCAAGACAGTGGCCTGCATGTACTCAAGAGGTTATTGCCCTGCTGCTAAATTGCAGGGACTGCAGGCCCCCTCCTCCCGACCATCTGTATTGCATGATAGGGTATGGGTGTGTGTGCACATCAGCCATGCTGGATTATCCTTAAGATACAGAGACATGAATGTAGTACATACCACAGCAAAGCTAAAAGAGTATTTTTTTAGCACATCCATGAAAGAAATTAAAAATAAACACATTTCTGTTATTTATGTTATTGTAAGAGCATAAAAGGTAGTGGCTCAGCCTTCAAGTCTTCAAGTTCCCCACCTAAGAAAAGGAATTAAGAACATACAGGGATGCTGAGCCTGGTCCCAGCAGTAGGGTGGCCAAGCACTTCCTGAGAGAGTTTGTATCTGCTTCATGGCCTTGATGATTGCTCATGGCATGAATAATCTTGTGGGCCAGTTTGGAAGAATGGTTTGGAAGATCCTGATTTGTGGAACAATAACAGGTCATGTAACGTACTAGGAAAATCTGCACTTACTTGTGTGTGACGTTTTCTGCACTGCATGTATGAGAGTGGATTGAGATGGGGTAAAGACTGTGGGATTGATTTGCTACGGTCCCATGTGGAATTGCTTATTTAGATAATTTGTTAAGTTACACTATCATGAAGAGTCATCTCTTTTTAAAATGAAGACTTACTGAAGCATAGGCAGTGTGTGGGTGCTTTCCCAGAGTTTCTTAAGAAATTTTGAAAGATGTTCACCAGGAGGAGGAGTATTCCTTTGAGTTTGTGAGACAAAAAGGCTTTAAGGTTAGATGAACATCTGTTGGGGTAGCTGATGCAGTTCTCTAGGGGTACTATGCAGTGTGGTTGTGTTGCTGGAACAATACTTAATTTACCAAAGGAATTTGAGAAATAAGACTGATAAGAAAAGAAGGAATCTATTTGTAATATGTCATACGTTTGCTCAGCATTATATAGGCAGCAAACAACTGTTTCCTCTTCTAGGCACCCTGTTTTCTGCTGACCATCAGACTTGTAACTTTAGGACTATTGCATGCACTGGAATCCCTTTGGGCCACAGGAAGGTTCCTGACCTGTGGAAGAGAAGGGATCCACTAGTAGAGCTACAGATCACCAAAGGATCTGAACTCCTTCCTGCAGTGAGAATGTATGAGTTATGGAAGCCCTGTGCTAATCCTAAGAATGAGCTTTGCATGATGGATGGAATGTGGAGATAGAAGATGTTGAGAAATATTGAAGGACTAGGGAAATAAATCCCTTTGTTCCCTGGGATAAAATGAAATATTGAGATTTAGCTCATTCAGATCAGACAGGAATAAATTGCACAATCAGTAAGCATAATCAAATTGTTGTTTTCATAGAAATAAAATGTCTAATTATAGGAATATTGCACATTTATAAATATATATATTTCCTTAGTATGTACTCTCTGGTGTAGCCATATATGAAACCAGAAAAAATAGCAATGTCTCAGCAAATTCAGTTATTTTGACAAAGAGAAATAGCAAGCAGATGCACCTTGTCCAGACTTCATGGTAAAGCTTCTGTTTCCCTGCCTCTTGGGTATGTAATGGTTCAGATTGCAGTTTCTGAGAAGCATCCAGTGCAGTGGTCTGTGACTGGGATGTTGTCTCCTATGCTCTGAGTTGAAGGGTCTCAGAGACTTGATGGGAATACTGGCAAATGTATGCAACACTCCATTATATGTATTCCCCATCCTGTAGTTAACAAAATATGAAGGACTCTGGTATATCAGCCTTAAGTATCAAGAGATGGTCTGATACTTTTTCTGTCCTGAAGAGGCTTGGCAGGTATCAGTCCTGAGTTTAATTCTGATCTGTGCTTCCTTTAAGAACCTGGATGGTTAAATAAAATGTTCTGATTAAACATGTCACCAAGACAGGAGGGACTGCCAGAATCAAAGGAGTGTAGTAACACTGAAAATCATCTTGACAAATTAGAGAAATA
>VWZI01022742.1:1070954-1151383 GCA_013396835.1 Psilopogon haemacephalus
AAAAAAAGCAGAATTAAAGTCAGCAGTGATAAATAGAAGATACTGTGCTGAGCAGGAATAACTTTTCCAGCAGAGGATGGTGCTCAATTGCTTAGACAGCATTTCTGCAGCAGAGTAGCTGGAATTATAGTGAATCATGCTCTGGATATAAAGTCAACAATGTCACACTGTTACAGCAAAGACAAACATCATACCAGTTTGTGTAAGCCTTGGAGATACGTGAGGCTGCCCTTCTGCTCTACAGCTGGAGCACTTGTGCCCAAACTTGGGCATTGCTCTCCAACAGCAGTGTGCAGAATTGGATGGTGTCCAGGTAAGGGTGATCAGATATCTTGGGAAGATAACAGTAGAGAAAAGATCAGAAGAAATAGAGTTGTTTAGTCTAAAGAGGAAAAAAATGAGAAGGGCCATGATAAATCTTCAGTGTTTTAAGAACTATGCAAAGAGAAAGGGCATCATGCTGTCAGCGTTGTGGATGGTACAGGAATTGGGGGCCTTTCTTGAGTGGAGAAAACACTTCAGATTAGACAACAGGGAAAACTGTCAGTGCTGAAGATTGTGAAACTCTGAAAGAGCTGGCTTTGGGAAATTGCTGAGTTTCTTCATTCGCAGTCATTAAGAACAGACAAGAGAAATATGTCAGGAATGACATAATGTATTTGAATCTGTCTTGGGGAAAAGGGTTGAACTGGAAGGCTTCTCTTCCAGCTTGTACTCATATGTGGCTCATTTGAAGAGCACATCAGCTACACAAGGTGTTCTGAAGGAGTGTTCATAAAGGATTTTTAAATGCTGGAAATTATTTCAGTGTTCATTCTCAAAGAAAGTCTGTATGAGAGTTGACTTTTGGTTTCCTCCTAGAAATTCCTCATTTCCATATCCTCATTTTCTTTGAATTTTCAAGGTTTTTTTTCCCCCTAGGCCTTCGTAACTCTTGTGGTATGTAATTATTTATTTCTGCTGACTTTTTTTCAGGACAATTTGTGGGATTGCTGCCAAAGATGTTGAGGTATCTTTTTATGTGTTCTTGTTATGTCTTTCTCTTAGGATGACATTGTCCAGATAGATCTATGAAGCATACACAGAGAAGGATTAAATGATTGAATGGAAAGGCTTCCTTTTCTTGTTTTGTTCTGCAAAAAATTAGATCCAGGTACCAAACTGCTCTGTGCTCTTATGCTGTAACAACTCAGTTCATATCAGATGGAGAGTGGTGGTTCTGCCACTTTGCTCTGATAAGACCTCACCTGGAGTACTGCATCCAGCTCTGAATCCTCAGCACAGGAAGGGCATAGACCTGATGGATTGGGGCCAGAGTAGGGCCATGAAAATGATCAGGGGGTTGGAACACCTCTCTTATGAGGACAGGCTGGGAGCTGGGGTTGTTCAGCCTGGAGAAGATAAGGCTCCAGGGAGACCTGGAAGCAGCCCTCCAGTACCTGAAGGGGCTACAAGAAGGCTGCAGAAGGACTGTTTGCAAAGGTCTGCAGTGAAAGGGAAAGGGGCAATGGTGTGAAATGAGAGAAGAAGAGATTTAGATTGGATGTGAGGAACAAGTTCTGCACCATGAGGGTGCAGGACACAGGAACATGTTGCCCTGGGAGGTAGTTGAGGCTCCGTCCCTGGAGATATTGAAGGTCAGGCTCAACAAGGCTCTGAGCAACCTAATCTAGTGGAGGATGTCCCTGCTGTCTGCAGAGGGCTTTGACTGGATGGTCTTTGGAGGTTACTTCCAGCCCAAACCATTTTTTGATTACTAATGCTTTTATTTTGTATTACCACTTATGAAAGATGAAGGGATGAAAACAGAACTGTTTGGTTTAGGGAACTTGTGGTTATCTTTTAATTTTCTTTTTCTTTTCCACAACCTAATACAATAATTATTTCCAGCTTCAGGAGCGAGATATTTTTTTTGCTGGGGTTGTAGTAATTGCTGTGAACTGATTTTTATATGAAAAGCTTTCAGTTTGCTGTGGAGTCTGGAAATGTAATCTGATAATTTCAAATGCTTCATTTGTAGTAATGGGTATCATTTGACACAGAAGCAGTTGCCTCTTCATGCTGCTTTTCTTCATGTTCTCCTCTGGACCAATGCAGTTCCTTGCAGTGTGAGGAGCTAGCACTTCCCCATCAATGCCCAGCTGTACATCTTTGAGATAATCCTGTTTTCCCATATTTTTTGCCTTTTGTATTGATTCATAGTCAGATTTTCTATCCTGAGGTGGATTTACTTAGTTTTAGAATATCTCCTTAAGAATAAATGAGGCAATTTCAGCAGCCTTAATTAATTAGATGAATAAAAATAGTACAAGGTTAACGAAGATTGTGCCTGTGTGAGTGATCCTGTGTGGGATGTGTTTGCTTCCCTTGCATCAGTCTTTTTATAATAGCTGTCCAATTTATTAGTTTTCTTACTTAAAAGCCAGTAGATCTGGCTGGTGGCCTCAGCTTGTCTGTCAGTGTAAACTGGTAGGCGGAAGTGCAATATGGAGAGGTCATACAGGAATCAGGGTAACACTAATGGGTAGCAAATTTAAAATATTAATATAAAAGATGTTTTATCCATTGAGGTTGGACTAAAATTGCTTTTGACTTTTTGTGGTCTGTGCTGAAATTGAAAAAAATTAAATAGGGAACTTTATTGTGCCTGCTGGCTCGTAATAAGAAGTTAAACATGTTTCATGACTCTAGTTCAACTGCAGTTGTAATAATGTTAATTAATTGTGTCAGATTTCACCTGCTTATTAATTCAGGCTGTTATCACCATGTTATCAAGCTGTAGGCGGGGGGGAGGGGAACATTGCTAGAGCTAGAAAACAAATCTGGGATCACAAAATACCTTTTAATGTTTCAAATACAAAATGACCTTCCTAAAAGCATATATGGAGAGACTGTATTAGATAGTAAGCATTCAAATAGACATTATTAATACCAGCATGCTGAGAGCCTTTGTTTTCAACCTAGGGTCAAAAAGTCAATGGATAGGAACAAAACCTACACCTTTTTTTCCTCAAACACCTGATGAATAAAGGCATTTGTGCCACGACAACTTTCTCACTGTCATAGCCCCTAGTGTTTGTAGGTGGGTGCAGATCTGGGATGTTCAGATCAACAGCATCTTGCACATGGGCAGGGATGTGAAAGAAGGGCAAAGGCTGCTGAAGTGACACTGGAGGAAAAACCCAACCTAGTGCCTCCTTTGAAGGCCATGTATTAAGTTATAGAAATGTAACTGAGTATTAAGATTTGTAAGACCAAATGTCAAAATGTTTATTCCAATATTTGAAAATTTTAAATTATATTAAAAACAGCTTAAAAGAAGGTCTCATGAATCTTAACCTCAGCAGATGTTTAGAATTGGGTCCAAACTCCTTCCTTCTGTCCCAGCCTGTTCATGGCATTAAGTGACGTAAGCGCAGTTTATTAATGCTCTCAAGTTCTCTTCCCCTTCAGTATTTGTTGTATTTAATGGCACAGAGTAATGTCCATGATGGACACTGCAAAACTGAATTTTCCCATTGCTGGCCATTCAAATATTCAAAATAATCCATCTTATCTCTTCTATTAATTAAAAATGCCTGATATTCAGCACTAAAAGCAAAGCAGTGTCCTTATTTCTCAGTGATATGTTAATCTGGTTGTACAGAAATGCAGGGTTCTAAGTAAGTTGCTCTGGCTTTTATTTTTCCTTTTAACTGTATGTCTGAGAAAATAAAATAAATATTAATTCAGCTTTTTGGAGGACACCAATTTATCAGAATATTAGCTGTTTTCTAGATCAACCTCTTGTGCCCATTTCCAGATCCAGGCTTTCTCTTTATTTCTGCAATTTAGAGAGGGTTTTTTTCCCTCGATAGGAAATATTGAACCATTATGACATAATGTTATGTAATTTTTCTTAGCACTGAGAGAAGACAAGTGGGTACCAAGGTACTTTTGTGGAGGCAATCTCTGTGATAATAAGCTCTCATAAGAAAAGAGCTTCCCTTCTATTTTGAAGAAGGAGAAAATTACATATTTGAAGAAGCAATTTGAGGAAGACGTGAAGCTGGAGGGAGAGAAAATTAGTTCTGGGGAAAAGGAAGGCTATGTAGTATCCTTAGACTAAATATACTCTAATAGATTTACAGTTACCGCTCAAATCATGCCTCCCTGCATTGACCTTTGTCAAAGCAATACTTGCCATCACATTTATATTGGTGGGTTTAGCTGGCATATACTGTAGTTCATCGAATCACAGGAAGCTGGTTTTGAGGGGACCTCCAGAGCTTGGCTCATTAGGGCCTCCTGCCAACTTATGTTACACATCAGGGACACACTGACTTTACAAACTCTCTCTTATTGCTTGTTTCCTCCTGGAAATAAGAAAATATTGCAAAATAGTCAAGAAATGGAAATCTAGACTGTTGTTAGTGAATCCCCTGGCTTTACCAGGTTACCAAGTTTAATGTAGGAAAATTTACATTGACAATTTCCAGTCAGTTCTTTAAAACTATTATTTTTTTTTAAACTGATTAAATTAATTTGGCAAATTTGTAAACGACCACAGTGTAATGCCAGCTTCTTCCTTAACAGTTTCATTATTCAGTTTTCAGGAGCCCACAGAGAAAGCTATTCTAGTATGGTTGCTGATTTCTCTTAAAGCAGAGCTTTTGTCTTTTGTACCTACCCTGCTGAAACTCATTCTGATTTGTATAGGACAGTGAGAATTCGATCCTATATACCGTGCAGAAGGAAAATAACATTCCCTTGGTTCTTAACTTGATAACTGTACCATTTTGGCCCTTTTTCCATTGCGAAACCTTTAAGGCTTCTCTTAAGATTAAGAAGAATGAGCCTCTGTGATAGACCAAGGAATATTTGGCCGTCTTGGTAATAGTGGGTATATTTGCTGTAAGTGATGCAGTCATGTAATGATTAAGAGCTTAGGTAATACTCTTTGGCACTGTTACAGCCCTGTTGAGTCTTTACGCTGTCAGAGATTTCGTTTTATAACCTTTGGCAGTAATGTGCTTCCCACGGTGAAGCTGCACGTACCATCTTTCAGAGTGCTACAGTTACCTCTCGCTTTCAGTGTTTGCTATGGTCTTGCCACTTGAAACATTTCCATGGTTCAGCTGTTGGATTTCCCCTGTTTACCAGCTTCTGATTTTGTGTTCCTTTTATCAATTTGAAATTTGAGTGAGGACTGCTTTATGTGGTGGTGATGAGACTGTGGTGACTCCTGCCAGGGCTAAGGTACCCAGAAGGAGCAGGCTTTTTATCTTTCGTTTGCAGGAGTCAACTATTTTCATAGACATTTTCAGTAGAAGTGTTTCTGCTTGCCATGAGCTCAGAGCTTTCTCTATAGTTCATTTTAGTTCTCCCGTGCCAACCATTGGCTGTTTCCCATCGGGGAAATGTAGCTCAAGTAGCATCTTAATGTCTTCTCAAGGCTCTTATCTGTGTTGCTACTAGAAGCCAAGTGACTTTCTACAGCAGCCTTTTGATACTTTGCCTGCTGCTTCTAAATGTGACCTTGAAGTGCTCTGGAGTTTAATAATGTTGAATTCTTGCTGTTACCTCCTACACTGCATTTGCAAACCAGGCATGATCTTTATCAGTAAACTGAAGGAATGGTTTTGTCTGTATAGATGCAGCCTTTCTGTGCAAGTCCTCAAAGTACCTTTGAGTCTGAAAAACTGTCCTGTCACTTCATACAGCATGCTTTTTCTAGGTAACTGAGTCATACTTCAGCAACAAAAAACATATATTTTGCTACTGTTAACCATGATGAGTCAGCTCAGGTAAGGCAAAATTTAGTTTATGGGCTCTTTCGCTTTATTTTTCTTAGTAAACAAGTCACGGTCTGGTATCATAGAATCACAGAATGGCAGGGGATGGAAGTGACCTCTGGGGATCATCTAGTGCAACTTTTCTGCTAAAGCAGGTCCCTTAAAGGGAAAAAAAAACAGGCTAATGCATTTCTGTTTGAAATTATTTAATACCATAGTTGTGTTTTGGGAGGGTTTTGGGGGTCACTTCTGCTCCTTAGAAAATTATTGATGTTCTTAATCAGTGTGATTAGGGTCAGAAGCAGATGGAGAGAAAAAATGTAAGCAGTCAATCAGATGACAAAGATTTTTCTCTCTGACCTTGGGACCATTTGCCCAGGTTCATGTGTTTGGAAGCTATCCCTGTAAGGTAATGGTGCCCATCACACACGAGCAATAGTGAACAATCTCTGGCTTAGTTACAGTTGATCACAGTAATAAACACTCTTTAAAGGCTGTTGTAGGTAATGCTCCTTGCACAGCTCTGAAAGTCTTTTAACACAGTTTCGGAGCCTGCTGTGAAAGGGATTTTCTAATCAATAATTGATTTTTGACCTATAGCTTTCTATCAGCACGGTACTTGAAAAGTGGAAGAGAGAAGGTGTGCTGACAAGGAGAAGAAGGGATTTTAGGAAGGTTGCACTAGTCCAAAGAATGTTTGAATAAGAAATCAAACCTAAGGCACTTGGAAATGGTTCAAGGGTTTCTAGTTAGATATGAGATGCTGTGTGATGTGATGTGATATGATCTATAGGCAGAATTCTTCACCTTTTAAGTTCACCCTTCTTTATTCAAACCAAACCATGCTTCACTGACTTACTGCAAGTCCTGAAATTTAGTTCTCTGTTACTGCCAGCTTGTCTCAGCAGTGTGGGGAAATCTCTTATGCTCCGGTTTGCAATCTGATAGGAGAAGGTGTTTGAGGAAAGCAGATTTTCTCTCTTCAACTGCAGCGTTCTGGGTTCAGTCCCTCTTTGCTATGGCTCTGCCAGAGTTCCAGTAGCAGGGAGAAGGTTGCTGTCTTAGTGCTAAAGGAACAAACTAACACTGTGCTGCTGTGCCTGGTTCAGCTCAGCTCTTCTCTGCAGTTCTCCTTGCTTTTGCTGCACAGCAGAGTGGGCTGTGTTTAAGAGCATCTCAGCTGGATGGACTGGCTTAGTCACAGCTACTGCTCTGCAGATGGTTTCCTTTCTGGCTCCTGAGCTGAAGCTGGATGCTTCTGGCCTGTTAGGAACAGAGAGAACACACTGGCACTTGCTGCTTTGTATCCATACAGGTACATCTAGAAAACAGGATCTTAATTACCTAGTCCATCCTACTTTAAGGAATTGTAACAAAATTATTACTAAAATATGTGTGAATAACTTGCTCCTAAAAAAGTTCAACCAAGATTTCCACCCTGCTTCAGGCAGTCTATTTCAGTCATAGAAGCTTTAAAACTCTCTTTCCTCTTTCTTGCTGAAGTTTAAACCTGTAATTTCTTGATAATTTCCAAGCGAAGAACTTAACTTTGCCACAAAATGAGATAAATCTCCTATATGAGGTCTGCTATCATGTTTCTGCTCTTACCTTCTCTAACCTGAGTCAAATCAGTCCACAAAGATCTTGGTTTATATACTTCTGATGACTCTTACTGTTCTCCTTTGGACTTCTTTAATTTGGGCCTATTTGTCATGAAAAGCAATGCCCAGAACAGGACACAGTGTTCCATCTGAAGTTTGACCAGTACTGCCTTTATATTTTCTTCTGAATCCAAGGGTTTCTAAAATATTTTCTCTGTTGAGTAATTGGAAAGCAGTGCATGAACTCCTTTGTTGGCATGACTTCACCTCAGCAGAAGATCTGGCCAAAGCATCTGTGTCTCAGAGTGTATGATTCTCTTTCCACTGCTGATGGGTAGGAAATCTCACAGGAACAACAGACCTTGTACTATTTTTACCAGTGAAAATTAAACCAAGATGATTATCCTTATGGGTTTGTTCCTGTCAGAACACCCACACTCTGGTGCAGTGCTGGTCAAAGTGCACTCAAGCCACCCTAAACCACAGCGAGATCACAGCCAAGTGTGAAGAATGTCTCATCTTGAGTCTGAATGGATATGAAGCAAATGCATTTCTTTTTCCTCTGACAGACCTGAAAAAATTTTGTTAGCTGTTTCATTGCCTAACTTTAAATAAGGTGTTACATGTTTGACTTAGCCAATCACTTTTACAGAGCCCAATGGGATGATGTTGTTTTTTTTTTCCCTACAACTTTTTGTAGTCCTAAAAAAACCCAGAAGAATCAGACCCAAGCATTTGAGTTTCAAGTCTTGTGTCTTCCCTTTCACTCTGCTAAAATATTGTGCTGTGGGGTTGTTAAATAGCACTTAGTCTTGGTTGGCTCTCCACTGGTTGGTTGTTGTGGTAGGGACTTATTTGATTGTAAGAAAATTAGTTGCTCCTGTTCATGATGAAACACTGGAACAAGTTGCCCAGGGAGGCTGTGGATGCCCACTCCCTGGGGGTGTTTCAGGACTCGGTTGGATGAGGCCTTGGGTAGCCTGGTCTGGTGCATTATGCCCCTGCCTATGGCATGTTAGAGGGGATGGAACTGGATGATTTTAGGGTCCCTTCCAGCCCAAACCGTTCTCTGGATCTGTGAATCAAGATGTTGCTGAGTCTCCTTGAAGTTGGTTTATCATTAGGACCCAGATCTTGTTTTTCTGAGAGAAATCTGTGCAGTTCATTATTCCTCCTAAGAGATTTACTTTGCAGTTGTTGGAAGTGAGTTGCCTTCTGTTTAGTTCAGGCTAGTCCTCTGCTTCAAGCTCATTTTGAGTTTCAACTCTTCCCTGTAAGGGGCAATGCAGCAGTTCTGCCAGTGCAAATTTGGTCTGCACAGGTAATGCCATTCACTATGTTTAAGTTTCACATTAAAATGTCTTCATAATCTATATGAAAATAATCACTAGAAACATAATTAACCCAATTATTTATTCCTCAGATGTATTTTAACCCTGTAGTTTTAATATGCTTATTCCAAATTCTTCATCTGAGAACTAAAAACTGAGTTTGTAGAATATAATCGGGATTAATTATGGAAATCATACAGGCTTTTAATGATTGCTTTTTCAGCCATGGGCTTTGGGAGTCTTAGGTGTTGTTTGGTTTGTTTTTAAGGTGTTTCTGTTCTCCATTTTCTATGTTTCTGGTTCATCAAACAACATAATTATCTTGTGGTTTGGCATTACAATGTGAAATGAACCATGTCAGTGCCAATGCATCCTGCTATGCTAGGGTATTACTGGGTGTCATCTGCAGGTATTAAATGCAGAATGGAATAGGTGAATTGTTCCATCTTAATTTGTTTTTGTAATTCTCCCAAGAAATGAGGCAAACAATTACCAGTAGAAGTGAAAAGAACCTTCTCGGCAGACATGTTGTTGCCCTGATGCTGGCAGAATGGGACTGGTACACGCTGGGAAACCAGACTGTCATGGTTTGAATCTCAGTCGTTTGAATCTCAGAACTGCTCTGAGCCTTGTGGCTCAGGATGACGTTACTTGAGCCTGGAGTGTTTCATGGTGTTGTTGTGACCCACGGGTATGACCTATCATTTGGCCTTGTTGAAACACATGCCATTGGCCTCGGCCCATTTATCCAGTCTAAGTCTCTCTGTACAGCCTCTATACCATCAGGCAGATCAACACTCCCACCTAACTTGCTGTCATCTGAAGACTGAGAGAGGATCTAATAAATGTCTATAAATACCTGAGGGCTGGGTGTCAAGAGGGAAGGGACAGCCTCTGGTCACTTGTGCCCTGTGATAGGACAAGGGGCAGTGGATGTAAACTACAACACAGGAAGTTCCACCTCAATATGAGGAAGAACTTCTTTATTGTCAGAGTGACAGAGCCCTGGAACAGACTCCCCAGAGAGGTTGCAGAGTCTCCTCTGGATGCATTCTTGTGCAACCTGTGCTAGATTATATGGTCCTGCTCTGGCAGGTGGGTTGGACTTGAAGATCTTCAGAGGTTCTGTCTAACCCATAACATCCTGTGTTCCCGAAATCTGCAAATTTACTGATGGTGCACACTTAACTCCTTGTCAAGAGCACTGCAATAACAATTATGATGAGGAAGGTAGTAAAAATAATCCTAGATTGAAAGCATCATTATTATATCACCAAAAAAAAAAAGGGGGGGGGGGGGGGGGGGCAGAAAACATTACCAGTTTCTTCATTTGAACTGACATTACTGGGGAAGGCAAAATCTGTGCTCAGGCAGGGATTCCTGGGTTTTGTGTATCAGCAGGCTTTATTGTCTTTTAACATTTACAAAACATCCTTGTAAAATGGCCAGATTCTGTGCCCAGTACTGTAGTTCATAGAATCACAGAATGATTTAGGTTGGAAGGGACCTCAAAGCTTATCTAGTTCCAGCTTCCTGCCATAGGCAGGGATACCTCTCACTAGAACAGGTCGCTTAAGTTCAGTGGCCCTCAGAATTTTCAGAAGAGTGCTGAAGTGTTTAAGCCTTCTCTATTCAAAATAAGAGGTGCTAAAGAAGTACCTGGCCTTTAAGAAAGGCTTCCTGAAGAAAAACATCTGTGCTCAAAAATACATCACTCCTTAAAAGAATTGCTGTAGTTTCCTTGCAGTGCTGACAGAACAGCCTGTAGAAGAGATGTCTGTTTGCCTTCTGAATGGATTGCCTGGCCTGCTTTTTGTGAAGTGCAACTACTGGATTAGGAGTTGTCATCCAAATGAAGATGATGGCAGAAGAGATCTAGTTTTAAGATGATTTATACCAAGTGATCGTGTATGTAATTGGAAATAGTTTTTGAAAGGACTGTCTCATGTCCAAGTTCAAAGGGATTGTAATGGAATGCTGAATGCCAAGGAAAGGTTTGGTATCTAGAAGAAGATTAGCAGGAGAGACATAAAAGTTTTCATTTTCTCTACTACCATTCTTCTATGGAAAATAAATTTGCTGTCTCACTTGAACTTTCAATCTGCTGCAGCAGATCTACATGGCAGTAGTAGTTGGCTTTAAAAAACAAGTGTACAAAGCCCTCACCCTTGTCTAGCCTAACTCCCTTGGCTTGCACGTAGGAAACTTTGAATTTAGCAAATGGAGCAAGTGTGGTCTGAATCTGCTCTTTTTGGTAGCAGTTGATAAGTTGTGTTAAAACAGTCCTGCATACTTGGAATTAAATCCTGCACAGTTTTGAAGGAAACACTTGCAAATGTTACCACACTGCAGCAGTGCCTGAAACAGTTGGTGCTGGTACAACACCGGCCAGGCAGGAATGGAATTAAAACATTTTCCCTCTGCTGCCTAGTGTAGGCTTGTCAGCTGCTAATGGCATATAGGAATGGTATCTGGAGTACGCTGATCCAAACCAAAAATATTTTCCTGCACAAACAGTTTTCTTTTCAAAGAAACCTTTCAGCAGTTTGGGCTTGAATAACTATGATTTAATTGCAGTCAATTTGTCTCACCCCCCAAACCTCTGATGCGTCAAAATCTGCTGCCCTTCACAATTAATGGCATCAATTGCATGACATGAATGGAAGTACTCCGGGCTTAAAGAGGTACAGTGCAGACTGGCTGGTGAGTTCATACTGGAAAGTATTCAGATTCGGAGCCTAACCGAGCTAGACAGAGAGCATAAATGGCCTTCCTAGCCTTTAAAAGTATAATTACATGTTTTATGCAAATAGCACAAACACGGCAGACTTCATATCATAAATTTCAATCATTTCTTGTAGGAAACCTTAGCCAAGGGAAGAGATCACATGGAAACAAGCTCTAGAAATGTTTACTGTAAATATAAATCACTATAAACAAGGGCTTAGTGGTTCAAAAATGTTGGTTTTTTTTTTTTCACTTATGAATTTTATGTCATTCTCTCTGCCAAAGACAACCCATGACTGTACTTCATCTCCCGGCCCTGTGTGGGGTGTATGGGTCACGCTGAGTCAACCAATGTAGCTCATGTGGGAAAATGTGCTTTATGCTTTCCTCCACATTCCCATTCTGTTGAGCAAGTGATGCTCAGTCAGCCTCAGGCACTAGGAATGCAACATGCTCAGCCCCACACCACCTCCTGTTGTGGCAGTGTCCTCCCCATGCCTTCAGAAAGAAGGTAAAAAAGGTGATATACAAACAAACAGGAGACATTTACATTTTTGGCACTCATCATGACTCTTTAGATGCTCAGGACAGCCTTAAAAAGCTGTTCTTTTTAAGGAGTGAGAGATGGAATGTGATGTGCTGATAATGTCATATGAGGCCACCTCTTGCATGGTGGAAACAGCAGGCAAATGACCTTAGCTTTAGATAAAACTTCATCCATCCCCAGAGCTGAAGTCCTGATGAGATGATTCATGACTTTTCTGAACTGTTAATGACTGTACTCTTCCTAGTATTTGGTGTACAATTCAGTAGCAGCATTTTTCCATTACCGTGTTTTACATTATTATATCTTTGGTTCATCTAGCTAAGGAAACCAAATGTAAGAGCTAGGGAAGCTGTTAGTTAGAGTATTTTATTTCATATACACAGTTTTGCCATGGTTCACAATAAAGACTTGACTTATTAAGATAGAAATGACTTGTTAGACTTAAAATGGCATTCCCTTAAAGCTGCAGCTTGGTAGGTTGCTTGCAAATAACAGTGTGGATTTTCTTAAATTGGGTATTTAATTAAATCAATCTAAATAAACCCAGACAGTCTCTAGGTGAGTGGTAGAAACTTGAAGACAGGTAAGGCACAATAAGCAAAGAATTCAATGTGAATTCCCTCCTGTTTTCTGTTTCCTGCTGGAACTGAGTGTCATGATGGAAAAAACGGAGTGTTTGTGTGTTGCAAGCAGAGATTGGCATGCTAGAAGACATGACAAGGAGAGAGCAGATTGTTTCCCTTCACTGAAATAGTTGATTTAACCTTTAAGATTAAAAAAAAACAAACCCTTCCACAGGCTGTGTGTTTGCTGATGCCATTTGCTTCTAAATTTGCACCTCATCCGTTCAGTATTTAAGTGAGGAAAGAAAGAACCCACCTCTTACTTTGTGTAGGTGGATGATAACGGAAGAGCCAGCGAGCCAAGAGGACAGCCTGTGACTGAGCCAAGAGCAGAACTGTTCCTAGAGCAGGCTGTGCTGCTGCCCTTGTGCTGCTGCCCTTGTGCTGCTTGTGCTCATGCAGTGCAAAAGTAGCACCAGCAGCACTGCTTTGCTCTTCAGTGATGTGGGTAAATGGCAAAAGGGACAATACAGGAAATATGGGCCTGACTTCCTCTTCTTTCTGTCCTTTGCTATATCCTGCCTTCCCACCCTGGACTTGTGCTAGGAGTTTTAGAAAGCCATTTTGAGAGGTGTAAAGGATGAGAACCCCACTATCTGTGATCATCGTTACAGACATCTGAGAAAGCCACTGAACCATGGAAACCATAGATACTTCAGTCTTAAGCTGCCACCCTCTGTAGCTGCTTCTGTCAAAGGATTTCACACAGCTTTAGAGACATAAAGAAGGTTGGCTCTTCGAGAGGAGGGGAACTGAATTAGTATTCTGGGTTGAAGAGCTGTGATGGGCAAATTCAATTTAGCTTATCTATGTGGCTTAGGATACTTCTGCCTTGCTCAGAATCCATCATCTTTCTGAACTCAGAGGTTACAGCTCAGGTACTGGAGGAAGCAAAAGGCAATCTAAGTTTGGCTTTGCCAGCTCAGGCAACAGTCTGGGGAATTAGCTGAAATTCTCACTGAAGCTACGTTTCTGCTGGGACCATGGGTGGGAACCTCTGAGAGAAAGCAGAGAGGCTAAGATCTCCAGAAGATGCCACTGTTCATTAAAGAGTTGGAATCCTACAGACTTTGTTCTGCATCTCAAGGGAATCTTAGAATTGCTTTGGTTGGAAACGAGCTCTAAGATGATTGAGTCCAACCATCAACCTGAGGTCACCATGGCCACCAAACCATGTCCCAAGAGACAAATCAGGAGGTTCCACCTTTCCTGAGTCCACAGTTTGCTTCTTTGCCTGGCAGTTAATTTTATGACAAACTGCAACATGGAGACATAGTGTTTAATTTTATGCTTTATTCTCTAGAAAATAAACTATCTGCAGGTAATAAAAAGCCATCAAATACTTTTTAAAGAAGCAAAACTGAAAATGGGCATTATTGGGAAGAATTTTGAAGTAGGAGTTTTTGAGTCAGGAGGAGTGGAATTTTGTAAGCATGTTCCTGAGGGAGTGAGTGGGAGAAATAATTCTTTCTGCTGAAAGCATGAAATAGTTTATCTGCTCTTGGGAGGTTTTATTAAAAGGTATAGTGTGCTTCACATGACTCCACCTGTTTAGCAAACTCATTTAAGTCTATCTGTTCCATCTCTAGGCAAATCAAGAGCTCCAGAACAGTCACACACTTGAAATCTTTAACGTTGTGAGGTTGTTGTTTTGTTTCATTTCTCCTGTCTCGGAAGCAAACCTTGGAAACTGCAAATTGCAGGAGAGATGGGGAATTTCCCTTTTTCGTTTTTTTTTTTTTTTTTTTTTTTACTAGAAAAGCAAAAGAATATCAGGTTGATGAACAAAATACAGTGCTGGTTATTTTGCTGGCTACAGGATTCTGTTTCTTACTACCAGAATATCTTCATCTCTATTAGAGGTTGTGTAAATGTCTGAGCTGTGACCGCCTTAATTGAAGTCCTGTTTTGCCATTTCTATTAATGTCCTTCTGTTGCAGCAGAGCTAGAAGTATTGTTCGCATTTTTCCTCCTCTAAGATTTAAAATGTGGCCCACTTGGTACTGATGTATGAGAGAGAAAAACAAGAGTTTCAGGTGTTGGTGGGCTTGAATTTTAGGATGCTTTTTTGCAACAGAGCAAACACTTAACTTCTGATGTTAGAGAACCTAGTTTTGAGACTGTGATCAGAATCAGGAACTTAAAGCAGCTTGACCCTGTCCAATGTCCCTTGTAAGTCCTGTAGCTCTCAGAAAAATGAGTCTCTCCATTTAATCATTAAAGGGTCTGCACTGTTCTTTGACTTGGAGAGTCTGTAGAGCAAGTTCAAGTTTTCACCTGCAATGTAGCTTGAGGCCCTGGTCAGTGAACGTGCTAGAAAGCAGCTGATAGAGTGTCCCAAGCCACACTGCTTGTGATAAAGGCTGATGGGTCTGTCTCTTCTTAGCCATTTCTCAGTTTACACTTTGGCAGTATTGTTTTGACTAAAAGGTTGAGTTTCACTTGATTTTTTTTTTTTAATGGAAATATTCTTTCAGCAGAAAGCTGAGCAGATTTAATTTCTCTGACTTCTCCAATGTGCTGGAGAAGTCTGTTGTGCATTGGAAAAGATAGCAGCATGAATGTTCACCCTGACTGTCTACTGAAGATATAATACTGGAAATGTGGGAAACCTCTAGAAGATGCAGAGAGGTGAACTCAGTCAAAGCAGTGGCATTCATGCAGAAGAAAACCATATAAACCAGATCAGAAGGCAAAATTTGGACTTCTTATAGGTCAATTTGTGAAGCTGATATTAGTTTGGTCCCAGTTACCCAGTAAGGAACACCACTGACCCAGCAAGGCTTTTATTCCAGTACAAAAAATCCTTCAATGCTGCACAGGATATTTGTATGCACAGGAGGAACACTGAGGAGAGATTTTTCCTGCACAAATCAAATAAAAGGGAGGTTTGTTCATAGGCAACTGCTCTAAATCATAGTGAAGCTAATGTCTTAATTCTGAGTTCAACTGAGAAGCAGTTGGAACAGCTATTTCAGATCCTGTACAGGGAATGCAGGTAATCTCAGTAGGAGAGTAGGTATTTTCTTGTCAAATCAATCATACTAGCTTAGATTTTAGGACTGCAGTTGACTGTCATCTCAAGCATGGGGTTTGGAATAGCCTCAGAACAGCCTGTGTATCACTCATCTGTAATTCCAGGTATGTAATGAGAGACATAAACATATACAGCCACGTTTATGTTTCCTGATGATAATCAGGATTTACATTCACCCATGCTGAAAGGGAAGATTTTCTTTCCTTGTTGCTTATTTAATTGTATATTTGGGAGTGGCTAAGCCAAGGTATGTAAAGAATGAATTCAAAACTGTTTGAGTTTTACTGCCTCTAATCTGTCAGAATACAATGATCTCCATCAACCTTGTTGCTAACATTATGTGGAAATGCATTGTCCAGTTGACTTGCAGCACTGGCAACAAACAAAATTACTATTGTGGATGGTTTGTTGGGATTTTCTTGACAGACAACTATTGACAGTCAATTTTTCACAGCATATGAGATACCATTTCAAAGAGACAGATGTGAATCATTCAGTGGGTTAGAAAAACACAGTTCAAAGACCCAGACTTCATAAAATATTTATGTACTGTTATGAAAATAAAGGGGAAAGAGAGATTATGTAACGCATCAGAGAACTGAAGAGTCAGCATAAAACTTTCTTTCATAGCCCACAACTGAACCTAACCTTCATATTTCAGGAGAAAGTATGTTCCCAGCCATGGCTTTTCTGCAACTGTCCCAGTATGCCATTTCCAAAGAGAAGAATCCAGTTCTTTGCTCTTCTACTGTCCCTGAGCAAATGCATCATTTCTGAGCTATGCTTATTGTGATGAAGTGCAGAAAACTAGTTTCCCACAACACGTTTTTTGGTGCATAATAATGCAGTCTGCAAATGAAGAATGGGCAAGAGGGAAGCAACATCAGAAAATTTACTAGAGAGATTAAACTTAAATGAGATTTAAAAAGGAACAAACAAACAAAAAATCTCCCCAAACCCCGCAACATCCCCAAAACAACAACAAAGAAAAATCATTTCCAGGCAATAAAAGCCTGAGAACTAATGACACTGTCTGTTAGCTAGCTCATGGTGTCCTTTACACTGTTATTACATATTGTTGTGTCTAGATTAGATGCTTCTCAAATTTGGTTGTAGCTAAGTAGCTATTTGTTTCTCAAATACTGCACTTATATAATAATACCTTCTCTACTGGCTTGATGTCATTGGGTGATGTTAACAACTGGAGTAAGCCTTACTGAAATCACTGAGTTCCACTCTGATTCTAATGTGCTTTTGTGAATTTTTCTTCTTTCCCTTCCTTCTTTCATCTCCTTTCTTCCTAATATGGTGCAGCAGTCACCACTGGTATGAGGAGAGATTGATGCGATTTCCCCAAATGACCCTGTTGGTTAAATAGATTATATCAGAAAGATAAAAGAAACTTAATTTTCCCATGGCGGAGCCAAAAAGTGTGTTTAGCTCAGACTCTCAGCTCGCCAAGAAACGTGAGCTCAGGCTTTACAGGTCCCTTGCTGCTATCCTATTTTGTTCCTGCTGACTCTTCATGCACTTCTCTTGCGTTTTGATTTTGAACGTGCATATATAAATCAGCTTTGGAGAAGCAGATGGTAGCTTTTCTTTCTGCTAAAATCAAGCAAGTTAGTCCTGCAGTTTCTAGAGCACTGCTCATGAAAAACTCAACATAAAATGAACTGTGGATGAATTTTACCAGAATTCAAAATGCATTATGTACTGAATATTGAAGTCAGCTGGAACAGTTATGGAAGAACTGATGTGTTTAGGCAGCTTGGTTAAGTTGCAGACTGACATTCACAGACCAAGATAAAAATGTGTTTTATAGTGTGCACCCGTCCTTTTGAGAAACCTGATAATTGATCCTTGATAAGCTCTCAGCATTTGCAAACTTGGGAATGACTTAGTAAGCTCAAGTTGTGCATAGCAAAGACATGAAGGAGAGGAAATTTCCAGTCTGGATAATGTAGATGGCTAAAAATATGTGGAGAAAATTGGCAAGACACAAACTTGATCTAGTTTGTAATTGTAAAACAATTAGGGTCACACATCCAGTTGTGTTCTTGCTATTCTCACCTTCCCCTGTGCGAAGCTGCCTTTTTAAGAGCTCTCTTGTTTTCCGTCTCTGTGGCACTGAGCCTAATCATGGGCTTTTCTTATGCCATCGTGGAGCCTCAGGCTGAGCCTGGGAAGAGCAGAGCTCTTTCTATGCTTATGCCTATGGGTTCCTTCCTTGAGATGCTTCATTTCCCCCTTGCTCAGTGTGCCTCTGTTTAAAAAAGAAATCTTGATTTATCTGTTTCGTGGGACACTTTGAGACTGTAGAGGAAAAGTGTGCCATTGAGCTATGAATTCTTGCTACTAATAGGAAAATATAGATAAGAATTCTGTTGCTAAGATAGTTGACAGGCTCCCTGAAGGGTTTACAGCTTCCTCTGAGCTGCTTCCCTCCAATGTGACCCATCAGAGCTAAAGACAGATTTGTTTAGTGAATGGAGAAGTCTCCCACAAACAGAAGTGAACAGATGTGATGTTCTGATATCTGGCAGTTTTATTAACATCTTCACATTCTCCCAACAGAAGATGACTCTGTGGTACTGTCATGACTCATCAGCTCTGTGTGGTGTGGTACAATACAGTGCCAGCAAATTGCTGTGCCTGAGTTCAGTTGTGCTAGTCTTCTCCTCCTTTCACTCCCTTGGCTCGTGAAGAAGGAAGAGATGCTTTGTCTTCTCATCCACGACAGATATGAGTGTACCTGATTCTTCTTTCTTCTTCTCTCTTTTCCTTTTACAATCCCTACAGTTCCCATATTCCTCTCTTCCCACACTGAGAAGAATGTGGAAAATAACAAGAACAGACTCTAAATGATATTGCTTCATTTGTTTGCCATTACAGCATTATGCTCATTTTGATGTTATTGCCATGACTATTAACCACTGAAATCCATAATATCACATCATTGAAAGGACAGAAGTGACTTGGGAGCCATGAGTTATTTGCCACTGATGGAGTAATGTTCCAGGCTGTTAATTTCACTTGAAAAGGGGTGATGGGTTGTGGTGTTACTGTTTTTTTCCAAATGCTTGGCTCTCACAATAAACCCTAAGGTTGAAGATCAAATGTGTAGTAGTTGTTTTTCTCAAATGTTGATAATTTTGGTTTGGAACCTCTAGGAATACAGATTATGACCTTTTAATTTTCAGTTTGTAGAAGCGGGGGAAAAAGGATGGGGAGAAAGAACTACATTCCTAGATTTACTTGAAGGATATACAATTCTGCTGAGGCAAAAGGAATTCAAGTCCAAAGAGAGAACAATTTGTTGACTTTGTGTGTAAGAAGTGTTTTGGATGCATATTTTCTTCTAACAAAAAAAGCCACAATACTACTCTAAGAGCCCAACTGTCACATTAGGCCTTCCCATGTACACACAAGTATTGTTCCCGTCTTATCAAATTCACTTTCATTAATATATAACATGTTAGAGCAAATATTTTGTGTATGCTTTGTCTGGTTTTAGGTACAATTGCTATACACAGAGGAGATGTGGTTTCTAGATTTTTGTTGAACTAACTGCTTAGGCACCTGTTTCCATTCAGTCCCTACCTTCTGCTCCATTTTATTCCCATGCCTGTTGCACTGTGACCTCAGTTTTTGTGAAGCTTTTGGACACTCTCCCAGTGCAAACAGTAAAGCAAGATGTGGCTGAGGAGCAATATAATGAGAAATTACTGATTGTTAGGAAGGATTAGTGCAGTGGTGACATCCAAGATCACCCTACTCATTTGGCTGAGCTGGATTTAGGAGGGAAATGAAGTATTTATTCAAATTACTTCATTACTCAGTGGCTTGGAGGCTTAGAATGAGACAGGCCTTAACCTCTGTTGCTTATTAATTCTCGCTTATTCTCTTCAGTGGTGTAGGAGAATGACGGGAAGGAAAAAGTGTGGCAGGATAGTGTGGGGGGCTTCGTAGTGTCCTATGCCCTGGCATCTTGCAACCATTAATCACTGAAGTGGAGAGCTTTCTGTTTTCTCTGCATAGCAGCCTTACATTTTTCCTGTGCTTTGCCCAGTTTGGACAGAACACAAAGGCAGAATCTCGAATCCATTTGGTACAGAAGCAGAAAGCAGCCTGCCAAGGTACCCAGTCCCCAGTGTTATGCTGCTGTGACACAGTCAGAGACAGCTAAGTCTTAGGGGCAGTGTAGCATTTGGTCCTCTTAGAGGGAAAGGGTTGTGGTGAGCTGGACATGGTACCTACTGAAGTTGTTTTGTTCCTTTTGAGTTCCAGCACATGGAGCTCTTAAGAGAGAAGGAAATTATAATGTGTAAAGATAGGTGGGAAGAGAGATCCATTTATCTTCATACTTCTATTGCTTTACAGGAAAGTAGAAATCCCTGAAGTAAGAGGAACATCTCACTTTGAATAGAGGCATTTTCCTTTCCTTTTTATGCCACATTATACAGCCTGTAATGTTTCTGATATGTTAGTTAAAAATTGTCACAGAAATGACTGACAGCCCTGACACTCTGCTCCCCACTCCTTCCTTTGCTGCAAAATCACACCTACATCTACATCCACTCAGATCATGGCAGTAAAAGCATTTCATTTCCATGTTGAGCCTCCCCTGTGAATAAACACAGATGTTTCATTTCCCCATGTTGTCAACCAGGAACCTTTCATCTGGGGCCCAGATTAATAAAATCCTTCATTATCTTAATACATAATTTCTTTGGGAACTCAGCACAGTGCCTTCAGCAGCAGCCACCTTCTCAGTCAAAATAGGACTTGTATGTCATGGTCAGTTCTGACAAATTCAATATTTCTGAATTGGGAAGCAGAAAAGAAAATCCAGGAGTGGTAACAACCCTCTGAATTTAATGAGGAAGCAGGATCTAGTTCAGCAGCCAGCGCCATGCAACAGAGCTCATACATTACTGCTGGTAATCATGGTAAATAAGTGCTGTGTTTTAACAAATCCAGTTACAGACTAGCTTTAGGTGATGCTCCTTTGTGTTTTTTATCAGAAGACCAGAAAGCCCATTTTGAGCATGAGCAGTGTTGTACAATGGCTGTAGCACCATCTCTGCTCAAAGCAGTAAGAAACGCAAAAGCCTAAGAAACTGATATGAAAGTGTCAGAAGGACAAAAGACTTGGAGGTCAGTTGCAATGCTCTGGCTAAAAGCTATGCAGAACCCAGAATAAAGTGTGTCTCTTGGCTCCCAGCCCTCTCTTTCAAGTCAAGGTTATTCCTTTTACTAATGATTCAGTGCCACTACTGTTGCCAGTAATTGTCAGCCCAAAAGGCTATCTATGGTCAAAATGTATTTTGTTGTGTCAGTCCAGATAAAGCTGGATAACAGTTTATCATTCCATATATTGGCAGTGTCAATTACAAGAGTCTAGAAATGTGTAATTAAGCCCTAAACACTCAACTATATTGCACTGCTTTAGGTGGGTATCCTGGTGTGTGAGATCATACACGGGAGATGGAGGATGAGAATATCATTTCCTTTGGATTCAATGTCCATGTTTTACAGCAATGTTATCTGACTGACCACATTAAATAGAGCAAATAGAAGCTCAGTGCATCCTGGAGTGTATTAGAAGGGGTGTGGTTAGTAGGTCAAGAGAGGTTTTCCTCCCCCTCTACTCTGCCCTGGTGAGGCTGCATCTGGAATATTGTGTCCAGTTCTGGGCCCCTCATTTCAAGAAGGATCTCAGGGAACTGCTTGAAAGAGTCCATCACAGAGTCACAAAATGCTGAAGGGACTGGAACATCTCTCCTGTGAGCAGAGACTCGAGGGAGCTGGGGCTCTTTAGCTTGGAGCAGGGAAGCCTGAGTGGTGACCTCTTTAATGTTTATAAAGACATGAAGGGCAATGTCGGGAGGATTGAGCCAGACTCTGCTCAGTAATATCTAACTATAGGACAAGGGGCAATGGAGCAGAGAAAGTTCCACAGGAACAGAAGGGAAAACTTTATCAGTGTATGGACAACACAGCTCTGGAGCAGGCTGCCCAGATAGGTTGTGGAGTCTCCTCTGGAAATATTCAAACCCTGTCTGGATGTCTTCCTGTGTGACCTGCCATAGGTAATCCTGCTCTGGCAAGGGGATTGGACTGGATGATCTGTCAAGGTCACATCCAGCCCCTAACATTCTGTTATTCTGTGAAACAGAACAGAAGAGTTGAGATGCAACAGAAATGACCATCCCATGGTATTTCTTCATTAATTAGAATTCACAATGAATCTCTATACTAGGAAAGAGGTTTTGTGCCTTAATTGAGGGACTCATTTTGGTAATACTGAACAAAGATTTATCAAAAAGACCGTTCACTTGAAACTAATGGACTTGATCCTTCTCTTTACATAGCTACATATTGATGAAAGGGGCTAGAATCTGTTCTCCTTGTAGTAGGTGCTTCAAGACAGCTGAGCTTGAGTAAGCTAATAGGAATGTTAAAGATACTAAAGAGAACTTGTGGCCATTCACACTTGATTAGCATACTCTCAATAATAATTTATCTTTAATTTTAAAGAGCCTTAAAGACTAACCAAAAGTTCCAAAAGAAACTTGGTGGCCTGTGCTATACTTAAGCTCAATGAAAGAGATGAAACTCTGACATTCTCCAATGTCACACTCAGAAATGCTATGTTTATGTCATTGCTCCATGGTTAATAGAAAATTAGAGATTTCACAGAATGTGGATATTGTGTGGTGAAATCTAAAATACTTGAGATGTCTCTGAAGCTCTGACTAATCCTGATTTTTTCCAATGACATAATGGTCTTTAATTATAAGGCAATTATCTCTCTGAAGTGATACCATATAAAGCCATTCTATGGTAGTTGTTAACCTCTACTTTACATCATGTTGGTTTGTCCTCAGTCAGCCTTGCTGGCAATTCAAGGTCATTTTACAGCATTTAGGTGGATGCAGATTCTCAGTACTGGATATATGATTAATACATAAGGACAATATTACTTCAGAAATAGCAATAAATGGTCAAAATGGGTACTTTAATTGACGTTGTAAAGTAAGAAAATAACTGTTTGTCTGCTGTCATTATTATAAAGGATGTCATATCAAAGATAACCGTAGAATAAATCTTTTACATCTCTTAGGTGCATGCACTGAATAAATCCTTATAGAAAGATGAACTAATTTTCCTAAACTGTCACAGAACTATGAGTTTCAACCTTGACATCTTTAGCTGGAAAATATTTTACACATGTACAACACAATTAATTACTTTCTACCTATGGAGGAATGCTTGAGTCATTAGCAATTACTCTTTGGGACAGAGTGCATCAGTGAGACAAATTTAAGTGACTAGCCTAGGGTTTTAGTTGTATCTGGAATCATATTCTCTCCTGCACAGCAGTGAGCACAGGTTAAAATGGAGGCACTTTTAGACACTTAAAGTGCTCAGGTGTTAGATTCTGTAGCAGAGAACAACCTTTACAGATTCACAGATTGCATCAGATTGGAAGGGACCTCAAAGGTCATTTTGTCTAACGCTCCTGCAGTCAGCAGGGACTCCTGCAACTAGATCAGGCTGTCCAGGGCCACATCAAGTCTGATCTTGGATGTCTCCAGTGATGGGGCCTCAACCACATCCCTGGGCAGCACGTTCCGGTATTTCACCACTCTCATTGTGCAGAACTTCCCCTCAAGTCCAGCCTAAATCTACCCTGCTCCAGTTTCAGACCACTGACCCTCATGCTATCGCTGCAAGCCCTTCTGAACAGTCCCTCCCCTACCTTACCCTGAAGTAGGTCTATTTCAGATACTGATATTCAGATATTACAAATTGGAATGTGCCATGGCCCACTTCTGACATACTGGTTTTGCTCCAGCCTCACATAGTGCTTGTAGCAGGGTCTGCAGACCACTTTTTGAAGTACTCAAGGGGGCAATTCTCCGTTATGGCTTTTATACTCCATTGATCTTATTTTTCTTCTAGTTTTCCTGAAGCAGGACTAAAAAAAGTCATCTATTACTAGTGAGTTGGTTTTCCTTTGCCATTTGCTTGCCTCAACTTCATAGAAATATGCAGGGATGGGCTGTTTATGAGAGCTTCTCATCTCATGAGTCTAGCTCCAGCAAATTCTTGAACTCACAGCAGTGCATTTTATTTCCCTGTAACACGTTGATTGGGTACAATATCTGATGGGATCTGCTTTTTGCTGAGAGCCCAGAATTTGGTGACAATGTCTGGATGTGTGGTTGGCATGCGAAGCATTTAGTTCAGTTGTTTTCTTTTCATGTCACTTGTATGTAGACATGGAATGAGTAGCACTGGTTATGCAGTCGCACATTTCTTCCCCTCACTTCCAAACAAGTAACACTCGGTGATAGAGCTGGAAACATCTTGCTCTGTTTCCACAGATGCAGTGAACTGGGAGCAAAGACCCCAATAACTGCACATCCACATGTGCATCCCAGCTGCTGCAAACTCTCACTTTCTCCTTCATCCTTTTTGTCCTCTCATTTCAGCAGACAAATTGTCTCAGTGACAGGAAAGGTTAGGAGCAGATATGCCAACTGTTGCAGAATGCTTGGCAAAAATTAGGAATTAGTGTATGAAATTACTAATTACAGCTTCATTTCTGGGGTGACTGAAAGTTGAAACTTCCACTTGAGTTTCATGGTATTATTTTTATGTTTCCCTGCACTAACTGCTCCTTACAACCGGGGAGAGTAGCCCTGGGGAAATGCAGATCAAGGTCTCTCTCTCAGCAGCTATTTTTCCTTTAAAGCCAGCAACTCTAGAGACAGTTTTCTTCCCCATTGTTCACTAAGCTCTGCCTCATTCCTGGGGTGCAAGTATCAGCAGGAGTTGGGAAGACAAGAGAGAGCAGAGCTGGTGCATGCACCTGAGATGCAGAATATAGAGCCACTAAGACCACCAATTTCAGACTTGGTTCTCCAGCTTTCAAGCAGCAAGGTCTAACACTGTATCAGAGCTTCTGAACCACCCCAGGAGGTTCACCGGAAGTCCTCCTGCTTCTTGCTGTTGATAAATGTTTGCATTTATTCATGTAACTGGGTGGCATTTCTAGGTGCCAGATGATAAAAATCCATTGGCAGAATAAGCAATATAGTGGTGTATGGACATGAGTCAAATGACCAAATGTCAGCCTTGTATGAGATCAGAATTTCCGAATTATTTTGAGGTTGAGTTAATGCATCAAAACTTGAATGTCATTTGGTTAAACAAGGATACTTCAACTCCTGTAGGTCCTTGGAAAAATGTAATTATAAAAAAAAAAAAAAAAAAAAGGTCCACAGATAAATCACTTTATTCCTTCTTTTCCTCTATTTGATGGAAGAGCCTCAGTTGATTCAAAAACACACAAAAAAACCCAACCCACTAACAACCCCCAAAAACTTGAAAGCAGGGCGAGATTCAGAACCTTTCCAGTGAAATGTTTGCAGTAGCACTGCCAGAGTGATAAAACTGTAAATAATTTCAGTTAGACTTTTTATGTAAGCACTCGATTTAGAAGTGGATATTTTTCTTCTCTGATTTATAAGCACATAAAAATTCAAGGAGTAAAGCTAAAGATGAAATGAATGTGTGTGTGTATGCATGTCTGCATGTGAAAGCTTCAGTTTGGTTTGGTGTGAGCCAACAGTGAAATGTGCTTGGGAGTTGACGTTACATTTACTTCTCTGAGCCATCTGCATTCATAACTCTTCTTTCTCCTCACAATCTTCATGTTATAAGCTGGAAGTTACAGATGGTTAAATGATCGATCTATCAAATCCTTTCTGGTGTACATTTGACAGCAGACGTGAGCAGAGACAATATTCCAGAGGTCTGCCTCCTGCATCAGCCAGCCCCTTCTCCAGCTTTCCTGTCTGATACTAGCTTTCAAATGCTTAGCAGGATCAAACATTTTGGTTTTATGGCAAATACTTCTGATGCAAAATCGTTCTTAGAGTCATAGAATTGTTGGGGCTGGAAGGAATCTCAAGGATCATCCAGTTTCAACCCCTCCACCATGGGCAGGGACACCTCACATTAGATCAGGCTGTCTAAAACCTCATACAGCCTGGTCTTAAACATCTCCCTGGGCAACCTCTTCCAGAGTCTCACCATCCTCATGGTGGAGAACTTCTTCCTAACATCCAATCTGAATCCACCCACTTCTAGTTTTGCTCTATTACCCCCAGTCCTATCATTATCTGACTTCCTAAAAAGTCTCTCACCAGCTTTCTTGTAGGTCCCCATTAGATACTGGAGGGCCACAATAAGGTTTCCTCAGGGCCTTCTCCTCTCCAGACTGAACAGCTCCAACTCTCTCAGTCTGTCTCCACAGCAGAGGTGCTTCAGCCTGTTCTTGAGGGATTCATTCATCTTGGTCCATTTCAGATCAGGAAGCTTTGCATCTCTTTGCTATGCTCTTCACCAGCACGTTTGGAGGGCTGGAAGCAGAAAAGCTTCTGGAGAACTTCTGTTTCTCCATTGAGGAGGAAACAACTTTGAAGTAAATAAAAGTAAACATCTGGCCAAAATAACAGCTTTTTCAAACAATTATGGTTTGTGGACTCCATGCTGAAGCCTTTAAGGAAGTCTTTATTGTATCTGTTTTCTCTTTCTGGTTGTTGAGCCTTGCTTCTAATGATGGTGTATAGCAATAGGACAAGGGACTTTCAGCCTACTTGATGAACTGGTATGTACTTACTGTTTTTAAAATTATTTTTAACAAGGAAATGCATATTTATCATCATGAGCCCATTAATTCATGTAGTATGCATACATTAGTGCTATCACTTTGTTTGCAGCTCCTCATGGCAAATGATTTTTTAATTTAAAATAGTTTTTTAGTCTTAAGCTAGAGTTTATTATTTTTAAACATGGAAGCCATTTTTTCAACATACTGAGCTATGTAAGCATAATAAAAATACATTTTCCACATATGCTAACTTGAACTATGCTAGCAAAAGTTCCCAAAATTAGAACCTTCAAACTGTGCTTCATTGTTAATCTTCAGTGAGCCTTAAAAGAGTCTCAGTTTGAAGACAATTAATGCAACATTTTACCATCAGAAAAGCTCAAACCCCATCATTTCGTACATGCATATTGTAAAATTAGAAACATCCCAGCTTCTTGCTCGGTGCAGAACCCACCCTGAAGTTAGGCAGGAAAAATACTCAATAGAAAACTCCTTAGGGAAACTTTTAAGGAAAACTGGTTTGGCCTGCATATGTTTATGACTACAGAAGCACCATGGGGATATGAGGCACGCCAGGAGAATCTCTCCTACTGCACAGACCTTCAGTCTTGTTCTCTGCTTCAGGGGAATAGTAGTAAAAATGTGCAAAGATTACCACCATTGATCCACTTTTCTTCTTTGGTTTTGCTCTCCAGATGAGACCTGAGAAACTAATTTAGCTTAACTGAGGACATCAGAAAGGGAAAATTAAGCCTCCAAAGGTTAATGCATTCCTCTAGCTCAGGTTAAATTGACTTTAGTGTCCCCATGGTGATGTGCATCAACAAAGACTCTGGCACTTGAATGTACAGTTGACCTGTACATTAACAACTTAATGTATAGTTGATCTGTACATTAACAACTTATTGGTCTCTGCACCTTGAAAGTGAAGGGTGGGACTAATGTAAAAAGCACTGTCCTAGCTTTGTGTCTTACTAGATTAAAACAAGAAGGGGAATCATGTCAAAAAGCAATACCATGAGCTCAGGCTCAGGATGGAGGATCTATTTGTTTATTTATTTATTTTAAGGATCTTCTGAAATATTTCTCTTGGCATCCAAGAAGCAAAGGGCCTATGAAGTCATCAAGATACTCCCACTGGGATCTGTTGCTTTCAAGTCCACTACAAACAAGTAAAGAAGGTGGTGCTACAGTGAACTAGAATGAAACAGCTGCCTTAGCTAGAACAGTCATTACAATGTCCTTACTGTGAACATCTGAGCAGCTTCCACACTAATAGAATAAAAATCAGAGCAGAAAACATGCAGAGGCATCCTCATGTAGCCAGAAAAAACTCATGTTTAGTGTGCTTTTTTGTAGCTGAAAATTTCACCTATAATTTGCTTAGTTCCTTGTCTGTGAAGTTCAATTTTCAGGTGTCTAATAGAAGGAGAAAGAGCACAGAGTCCATATGGGTCAAGTATTCTCAAGTCTTGAAGCCCTCTACTTTATACAAAATATTCCCTTTATCTGCTACCTTTATCTGAATACTGCCCTTGAAGGTCAAAGTCTAAGAAAGCAGTGAGATTAGACTCTGTGGCCTGTCAGCATTTGCTTATATTTGACTGGTTCTTAGTGCTGTAATTATCTTAATGAATTCCAGACTCTCCATGCTCATAACTTGCTTTCTGCATTTGGGATTAAAGTCAACCAATTTATACTAAAGAATTAGCTGTTCTTTTGGTAGGAAGTGATGAAATCTATAGGATGTATTTCTCAGACATTTCATGCCAGAGAGTGAGCCCATGAGTTTGTCTTCTAGAGAGCTCTCCTAAATCAGCATCTGCCTCTCATTTCCTTTATGTTTGCCTTGTTACACTTTTTCTTCTCTTGCCCATTCTAATCACAATTTCAAAGCAGTCACAAGACACTCTTCCTTAGTGCTATTGACTTCCATACAATCACTGTGAGTGGCTCAGATGACTTTGTTTTCCCATGGATGATCTGCAAGTCCTTTGAAAACAAAATGCTTTCAGTGAAGATGACTATCAGCACATGGTGGATCAGTTAGGAGGGCAGGTGGCACAGAAAGGTGAGCACACCATAGTGAGGAATATTCTGATCATTAGAGGCTGATACTCTTTGAAGTGTTTCTCTAGCTGAAATGCTTCCACTTAAAACTGAATCTTCTGCAGGCCCTTTTTCGGTGGCCAGCTCTCTGTGCATTCAGAAGCTATGCCAGGAACAGCACACACACACATACAGGAATCACACCAAAGCCTCATGGAATTAGCAGCAGAGATTTGCACAGGGCTGCTGCTGTTCATGCGTTGTAGCCAGCATACTGAATAACCTGCTGAGTGGACTGTGTTGCTGTAGGCTACATATTCCAAAGAAGCCTGTGTATAACTGAGGCTAATTCTTGATATTTCTTGGTTGGGAATTTGTCACATTAACGGGGTAGGAATTTTGTGCTTGGCTATAGCATGGAAAAACCCTAGCTGAGGAATCCGCATGTTGTTCATAAATTCTTTATGATAATTAACTTTGTATGGATATCAAACTTTCTCTGTAGGCTTTGTCGAGAGGCAAATTGGTTTGCAATGTATCACAAATTCTGTTGCCTATTCTCCCTTCAGGCTCAGCTTCTGTGGTAAAGTGAAGAGCAACATCATTTTAGGGAAAATCCTGACTTCCAGCACTATTAGCTTACTGAGGGAGAAACTGGCTAGGGCTGGGGATTGATCTGGAGATAGAGGAGGCTGTCAACATTGAGGAAACAGAAGCTATTTACTAAAAGCAGGGTGGGGACAAGGACTTTTTCAGCTGGATCAAATAAGGGGAATTTGCTGACAGATTTTAACAAGGCGGTGGAGAAAAGAGAAGGGGAAGGAAATGAAATGTCTTGTGGAGATAGTCCCCTGAGGACTCTCAGAGGTGGGGTGAACTGAAGGAAGGGGCGCTGTCATTAGTCACTGTGGTTTCCTTACCTGTTTTAAAAGATAATATACTCACATGGTGGCAAAGATGGAGGTATTTGCACGGGCATGACATGACTTTTGCCAAAGCAAAGTGCAGAAGATCCCAGAAGCCCATAGTTTTCTGGGTGTGCTTTGACTTACCTCAGTATTGCTTGTGTCAGCACCAGCCTGTGAGTCTGGGGACAATTGGATGGCAAGGCTCCAGATCCACAAATTGGTAACAGAAACAATGCTCCGAAAAAGTGCCAGGGAGACAAAGAAAAGCACAGCAGCATTGCAGTGTACCAAGTACAGGCAAGCTTAAAGCAGAGGAGTGCAACACCCGGAGCTTCTGCAAGAAATTAGTTAGGCTGGAGCTTCTGGTTCTGTGGAAATAAGTTCAAGAATGAAATGGGAGTTACACAATTATTACAGATTGGCAGGCATTAAGGACATCCACAGTGCCTCCTAAGATCTTGGCCAGGAAGACATCATATAAAAGCAGACTTTAAGCTATTTATGGACAGGCAGAGCCTAATGGTTTTAATTTTCTAGATAGCTCAGGAGGCCGATCAGATTGGCAGTGCTGGCAGAATGTGTCAGGAAGTCCCAACTACTGCCACAAAACAATAAAAACGTGGTTTTGTGGAGGATTCATATTAGTGGTGGACTTCACTCTTCCATTCGTGACTGTGGGTTTAATCTATTCTTGCACATAGGGAGAAGTCTTTGGTTTACAATGTGCTATTACAGTCTATTTTTTAGTGTAAAACTGATATAAATGGACTTGCCCTTGATTCTTGATACTCACTGCTGCCCATGCTGAATTCTTTTTCTAATCATATGGAGGCCATATGTATTCTTCACACACAGACTGGTACTGCACTGCAGAGTTTATTATCCTACCCTTTAAATATGCTGCTGCTACATGCTCCAAGTTCAGCATATTTATATTCCTTAGATATATTTACAGCTAACAAGTTATGAGGCATTGTAAAAGCTGTATTTATCCACCTAATTTTGTATAATCATTGTTAAACATGGACATGTGAAAGTTTTCTTTGGATGGAAAAAAGGTACCTCAAACTAGCTGTGCTCCTATATTTACAGCTTAGTTCATAGAGGGAAGCATTTAATGAAACAGTTAGGAAAGGACAGATGACTGCTGAACAAGAGATCCAGGGATGAAATGATCTCTTCCATTTGAGCGATGGCTCATAAACTCCTTTTACTGAAGTTCTGTCCTTGAGTTTTGGTCTGGCTTCTTGCCATCCACACATACTCATGCCTCTTACTCAGGAGATAAATGCTAGGACTTTGAGTATTTGAGGAGAGAGTGGAGCAGCATGTACCTGCTGACAACTGACTCAGTTGTTCTCACATGAGTAGTATCTCTGCTAAGTCATAGCCCACATCATAGAATCACAGAATGGTTTGACTTGGAAAGGACTCTTAAAGATCATCTGATCCTTCGCCTCTGCAATCAGCTGGGGCGTCTTCTACTACAGCAGGTTGCTCAGAGCCCCAAACAACCTCTGCTTTTTAGCTTCTGCTAAAAAGACTGGCCCCGTATTCCTTACATGGCACAATGAAAGATCAGAAATCAAACCACTGACTTTCAGTCTTGTGCATGCCATGAGAGCTGGTCCCCAGTCACTGCTGTAGTGCTTGGTAAAGCCAGTGCAATTGTTCTGCTGTTCACGGTTTGTATTGTACATGTGGATATTGTAAAGGTCTGCAAGGCCATGAGCTTAAAAACAGCATTGCCCAAGTAGCATCTGAAAGGCAGCGCATTGCCTCTGAGATGCTTTGACATTGCTCATGATTACTAGGACACAAAAACATTTTAAATGGCAGAGAGAGGGAAGTGTAATGCTGCTGTATGATGTAGCTTGTTCAGTGGGGCTGTAGGAAGTGGGGAACCTGCACTTAACCACTTGTGACACAGACCAGATGCCATTCTCCTGTTTCAGCAGATTTGACAGCACAACCTCCTTAGTTTTTGATGAGTGCACTTTGAAATATTCCCAGAGAAGATAGTTGCATGCACAAGAATATTTTCTGTCACAGTTGTGAGCATGAGTATCCATGCATAAGGGCCTGTGCATTTCTGTCCCCTATCGCCAGCCTGACACTTGTCTCCTCCCTGCCCCCAGGTACCAGATACACACTGGCCTTCAGCATTCCATAATACGGCCAACCCAGCCCAACTGCTTACCTCTGGATAACGTGACACTACCTCAGAAGCTGAAGGAGGTGGGTTATTCCACGCACATGGTGGGCAAGTGGCACCTGGGCTTTTACCGCAGGGAGTGCATGCCCACACAGAGGGGCTTTGACACGTTCTTTGGCTCGCTGCTGGGCAGCGGTGACTATTACACCCACTTCAAATGTGACAGCCCTGGCATCTGTGGCTATGACCTGTATGAGAATGACAACGCGGCCTGGGATCACGACAATGGCATCTACTCAACGCAGATGTACACGCAAAAAGTACAGCAAATCTTAGCTTCTCATAACCCCAGGAAGCCCATTTTCCTCTATATCGCTTACCAAGCTGTTCACTCACCCTTGCAGGCACCGGGCAGGTATTTGGAGCATTATCGATCGATAAACAACATCAACAGGCGGAGGTATGCAGCCATGCTGGCTTGTTTGGATGAAGCCATCCACAACGTAACCTTGGCTTTGAAGATGTATGGTTACTATGACAACAGCATTATCATATATTCTTCAGATAATGGAGGGCAGCCAATGGCTGGAGGAAGTAATTGGCCTCTGCGAGGAAGCAAAGGGACCTACTGGGAAGGAGGTATCCGTGCTGTTGGGTTTGTCCATAGCCCTCTTCTGAAAAACAAAGGGTCTGTGTGTAAGGAGCTTGTGCACATCACAGACTGGTTCCCCACTTTGATCACGCTGGCAGAAGGGCAGATTGATGAAGATATCCAGCTGGATGGCTATGATATATGGGAAACCATTAGCGAGGGCAGACGTTCTCCACGGGTAGACATCTTACACAACATTGACCCCATTTACACCAAAGCCAAAAATGGGTCCTGGGCAGCTGGCTACGGGATCTGGAACACTGCCATTCAATCTGCCATCAGAGTGAATCACTGGAAACTACTGACGGGAAACCCAGGATACAGCGACTGGGTACCTCCCCAGGCCTTCAGCAACGCTGGCCCCAACCGCTGGCACAACGAGCGCGTTTCCTGGTCAGCTGGCAAAACCGTGTGGCTGTTCAACATAACTGCTGACCCCTACGAGCGAGTGGACCTCTCTGCCAGGTACCCAGACATAGTGAAGCAGTTGTTGCGAAGGCTTTCGCAGTTTAACAAGACTGCAGTTCCTGTTCGATACCCGCCGAAGGACCCTCGGAGTAACCCCAAGCTGAACGGAGGAGTCTGGGGTCCGTGGTTTAAGGAGGATGAAAAGAAAAAGAAATCAGATAAAAGTAAAGGTGCAAACAAGCAAAAGAAGAACAAGAAAAAAGTAAATCGGAAAAAAGGGCAATTGCCACATTGCCGTTCTCGTCTTTCTGGTGGATAGGCTGTAAGCAGGCTCCTCTGCCAGGTCTGAGTCAGCCTGGCCCAACTGTCTTGAACTTCTGACAGGACATATTAGAAATGCTAGCTCTGCACTACGGACAAAAGTTGTCATCGTTTAATGTCTTCTCTGTTGTCACCAGCATGAGGTATCTCAACACTGCCTTCAGTCCACATGATAAGCTGCCACCTCTATGGGATGAAGGGTGCTGACCCGCCATAGCTACATTCCAGAGAACAAAAGCAGTAACACCTGATTTCAGTAAATTCTGTTTTGAGACAAATGGTGACTCCTTGCCTAAATGAGTTGGATATTTGGAGAGTGTGGAGATATTAATGGCAGATGTTCTCAAACTGACAGAGAGAAAGGAAAAATGAAACCTGAGAACCTCTGTATGTCTGAAACCTATGACATTTATTGATACAACACAGCAAAAACATGAAGCCATAGGAGTAACTTTTTAGAGGGGCTTGGAGAGGGAGCCATGATAGGAAGAAAGCTGCTCTGAATTAGACGTTGTCTTACAGAAATCAGTAGTATTTTGAAAGTTGGCTAGATCTGCAAGTCCCCCCAACTTGCAGTGAACCCAGAAGGCTGTTAGTGAACACAGATGAACAGCCAGCACATGCCATGTTATAATTTATTATAGGCACAGACAAAAAAAACATCACCAAAGTGAATGTAGTATTTAAACACTTTAAGATTCCAACAACATATAAAAGACATAATTTATTTTACAGCACAAGACCTATTTCTCTACCATGAAAACTTTAGTTACTGGTGATGCAAAGTACCCCTTTGGGTGCAAGGGTTGTTTGGGTTTGGTGTTTTGTTGTCTTTGGGTTTTTTTCTTCTGATTTTTGATTTTATTTCCACTCTATCATTCAGAGTTTTATTTAACAGATCCGTGTCCTCAGAGTACTGTAAACCAAGAAGATACTGTACACACTGCTAGGATGAGAAAGTGATGCAGGTGCATAATTTCCTTTATGTATTTGTCTCCAGTTATTTTGAATGTAACAAAGTGATTATTTAATTTAGGTGTCACGTGAATACTGTTCAGTTTCTGTACAGAAGCTAGGCCATCTTTATGTTTTTGGGGGGTAAATTCTACTTTAACGTTTTATTTATGTATCTATTAAAATAGTTTATTTTTATGGCATTCATAAAAGCAGTCTGCTTCTTTTCTTGCCCTTATTTATTTTAAACTAACTCGGTAAGATTTTTTTTATTACTATTATTTTGGGGGCAGGGATTATTTTATGGCAGCTTGCTTCTGAGCCAAAATTCCTTCTTCCAGAATGTAAATATTTCAAGATATGGTTCAAACTTTGCCTTCTTTCATGGTGTCTGCATGGAGGATTAATGTATGCACTGACTGCCTATTCTGACTGATCTGTGATAATTGATATATTGTATATGCATATGCATGGTTCAAGATGAATTAGGTTAAGGAAAATTGATGACTCATTTGTGAAATTGCTGTAACATATTTTGGTAGAGTTTAACATCAGTAAGCTTTTCAGCTGTACCTCCCTTGACTCAGGCATCATGTTTATATAGGTGGATTACAGCTGAAAAATTAGACATTTGCAAAATCAGCGCACACTAAAATCTGAATTGTGTTCAACTCTCCAACACCCCCTGACCTTTATTGGAAAAAAACTAACTGCAGACTTGTACTATCAAAGCCTATAAATCATGTGTTTTCAGTTACAGAACAGAATAAAGCTGTCAATAACAAGCACTTAGAAACAAGTTAGGAATATTTTAGAGTTATTTTTGTAATGAATATACTGAGGAGAAGATTGATAGATTCATAGAATGGTTTGGATTACAAGGGACCTTAAAGATTATCTAGTTTTAAGCAGGAACGCCTTCCACTAGCCTGGGTTGCTCAAGGCCTTATCCATGTAGCCTTGAACATCTCCAGGGAGGGTTTATCCACGATCTCCCTGGGCAACCTGTTCCAGTGTCACCACCTACACTGTAAAGAATTTTTTTCCTAATATCCGGTTTTAATCTTCCCTCCCCAATCCATTCCCTCTCATCTTATCTCTGCAGGCACTTGTGAAAAAGGGCTTTCCTACAGGCCCTTTTCAGGCACTGGAGGGCTGTTCTAAGGTCTCCCTGAAACCTTCTCTTCTCCAGGCTGAACAGCCTCAATTCTCTCAGCCTCTCCCCATAGGGAGCTTCTCCAGTCCCCAATCATCTTCATGGCTGTCCTCTAGACCCACTTCAGCAGCTCAGTGCTCCTCTTACATTCCTCTTTTAAGATTGAAATGGACTTGGAATAGTTCTTTATTAATTATAGAAAGATGATATGTATCTGCACTGTATTGTCACTGTTACTTTTCATATTGTGTGGTCTTTAAGGGGCCTAATTAATTTTTTTAGAAATCTGTGTAGCTTTACTCTAAGATCCAGACTATTCAGTGAGTAATCAGGAACTCAAATGTTCTTTAATTTCTCACTTTCTTTTTTTTTAATGTACCATTGGTGTCCTTGCAAGATATTATACTAATGTTGTGAGATGTTATACTCAGCTTTCTTGTCCTTGAGGAAACGCGAGACTTTTAAAGTTAGTCTGGATCAGCTGTCAGTACACAGATATATGGACAAACTGGATAAATGTAGAAATGATGACTTCTTATGATGTACCCTTTCTAGTTTGGGAAAGAATCTACATTTCAGTAATAAACATTAGGACAGAAGTGAAAGAAGCAGGAATGGATTTTGAAATATTATACTGTCCAGTTTACAACTTAACACATAAATCATGATGCTTATGTTTGAAATACCCCTGTGCTGCACAGTGAATTTAGCATTAGAAAGAAATAGTTATGCTTCTGACTTTCTAAGGTCATTTTAAAAAGGCAAAAATTTTATATGTGAGCCAAATTATACCTAAAGATTAACTAAAATAGTTTAATGTATTTAGCCATAATAGGGACAAAAGACACTGTAATAAATTGTTATCCTCATAGAATCAAGGATCACTCTTTTTTCTGGGAGTTTTATGATTGTTTTGGCTTTTATTAGGCTGAAGCTACCAGAGACCATTATTCTCTGACAACTTTTTATTCTACTATTATTTATCTCTGTTCTTTCTCAGGAAAAAAGGGAGTCCTTGAAAGTAATTGGTGCAAAGCGGAACAGCAGATGAGTTCCTGCATGCCTGTATACTAAATAAATGTGCCACAAGAGTAAGTGTTTGTAGAGTACAAAATGGGTGTATGTTTCCTAAGGTTGCATTGCCTCTTAGTTAGGTGACTGGGGAGCTGGAGCACCTATGCTACAAGGACAGGTTGAGGGAGCTGGGGTTGTTCAGTCCATAGAACAAAAGGCTCCAAGGAGACCTAAGAGTAGCCTTCCAGGACCTGAATGGGGCTACGAGGAGGCTGCAGAGGGACTGTTGCCAAAAGCCTGCAGTGGAAGGATGAGGGCGATGAGGGCAATGGTTTGAAATGAGAGTGGAGGAGATTTAGATTGGATATTAGGAACAAGCTCTGCACCATGACGGTGGCGGAACACTGCAACAGGCTGCTGAGGGAAGTAGTTTAGGCCACATCCCTAGAGATATTAAAGGTCAGGCAGGACAAGGCTCTGATTGACCTGCTATAGTGGACGATGTTCTGTGTATTGGTGATAGCTGTGATCCAGGATCATCATTTCTACGTTAAGGCAACCCTAAGAGTGAGAAGAGAGGAATAAAGAAAAACATAAGAAAGATTAAAACCCACAACAAACCAGAAGCAACAGACCTAGTAATAGGTGCTCCCTGAACATAGTATTATTATGCTGGTTTACTTGTTTAATGTCTTGTAAGTGTGAAGAATATTTGTGTTGTGCTTTTCAAATAGTCTCAGTTTAAAGCTTTTCGAATTGCTTTTCTGATGGTCAGATAATTTTATCATGTTGACTTTAAGTAGTAGCATTATTATTGGTGCTGTTTTTGTTACTTTGTTACACAAAGCTGGAGACAAAGCTTTATCCTGGTTACAGATAGAGACCAGCAGAAGAAAGTGCACAGAATGGTAAGTAAATCTAAAATGGCAGCCTTTATGTAAGGGTCATGTTGTAAGGGCTGAGGAAAAGTCCACATCGTTGTCAAGCTCAGTCAAGAAATATGAGTTATTGTAGCTAATGGGAGTCATTACTGTCTGAAGACATCCAGAAGGTTCTTCTATCTGCTGGACATGAGACTTTTTGGAAGGTGAATTAGCCCATTAAACCCAGCAACTTTCTCTTTCTCTCTGGTAGTAATGGGTGCTGATTGGATTTCAGGCTGACGAAAGAGCACTCATGTGACTATCTGTGCAGGATTGTACCTAATAGCTTATCTGCAACATTGTCTTGACAACACTGAAACTTGGGGCTTTGTGACCACACTGCACAGAGTAAGATGCTTTTCCTTTCTCTCTGTTTCATGCATTGCACATTCAGCAAACAACACTGACACTTTTACACAGCCATCCACACTTTGAAAGTTGCCTTTTATTAAGAGCATTAGCTTTCTGCAGCAGAAAGTGAGACAGCAGCAAAAGTGAGAATGTATGAGAGCAGATACTAGGCTGCAACATTTAGGGAGCAAACTCAGAGTGGACTTGCTGTTAAAATCTCTTTCAATTGAAGGAGCTTCAAATTCGGTTGATGGCAAAGAATAAGAGTAGTTTCCACAATGCAGTTAGACCGAGGAAATGAGTATGTCTGAATTCTCCTTAAAGGGCAAAGAGGCAGTGCGTTCCTCCTAGTGGTACTCTTCACTGGAAATGGGGATGCTGGATCTACTAGCTTTTACTTCAAAGGTGGCTCAGAAAATCTCTGAAGATAGAAAAAGGAAGAAAAGAACATGTGGTGTGTTTTTTAGGACATATTTATTTCCTTTTCAGATATGGAGATTTATGAACAAAAGTATTGTACCTTTGCTGGTTATTGTTGTGCATTATATGCAAGTCCTGGAAAAAAGACCGGGTAATTTTCAGTATGTAACAATCATAGAATAACTGCAGGTTCCTCTCTTCATCTTGCTTTGAACCCAGTGATTATTCATCAGTAATGTCCTGAGAAAGCAAGTAAAATATAGATTACTTCATACTATATGTACTATAAATTACACTGTCAATGTTAGGTCTGCTTTTCCAGAAGACAACATTAGCTCAGAGAAAGATGCTGGAGTGTACAATATAGCTGTTGACTACTAACTTAATGAACTGTGCTCTCAGGACAGCAGCAACATTTCCTTTGCTGCTCTCATTCTTTTGTTTTCTCATTTCCCAGGCCAGACTGAGAAAGCATGCTCCCACAGAAAGAGAGAATTTAAGATTTAATTTAGCAGTTAGATAACACAAGCTTCATCTCAGCATTCCATTCCTGTTCAGCACAGTACTCAATAATGTACTTAATTTTATTTCTGTGAAATGTATGTCAAGGTCTTGATGAAAGAGAGGGGTTGTGTAAAAGGCAGGCCAGTGTGGAAATACAAAACTGCTCTGTCTCCTTGAATTATGCTCATTTTCACCTCTGGCAAGCAAGTTAATATTAATTGATATAGATACTGTTAACAGATTGAAAGAAGATTTAATCGTGTGCCTGAGTTTGGATTAATGTTGCAACAAAGGTATGTGCCATGGTATGGTTACAAGTTATGTCCTAAATTCTGTTAATTTCAACGTTGCTAAAGTTTGGGTTGCAGCTGAAGTAACAGAACTGATTAATGACTGTTATTGTGAATTTCCATAATGAGTGGAGAACATGGTCTTGAAATGTCATATCAGCATAGCCTGAAAAAATAATTTTCAAAGTTCCTTACAAACGTCAGAATATCAGTAAAAGTCAAGTATTTAATCACCTAAAATCAGTGCAGGCCGTGATGCTTGTTGTAATTTTCTAGATATGCTTCAAAAGATCACTTTGGAAAATTAGTTGGCAAGGCCATGTTTATTCCTCCTTTAAATGCAGCTTTGCTTCTGCTAGTTAAGATTAGCCAGCACAGATCTGCACACAGGACAAAGTGAAGTGGGCTCTAAAAGTAAAACATTTGGAAAACAACATCACTGCTGTCAGATTCCAGTACATTTGGAAGGTTTGCTACCTTTAAATGAGACGGACTCATTCCTTCCTTTTAGGTGACCAAGATACATTTTTATTTTTCAAGCTGGCTAGAGAAGGAAGGGCAACACGGCCCTATGAGCAGAATGAAGAGTGCCAGGCTGTGACTGGTATCATATGTGGAGTGAAGAAATCCCAAGTTGCTTAAAAGGAACATTTTGGGAGAGTCAGCTGAATGTCATCAAAGAAATAACCCATCTATCATTGTCTTGTTTTATTCCCATCCTTCAAAGCTCTGAATATTGGCAAAACTTTAAGACCAAGGGTGTAAGTAGCAATGTCTTACCTTTGGGCAACTTTATAAGTCTTTCCCTGACAGCATAGCTTTTTTTATAGTGATTGGTTCCAGTTTTATTTCAGTTTTCATTACCAGATTTCATTACATTTTATCACTCTGGATGGAGTGATTATGTTTAGTGTTGATAAAAAGCATACTAAAGGTTTTTTGCTTGGTGCTGTTTATCTTTACCAAACTGTTTCAGCTCTCAAGTACTCGCTGTGCAATGCCTTAGCACAATCTATTTCTAATATACTTAAATAATCGATCTCTTATTACTGTGTGGCTGTGGAGGATTTGAAAATTAATCATTTCCATTCTGTTTGGACAGCAGAGGAAAGTATCTGCAGTTAATAAATGTTAACCTCCACAAAGAATGGTTTGCAGGAATACAAAGGGAGAGCACAGCCCTGGCCTCCAGCCCAGATGACTTCAGCAACTCACAACCTTTTGTCTTTAAACATGCTTTCTTTGAGATTTTTACTTCCACTAGATTAATTTTTTCCTCTCTCTTTGAAAGGAAAAAGACAAAGTGATTAATTTTGCTTTCAAGATCAGATGTGAAAATCTGCTTGGACCTCCCTCCCACCACCGAGTAGAACGGCAGCAGGAGAAGAACAAGGAGTGCCTAGCTTGCGGCAGGAGGAACATGCCATGCTGCTTCCACCGCCCTCCTCACCCTCCCACAGCCCCAGCTACCCAGTCATTAATTAATTATCAGCTTATCCCCAGATATTGAGCAAATTTAGACGAACCTTTTCTGGTTCCTGCCCTTATTTCCAAGCGCTTTTTTAACTTCTAAGTAGTGACTAAACTGTGGGATTGTTATATTAAAATCGGTGAAGAATTTTCTCTAGTACAGGTTGAGCAGGCTGAGGTCTCACTGACATCTGTTTACTTCTCATTCCTGCTAGCAAAGACCAACATGAGGCCTTGTACTAGAAGACAGTGCTTGAAGTCTGACTGAAGTCATGTCTGCCTTGGTTGCTCCTCAGAGCTACACAAGAAAGTGTTTCATATAACAGAAGCCTAAATTCGTGACCCAGCAGCCAATGTCCTGCCTGCTGATACAGTAGACTGGTTGGGGGTGGTTTCCCGCTCACCTTCCTGGTGCTGTGGGCTGGCAGCGGTGCTGCCCGGGCCTGGGAGGCCTACACAGGCAGGGGCCCAGTCCGACCTCAGGAGGCCCTCAGCGCCTGCGAGGGAGTCGGAGCAGGGCCTGCAGAGTTCCTGCCAGGACAGGATCAGAGGGAAGTAATCAATCTGTTTCTTCACATTGCCAATCTCTTGTAATAATTAGTGTCTGAGTTAAAAGTATATATGCCTTCTTTCTAATTTAATTTTTTGTTTGGCTACAGATTCCAGCTATATCTTATTTTATCCTCAAGACTATGAGTCCTTTGGCACCTGATGTTTTCCTCTTGTGATTGCACATCTGTTTTCCCAGCTTTCATTTTTTTAGAAGCTAAACATATTGGGTCTTTAGAGTCTAATCATTGTATGACACTTTCTCCTCAGTCCCTGAATAGGAACTGAGGCTTTTTTGCACAGCTTCTTTTTTTTTCAGTAGACTGTGAAAAATGTGGACACTGAAAGTAAGTGCAGTCTTCCAGTGCTAGTTTCGTTCAAGCTGTGTAAAGGAAAAAGTGGCATCTCCTGAGAAGAAAGGAGTGCTCCTCTACCTCTAGTGAACTGCATGTCCTTTGTGACTCTCAGATTGATGGAAGGTTTCTCACCACTCCAAACATGCTACTGCTGCATTTCATTCCTTGTCCATTGGTCCACAGCTGCTTTCAGTAAAACATATTTTGTTGAAGAGGCTTAATTTCTGTTATTCATGGAATTGTTCAGGTGAGCCATATCACTTTGTGGCTGCATCCTCCTCCTTATTGTATAGCTCTTCAAAAGTCTTTGTGCCATCTGCAGATCTTGTCTGCAGTCATTTTCCATGGGTTGGACCCAGTTCTGCTTCCCATAAAATCATCTCCTTTTGATGATGGCTTCTCATTGACAGCTACATTGCAGGCCAGTAGGGAACCATTGCTAATGCAATTTGGCTTATGCACTCCTTGTACTTTCAGAGTTATTTTGCTTGGTTCAAGTAGCAAAGCACTTTGGCATCCAGGAGGCTGGAAAGCCTAAAGCTCGTGTGATGGAAGGTAGATGTAGTGTTCAAAATCTGCCCTGTGGAGGCTGCACTGAGCCTAGAGCATCCCCTGCTGCTTCAATCTCGGGATGGCATTCCCAGTCAGAAGTCCAGAAACTCTGTACTTATCTTTGTTGCCTCATGTGAGGCAATCTTTTACTCTTCAGGTGTTGTTTATTCTTATACAGAAAAAAACAAAAAACAAAACCAAAACAGGTTTGAAACTGCCCTGGAAAAGGATTTGATGTTTTCTCACAGCAATTCCATTCTTTATCTCCAGTTCAGCTGTTTTCTAAAAGCTTCCTGTGTCAAACGGAGGATTAAAATGTGTAAAATAAAGAGCATACAGAACAAACTCTCTAATTACATTTTACATCCTAAAATACAAGAGCAGTACAAGAGCCTGCAATGTCCAGTTCAGGAAAAATATGGATGTCCTCCTTTAAGGAGGAAGTTTAACTCCCACCAGCTGAGACAGAATATATCTATGTGGATGGAACCTTCAGGGTAGCATGCACAAATGAAGTGTTTTAGCGATTGCATTTTCCCAACAGAACACGGTTGAATGTCACATAGGTGAGTAATAAAAACCATGAAATAGCTCCTGCACATCTATTACTATGAAGAAATCCTTCTGGTTTTCCTGGTTCTGTGTGTGAGATGTGGATTTATCGCTGCTGAATGGTGACATTTCTCCATCTCACTGATACGCCACCGAGATACACATACCTGTTTATTTCTCTTACTGTGTGCACTTGGCTTTGAGTGGCTTCTGGACATGGACTAAACCTCCCTCACAGTTTGCAATGCAGGGCCTTATTTCTGTCTCTGTTTTACATATAGCTTATTCCAAGATGAGAGAAAAAGTCAAGGGCTGGCAGAAGCCCAGATGACCTGAACTGGAGTGTAATGTTCAAACCACAAGGCCTTCACTCCTCAAAACACTTCATCAGGTGTGCTCTGATGATGTTTTGTCACAGCAGCACTTAAATTAGGGTACTGTAGTATCAGGGCAGCCTCCCTGTTGCCTGGGTTAGCTGCTATGTACTGAGTCTGGAGATGAAGAGGAGATCTGGACCTTCTCACCACAGAATGATAAAATAATTTCATCTGGAAAGATTTCTGAAGTCAGAATCCAGCCATTGACTTGACACCACCACGGCCATTAAACCATGTCCCGAAGTGCCATGTCTACATGTTTTTTTGAACGCCTCCAGGGATGGTACTCCACCACTTCCCTGGGCTGCCTGCTCCAATGCCTGACCAACCTTTCCGTAGATAAGTTTTTCATAATGTCCAACTTAAACCTCCCCTGGAGCAACTTGAGGCCATTTCCTCTTGTTCTATCACTTGATACTAGTGAGGAGAGACCAACACCCACCTAACTACAACCTCCTTTCAGGGACTTGTAGAGAACAATGAGTCTGACAAAGTGGAAGTCACATTCTAAAATCAGCTACTGCCTGTGCCCACGGTTCAGCTGGGAGAAGCAGGGGGTAGTGGAACACTCAGGATGGCTTAATAATCGGCATCCTAAAATCTTTTGCTGCATCTGACAGGATGAGTAATATTTTCCCTCATGCATATAAAATATGTGTAGAATTGTCTGTTCATTCCTGAATTGATTCGGTCTGGAACTGCCCATTGATATTATTTCCCCAAAGATATATTTTTTTTCCCTACCAAATGCTTTCTGAAAATATCAACAGAAGTAGTGTTGCTTTGCAAGGACATCAGCACTGCTGGAAAACGTTTTACAGCTTTAATATTGAAAACAGGGCAGGTCTGAGAGGGTAGTTGGTGCTACTTACAGGTCCAGATGAGATATTTAATGGCTTAGATGGGCATTTTGGGAATTACTAACATAGATGTTACAGCAGTAAGCTAATTTCTTTATTACAGGGGAGGTAGATAGAAGAAAAGCTACTGGACATGTAATAGAACCAACACTTGTATTCCCAGAGGAAAAGACATGTCTGTGACTCTCTTCTATGTTGCCTCCTGCGATGGAGGACTTCTCAAGGTATGAAAGCATGTTTCTGGTGCTGTTGTTGAAATGGATCCATCCAGTGCTCTGTGTCATGGTTCCTTAGTTTGCATTAAAGAATCAAAGGAAAACTTCCTTTCTGTCTATCAAATGTGCTGCATTTACCAAAGACTGCTGCCACTGCAGCATCTCAGTGATAGTTTAGCTATCTGCCTTTCACTCTAATCATGTTAGGTTCCTCCTGATTCACTCAGCCCTCAATCTCTCATTCTTCTCTAGAATTTTATGTCTTGTTTGTCTCTCTCTGTGCTTGCCATTTAAACTGATTTCCATCAAAAGCAGTAAAGCTGTTCATGACTCTGGATGCGGGCTGGCCCTGTAAGTGTGTTAGTTATTAAGCAATGCAGACATTTCCTGATCTGTAATACGCAATAAACAGGTTACCCTGTGCAACTAGATGGAAGATTAAATCGCTGCTTTTGTTAGCTAGTTGAAGCACAGGCTTTTGCTAAATTATCCAGCATGCCTTTGCCTGACCATCTGTTTCAAGCGGAAATGAATCTTTGGCTTTAATTATAAATCTCTTCTGAATATTATTTTTCTTTTCTAACGCAATCTGCCCTTTGGGAGACGATTCGAAATCCCTCTGCATTGTATGAAAGGTGAGTGCCTGGTAGCTTGATTTCTTTGTTGTGGTTGTTGTTATTAGCCTTCCTGTTAATGATTTGAAACCTATTTATGTACTTGCTGCAAGCTGAAACAAAAATCTGTGTTAACAAACTGTGTTTACAAATTTGCTACAAGACACCACGTTATGAAGCAGCCTAAGTACCAACATATTAAACCATATGGAAAATCCACCCTGATCTTGCTAAATGGTTCCAGTGTTTAATTACCCATCCTCTTTCTAATGCACCCTCATTCTAATACTTTTTTTCTAGTATCATGCTCTAGCCCTTGGATCCCATTATAATTCTAAATGTATTCCCCATCAAGGTGCGTGTAGCATCTCTGTTATAAGTACAGGCTGAAGGAGCTGACTTCTTTAGCCTAGAGAAGACTCTGGAGGGAGGCCTTAAAGCTGCCTTCCAGTACCTGAAGGGATCCTACAGGGAGGCTGCAGAGAGACCTTTCCTCAGGGTGTCTATGGACAGGACAAGGGGAAATGGTTTGAAGCTGAGGGATAGGAGGTTTAGACTGGATCCTAGGAAGAAGTTCTTCAGTGTGAGGGTGGTATGACTCTGGAATGGGTTGCCCAGGGAGGTTGTGGATGCCTCCTCCCTAGGGGGGTGTTCAAGGCCCTATTGGATGAGGCCTTGAGCAGATGAGCCTAATTGAGAGGTGTCCCTGCTCATGGTGGGGAGGTTGGAGTAGATGATCTTTAAGGTCCCTTCCAACCTAGGCCATTCTTTGATTGTATGACTGACACCAAACACAAAATCCTCCTACTTCAGGAGCTATTCTCCTGCAAAGAATTAGTTCAGTAAGAATTTGTCATTAAATGCTTTGTAGATGCTTTTTTAGTTTGTCGTTTGGGTTTGGGGTTTTTTTTATTTCAAAGAAAGAGTGAAGTAATTATTTCAAATTAAATGGAGGCATGGAGGAGGAAATGGGAGAGCTCTGGACTGGCTGGCTTGTCAGGGGAGCCCTTACTATTAGCAAGAACCTCTCTGGATCTCTTTTATTTTCATCTTGTAAAGAGCTTCTCCTTCCCCTTCCTCTGGCAGAGTGGATTTCTCTTCATTCATCTTGTCAGCAAACCACTCCTCATTTGGTTTCTTCTAGCTGGGTTGGCCAACATGCCCAGCACATCCAGCACATACTCTTCTCTTCCACCTACCCAGTCTGATTCACAGTGCTGTCCAAACTTGCATCTTCTATGGTGCAGAGCAGCAGCTTCTTTTTATGACCATGGAAGACAAGAAAAACAAACCAAGTTACACTTCTTGGCACACTTTCCAGCTCCACTAGAGAACGTGGCCCTTGCTAGTCAGTAAGAAGACCTTGAGCAAGAAGAGGAATCTTTTTCCTGCCAAGCTGTCTCCCTGAGCAGAGGCCAACTTGTAGCAACACAGAGTGGAGATGAGTCAGTGAAAAATGGACCTGGGTAAACACTGTTAACTGATGGAAAGGCAAATGGCTTTGATTTAAATTAGGTTTGGTAGAAGGCAGAGAATCCTTCCTGCACCCTTTAAAAGTGCTTGACCATCACAGCACTTCTCTATTACCTTTGAACTGTGTCAGTCTGCCTGCCTCACAATGTCACCTGGTGCTTAGTGCAGTACTTCCTCTCTCTGCAGACTACCCATGTCCTGGATGCCACCTTCCAAATCTTGTCATGTCAGCACTCACTGCCACTGTTATATCAGCCCATGGTTTTAACCCCCTTATGGTTTTGCTCTACTAAGTGCTTGTACAAAAAATGTATCTACACTAAATGATTCATACAGCTCCTAAAGGAGTCCTCAGAACATTTAGCTGCTGCTTTATGGAATGACAGAGGCAAATATCTCCACAATCTTCCCTTCCTCCACCCCATTTCTGTACCATATTCAGTGAGTGAAAATGACTCACTGTGATTCATTTTCACTCTCTCCCAAGCTGTGTTCTTCCCTGAAAAGTACAATATTTCTTTTCATATTCTTTATGAATGCTGTGGCTGTGGCTTCTTTCTTCTGTGTTTCTTGTAGAGATGTTTAACAGCAGCTCCTGTAAAGAACAAGCATCTGAGGACCACAAGAGGAAAGCTGGTATTTTATCTGGAATCAACTCTCTGCATCTTCAGAATAATGTATCAGCTCCTGGAAAAGGAGACAGGCTCTGAGAATTGTTCAGCTGGACCTTAAAGCTTCTGGGCTATGACATGCAGAATAATAGCATTAGAGAGGCAAGAGATGAAAGGTACCTGCAGAGTTCTTTTCTTTTCCCTGCAAATGGGGGCTGTGACTTTACACTCTGGGCCTGAAAAAAGGATGCGTTGGTGTCTGCACCAATGTGATTGCTTTGTGTAAAGCTTGATGCTTGATCCAGTTCTTCATCCATATTTGAATGAAGACCTCCAACAAACAACAAAAGCATTTGACTGGATTTTTGCACCGGTGGATGCCTGGTTAAAATCTGTATTCTCAGTCGCTGTCTGTGTGTATATTTAGCACAACAGAAGATAGTTGGGCAATAAAAGATAAGCCAAGACACTTGCAAGCATTATCAGATGCAGCAAAGCTGCTCTCACAGCAAGACAAATAGTTGCATTGAGCAACCTGGAATTTGGCTACCTTTAGTTTTCCATTCGTAAATTCTGCTAGATCGATGTCTTCTCAGTGTTCATCACTAGCACTATGCCCTCTCTATACATATGGTTCTTAGGAAATGAGGCTTGCAGTATGTGTTTCAGGTTCCAGCTGCTCTGCTCTGGGATGTGAGAAGTGTGCTCAGACTCATTAAATCTGCAGGGCTTGGAAGCTGTTCTTGTGGTTACGCTACAGACGGTATTGCCTGTGAGACCCAAGTGCTGTAACTGGCACAGAGCACAGCACATGCCAGAGTTCAGCAGCAGCTCCAGAGCCCACTTGAACATGTCTCCTTGGATTTCAGCTGCTGAGGAAAAGGTGCTTTTTAAAAGAAGTAAGAAGTTAAACATGTCCTTGGAGAAGCTGAAGCTGGAAATATTTATCATGTGAGCAATAGGGGACACACTGAATTGCAGCTGCTTTGGTAGGCTTCTAAAGAGACAGCAACCTTTCCTCCAGGTCGTGAGAAGCAGAGCTGTCTTGCTGTTCTGTTCCTTGAGTTTTGCCAGTAAAACACGATACAGTGCCTGATCCTGAATTTTTAAGCACATAAAGTCCTACAGGACTACATTTCTCCAGGTTAAAAGGGGACAGTGCTTTTTATAAACATGGGTAAGCCAGCTCTGCTACCGTGCCACTTCCAGCTATAAGCAGAGATCCAGAGGCTATTTGAAATTCATGAACTGTATGCTCATGGACTTTTTGTCTGAGAGGCTGAGTTGCACTTGTGAGTAAATAGCAGAAAAAGCAGAAGCAAATTCTGTGTCGCTGTTGATAGATGTCAGGGAAATCAGAGGGAAATGTTAAGTTGGAAATTATTAATTGGTGAAGGGAGGGAAAAGTGAATCTTTTTCTTTAACCTTGCTAATTTCTTGAATTTAATGCAGCTAACCTGGAATACTCTATTTCTTTCTAACTCTGCTTCTGATTTGCTTTTGCATGGCTTTCATCTACAGTGTGACATTCCAAGTCACTCTGAAAAAGCTGCCTTTAGGAATATTCTTGGCAATGCTGCAAGTAGAAAGTACAGGAAACCTCATGAGTGACTATGTTCCAGCAACACTGCCATCCACGTTTCACAGCTGTGAGGACATCCAAAACAAACCTATCTTTTCCCTTTTGCAGAACCTTGTTGAGGTAGATGTACCTGAGACCAGAAAAGTTTAATAATGTTATGCTACAATCATGACCCACAGGGAAAAACATTAACCCATGAGAAAGGTTTCACAAATCAAAAGGGCAGAAGGAACCCAGTTACTGCATGGCAGGCAATGCACCAAACAGGGTGGGAATGCAAAGGGGAAGGATTATTAAGGGCCAGCATTGCTCTGCTGTTTCTTGGAGCCACATTTGACAAATATGTGTAAGTGAAGAAGAGCTGGTTTGCCTCCAGTGCTGTTTTGCACCACCATATCTGTTCTGGCAAGACAGTGAGGTGGTTTTTTAGGACATATTTTGGTAACTGCTCTTAGATTACCTTTCTGAAAGTATACTGAGGTAAAGAAAGAGAATGTAGACATTTATAAGAATGTTAACCTTACCAGTGCACTTACAGGTAACCTAATTTAGTTGTGAAGATTTACTGCACAGGTAGATGGGCTTCATCAGTGAATGAAATAAGGTCAGTTACTGGTACAAGTTCTTAAATATCATCTTAAAGCTGTACACTCCAAATAAAAAGCCTGTGAGATGAAAGAGGTCCTGACATAAGGAAAATCTTTTTCTCTGTGAGGATGCCAGAACACTTGAGCAGGCTGCCCAGAGAGCTTGTGGAGTCTCCTTCTATGAAGACATTCAAAACCTGCCTGGATGCATTTCTATTTGACCTACCCTAGGTGATCCTACTCTGACAGGGAGGCTGGACTGGGTGATCATTCAATGTCCCTTGGAAACCCCTAAAACTCTGTGATTCTGTGTTCATCCCATATTGACTTTTCCATTAAAATACAAAGGTTTCAGTTCTGAAACCACATAAAAATTTAAAGGGAATAAATGCAATTCAGAGATTTATTGGCTGATTCCACCTTCTGTTTAAGTGCTGTCTTCCTTGAATGACACAGAAACTCAGCTTTAACTGCTATATATACTGTGCTACAGTTTTCAAAGCTCCTCAGGATGCTTCTAAAGGCACAGCAGTCTATGTGCATGTAAACAGTGGGGTATAGCAGGAAACAGTTTACCAACATTTTTTCATCAGTAATTTTTAATCAGAAGTCTCATTGTATGATATGTAACAGTGGAATAATATAAATTTCACTAGGCAAATTAAGTGCTGAGTAAAACTTCTGTGAAAATGCAAAGATTTGGCACAATAAATTAGAATGCTCTACTACTAGCCAGAAAAATGCAGTAAATGGTCAAATGCTTGGCTGGTAAATTTCTTATAATCTCTAAGTAAGAATGACCATGGATGTCTAAAGTCTAACTGGCACAGGGTTCAAGAATTAAAAACTGGCTTCAGCATGAAGAGTAAATCACCTATAGAAGTATCATTTCAGTACAGTTCTGTTTCAGCTTTTGAGGATACAGCAGCAACCTCAGAAACGCATCCTTGAGTCTGTCTTTATTTTGTGATGCCTCAGCTCCAGTTGGAATGAGAGAGAAGTTCACTGATAGCATTTAATTATAGCTACATCAAAGGCTCATGTCAAACAGCATAGGTAAGTCGAACTGGAATACAAGTCAACTAATATGCTTCTGACAGAACACTTCCAAATATACTAAAGCTGAGAAAATGTCTAAATGTATTCTTAAGGTATTACAGCAATAAGGAGATGTCATTTCCTTGCAGCAAATGACTTTCAAACAAAAAGTAGTAATCATGTAGAAAGGGAAAGAGTTAGCAAATACTTGATTGCACTAAATAATCCTCTTTAAAAATGTTCCTGATTGTCATGACCTTTTCGCTTTCTCTCTTAGCTGATCTGCATGGCTGAGTTACTAGTTGAACTGGGGGTAAAAACAAAGCCAAAAAAACACCCAAGTCTTCCAGAATGACTGAGGCCTTTGCTTTAGGGTAGAACAGTGAACATGCAATGTCTTTACAGCCTTCTCTTGTTTAACTTCAACCCCAAATTCTGTTCTTTTTTCTGTGGTATCTGTGCTAGGTGCTTTAGGGCAGGATGCAAGAACCTGTAGCTCTCTGTGTGGGTTCTGCCTGCAAAAGTTTCTTACTGGCCTTACGTCACTGTATATATCACCTATTGTAGATAAAACTTCAACAATCTTGATGTCTAGTGCCTTCATGTAAGTTTTGATAAGCTGTTGGAGTTGGTGACTTCTGGCCACATTAAGTTCCATGGTTTGGTTACTATGGAGAGATATTTTTGTGTCAGTCCTCATTTTCACACCTTTAATTTAATTGAATACCATCTTGTTCTGGGTGGTGAGGTGCAGAGACAGAAGCTTCTGAGTCACCTTCTTTATTTGATTTACTTTAATATATCCATCCTGACAGTTTCTTTTTAGAAAGCTAAGCCTCCATCTTTTCTGTCCTTGGCCATACCAGAAGTTTTGCAGCCCTTAATCACTTTTATTCTCCTAACCTTTCTGCTTCTGCAGCACACGTCATGATGTAAGGCACCAAGTGTTGTAGAGGCAGGCTACAGAGGGCTGTGTTGTGGCTTCACATAAAGGTCTCACAACTTTTGCCTTATTTATTCATTCACTTATTTCTCATGCATCCTGTCTTCTTGCTAATGCCTTTCTCTCAGCTGCACATTTTGCAGAGACTTCAGTGAAGTTTATTGTGGAGTATCAGTGAAGTATGAAAAACAGTTAACTGCTCAGAAAAAGACATAATTTACTAAATAAATTCAAGATAAAAGAGGCTTAATAACCCTTTTTGCTCCCAGAGTGGTTAGAACATCACAAAGAAGATAAACATTTTAATCTCTTTATTTTTTTCTTTTTCCTTTGTTTTCCTTGTATATAAAGTAAATAATCCATGCAGAAAATAAACAGTAGTGGTGTAAGTACGGAAAACTCTTAGTCGTACAACAGGCAGTGGAAGGAGAAAGCTGTTTGGAGGTAGAGGATACCCTCAGGACTTACTACATCTGTCTAGATTGTTTACTTTTGCTTTAAGAGTGTTAGTTTAGGCTGCTTTACATTGATGTAACTGTCATAGAATCATAGGATGGTTTGGGTTGAAAGTGACCTCCAAAGGTCATCCAGTCCAACCCTCTCTGTAGTCAGCTGGGACATCCTCCACTACAGCAGGTTGCCCACAGCTTTGTCAAGCCCAACCTTGACTATCTTTAGAGATGGGGTCTTAACTGGCTCCCTGGGCAACCTGTTGCATTGTTCCAGCACCCTCATGGTGCAGAATGTCTTCCTAATATCCAATCTAAATCTCCTCTCATTTCAAACCATTGCCTTTGTCCTACCACTGCAGGCTTTTGGCAACAGTCCCTCTGCAGCCTCCTTGTAGCCCCCTTCAGGTACTGGAAGGCCACTCCTAGGTCTCCTTGGAGTCTTCTATTCTCCAGTCTGAACAACACCAGCTTCTTCAGCCTGTCCTCATAGCAGAGGTGCTCCAGCACCCTGATCATCTTCACGCAAAAATATTCTCACATGAAAAATTATAAAGAGGCAAAAACCATGCCTGACAATTTCCTTATAATTATAGGAAAGGTTTGTTACATTCATTGACTCTGAAACCAATAGGAAGATGCTGTTGAGATAAGTATCAGGTCTGGACAAGCTGTTACTAATTTTGGTTGCTGATTGTGACTGCCCAAATCAGGTCTGAACCAAGGTCTTGAGAAACCAGGTGCAAAGGGTCATCAGCATTTTCATGCAGCAAAAACTTTAGGCAGTGAGGCAGGAGTTGGTATCATTAAGAATAGTTACCAAGGGAATGAGTTTTAATAGGCTAAAGTCACCAAGTATTTGTGTGCACCACACACAGTAAATGTATTCTAATATTGGTTTTGTGTGTTGCATCTAAACAAGTGTGTTTTTTACCTGGGGAGATATGGCAAGCTGGGAGTGATGATGGTTTTCTACAGTCACTCCTTCTTAGAAGAAGTGTTTGGAAAATGTTAGCCTATTCTGTTGAAATGCTGAGGAATTTCTAGGCTGTGAGCTGTAGAGGCACTCATGAGATTGTGCACTCTGATTCTGCATTACTAAAACATTGTAAGGCTTCTGTTTAATAGGCACACTGTGGTCAGAATGGTTTTACGTCTTTGTAAGAGTGCTTTCTGCTTTCCTCCAGCAATACCTGAGCACAACACAAGAGCAGGTTCTTCCTGCTGGCTTAGAAAGCCTTTTCACCCACTGCAAATGTGAAACCCCTTTGGCATAAACAGAGCTACAAATGAGTTCTGCAGGTGCTGGATAAGATGCTTCAGTGTGGCATGGTTATCCTTATGCTTGCACAAAGACAGCACAGACTTTAGTTTTGCTAACAAACTTATCTACAAAACCCTCCAAAATCTCAATTAGTGCTCAGAAAGTATTAATATGGAGTAGAAAAATGAGTGAGTTTTTTGATAACTTGGCTGGAATCACCATAAGTACTCTCAGCATGCAATAATATTTTCCCCTTGGAGTTTGGAGAGTAAGAGTTAAGAGGGCTCAAATCCTTTATTATTCTGGGCAGCTGTAAGGGAAACTATTTTACATTTGGTGGAGAGAAATTACTTAAGCATGTAGTTTAAATTGAAAGTGATCACAAAACCGAAGTGATCTGACTTGAAGCTATCATAGTTGTTCACAAGCTTTAATATTTCCTTTAATTTGATCAAGGAGGGGGAGGAAATTATTACTTGAAAAAAAGGATAAACACAACCCCCACACTCCTCCACTGTTTTGGGAAACTGATTCTTGTACATTTTATTTCTAGAAAGGGAATCAAGTCCTTGTTTAATTCATGTAGTCATTCAAATGCTGCAGCTGCAACATTTTCTATCAGATTGCAGTGGAACAGCTCCTGAGTTTATGTGAAGTGTCAAGGGTTATTAAGATTTCTGGTTTTCATAGCAGTGGTAGCTGAGCTGTTGAAGCCTAAAGCTAAAGGGAACTTAGGTGGGGAGTGATAGAAACAACATTTGAAAATACTTACAGTCACAAAGAGTGCAAAAGAGAATAAGTGAGAGATATTACATAATGCAAAAAAATGTCAGAAACTTACTGTCCTTAGAGAAAGGGAGAGAGAATGAATATACAAATGGTAGCTTAAATGCTCAATTACTGCTTTGATTTCTACGTTTAAACCAAGCATGTATCTGAATACTGCTTTTACTCACACTTAAGCATCTTCTCTCACATCAGAGTCTGAGAATGTTTTCTAGCCCCACAACATGAATGTGTTGCGTTCAGAGTTTGTGAGAATGTGATGCTTTTCCTTCCAGCCCTGAGTGATCCTGGAGATGTTCTTGTTCCATTTCTATCACAGCTGAAATTTTCTTTTGATTTCTGTAATCAGAAACATGGTGATGATGTTCATCTTCTGAACAAGGCACAGCAAATGGTAAGAGCAAATATCCATTCTGTGGGGTGGGAGCTAGGAAAATACTCTCCTGCCTAAAATACCAGTCATTTCTGTTTTCTGTCTCAGTGTTAAATTTATCCTTTAAATTTATCCCACTGCATTCTTTACACTAGAGGCTGACAAGGTGATCTGCATTACTTGTGCTTTCACTTTATCTCCTCTACAAATAAGCAGGAAATTTCTGCAGCTGATATGGCTGCTACAGTCCTTCCACTATTTACATTAAAAAGAAAGAAGGCAAAAAATATAAAATAAAAACCAAATTTGAAGCAGCAGAGGAAATGACAGCAATTCACATGTGTCATAAGTGGGGTTAAATAAAATAACCACACCAAATACAAGGTGCACTTATTGCTCTTTAATTGTATGGTTTAGTATCTGGTTTTTTTTTTCTAGGAAGGGCCCATATGCCATAATTATTACTAGTGACAGCTGTCAGTTGTTTGTTGTTCCTCCCAAAGTGCTCAAGGCAATCAGATAAACAAGCTTGCTTGCCTGTTACTACCAGTTCTTTTTCAGTTGTGCCTTTTCCTTAATATCAGAACTCTTCTCTGACCAGCATGCTCAAGTACTAAGTCAGGAAATCCAGCCATCATTTGTGAATATTTATAGACAATGAAGTATTGGCACATCAGTATATTACATTTCTACTTTAAAATCTATACATTCATGCAGCATAAACATTTAGTTCTTTAAATATCATTATTTTCACCCAGAAGCTTCTGTAGCTTTTCTGTAGAAAGATCTCTGTGTCAGAGAGGGAATGGCTACAGACCAGTTAGCTTTAGCTACCTCATCTGCCCACAGCAGAGGGAAAATTCTAATGCTTAATATTTTTTTCATGACCCATCATCAATCTGTCACTTTGAAAAATAATAATGAGAAGTTAAATTAATTATTCTCATATTGATTCCCCTTTGCCAGATTGATTAAACTGTCGTCTCCCTGCATAAAAAAACCCAAATACCAGTCCAAGGAACACTTGGCAGAAAAATGCACTGCCTCCACCAAATGACTCATTTATATTTCATTGTTTTAAGAGGTTTCCTCTGTAAATATTTAATAGCTGATGTATATAAGTAGATGAACATCAAAGCAGGAAACTTAAAAACCTCTGACTGCAAACTTTCATGTTTCCTTATAGGATCAACTTTTTTAATGGGAAAGGGATTAGCCACTCACTCCTAGCACAAGCTGATCAGATTTTTACAAATCCTGAGTAATTGCCTAAATACTAATCTGTCCAAATACTTGCCATTAACAAAAAGCATGAACTAGCAAATGCCTGCAAACAACTGTGGCAGTGGTTCACCTGCATTCTTGCAAGTGAATCTTATTATTTACATGGACATTCTGAGGCACAAGTTCCATTATTTGAATCCCAATCGAATTAATGTCTTAGGATAAATGAGATTGTGTCCATGTATTTCTTCCCCACTTCTAATACTTGGCAGCAATAACCCTTAACTATTTATTGGTAGTTTCTTTACCTTTCAGCTGGCTCAGAGAGACCAGCCTGTGTCAGGCTTATCACACAGAGGATGAAGATGGCTTCTGAGTAAGAAGTCACAGTAACTCACGAAGTAATGACCTAGGGAGAGGGCTCCCGTGCTAATTGATAAAAAATCTAAACATTAGACTTGTAAGCATGCAAGGGCCATCAAAATTAATTGCACTTGAGTCTAAACTGTTGAAAAGCTAAATCTCTTCAGGGAAGAATATGTGGAAGTGCAGTATCCTTCAGGGACCCAGCAAATCTGCATTGCAATAGCTTGTTTCCTGAGCTTTCCTCAGGGATCGTAGAGAATTTATAGGAAGGCTGTGTTTTTAGGTAGTTACATCACGTTTACCAGCTGCACAAAATTCCTTCTTGAATGACCATGTTCCATAAAAGCAATTACAGAAAATGTTTGGATTCTTATTTTAATTTCTTTAGTATTTCTATATAGCCAACTTTAATAACCAGAGCGTGCTCATGCAGTGATGGAAAATGCTGTGAATGAATCATAGAATCAGTCAGGGTTGGAAGGGACCACAAGGATCATCCAGTTCTAACCCCCCTGCCTTGGGCAGGGACACGCCACCCTAGATCAGGCTGGACAGTGCCTCATCCAGCGTGGCTGCAAACACCTCCAGGGATGAGGCCCCAACCACTGCCCTGGACAAACCATTCCAGGCTCTCACCACTCTCATGCTGAACAACTTCCTCCTCACATCCAATCTGAATCTCCCCACCTCCAGCTTTGCTCCATTCCCCCTAGTCCTATCACTACCTGATAGCCTAAAAAGTCCCTCCCCAGCATTTTTGTAGGCTCCCTTCAGATACAGGAAGGCCACAAGAAGGTCACATCCAGAGTCTCCTCCAAACTGAACAGCCCCAACTCTTTCAGTCTATCCTTATAGCAGAGGTGCTTCAGCTCTCTGATCATCCTCATGGCCTGCATGAGCTGCATGTTGATCCTTCTTTACACTGAAGATATCTAGGAAATGCTCTTCTGTTTTCCTGCATGCTCTATGCTACTCAGTTGCATTGTATGTAGTTTTATAGGAAATATTAAAAAGAGCATAGGAAGATTCAGTTGTGGATGTTTTGTGTAAAAGACACCATGTGAGTGGAATACTGAAAGCCTTTGAGGAGGGACTGGATATCTAAGTCCACCCAGACCAGAGAATTGATATCTACTCTTACCTTTTCTGTTGCTACTGCTTGGGAATGGAGTAGTCTTATCAATACAGGAAAAACAAACAAACAAAAAAGGCTTTTCTTTCAAAGCAACAACACAATGAATAAAAGCAATCCTGACTTCATTTGTTGTGATGAACTGCAGGTCTGACCGATTTCTCCAGAGTTACAATTATCTGCTGTAATGGTACCACTTTACTTTTAAATCCCAGATTAGAGTACTTTGAGATTTAGAGAAGTTACTCTCTGGTTACAGACCTTGGTACTTCAGGGGCAAGCAAGCATGAAGAAGGAATGAATGCATGTGAACAGGCAAAGATCAGGTATGTGAGCCCATCACTGGAATTAATTTGTAAGCTTTCTTGAATGTAGTTTTGTAGATGTAATTTGATTATTTATTTGCATCTTTTTGTTTAGTTAGATACACTTTGTGTGTAAGCATTTGCTGTATTTCTATATCCACATGTCCCCACACAGCTATCTAAAGTGAGGCCATGTGGTGAGGGATCTGGGGTTTGTTAAATTTCTTTGGCAAACTGTACTTTGCTGAGATGCGATCAACTTCTCTGAGCAACATGGGAGTGATAAATATAAAAGAGTTTAAGAAATCAAGTTCTTGCATATTCAGAACCAAATCCCTAGGTGATAGGAGTTGACGTAGCTGCCTTTAAATCGGTCTAATACTTGCTTAAATCAATGGAAGGGAAGTGAATTACATTACATGAGGCTCTGGTATTTTTTTTATTAACAGTGTATCCAAGCTTACAAAGCAAACATTTTTTCCCCTAGATTCATATTTATCTATGTCACAAAAATAAATAGAAAATACTTTCTTATGTTTTTCCTCACCTCAAATTTCCATAGTAAGTTTTCAATCTGCAGAACACATCATTAATCATTTCTTGTTTTCCCACTCAGGATACTGTTAGCAGCACTCACAGCAACACTGCACTGGTAACAAACACCAAGTCCTGCCAAACCCAGACACGCCAAAATTGTGGATCAGGTTCTCACAAAGCAAAGGATTAGCTCTGAAACTAAGTTCTCAGGGGGTAAACAAAACAAAGCAATCAAAAACCCAAACAAAACCAAAACCCAAAACAAACGGAAACAAAAAAACCCTAAACCAACAAAACCAACTCCTATCTTTTTATTTACCCCATGCCTTCCAACACACTTAATCTTTGCCCCAAGCCATAAGCACTGACAGAACACTTAACCCCACAACTCTTACACAACCGCATGCCAACTGCTATAAACATAACTCTCCACTTAGTGCACAGCCCATTCAGGCCATTCACTTCACATGGGTTTAGACCTCTGTTCTTCAATACTCTTATTTTTGTCTGCCTTCAGTTTAATGGAAAATCATTCCTTTTCTCCTTCACAGATCCACACTATGCAAGGTGATCAAATCAAATGGTTGTCCAGGGCTCGTTGTTGCCCCATTGCCTTTCATCCCTGTCAGTGAGATGCTATGAGCACCATCCACAGAATACATGAATATTAAAGAGAGAGAGCCCTGCCGTGCTTGCAGAAGGCTGAGGTCAAGCAAGGATAAAAAAGTAAACTCTAACTTGAATTCCTCTTAGTGAGAGGCCTCATTTGTTTTTTGATTCGTATGCGAAGTCATTAAGTTTTGCTGTGAGGGGAATGGTACTGGATGCAGTTTTGAGGAAGACATTTATGACTCCATCCCTGGAGGGCTGACACGCAGGCTAAGCATCTGCTAGCATCAGCTATATGTGCAGGGGAGAAACCAAGCATTTGGAGGAGCATTAGGATAAGCTTTGGCCGAGGCATCTGAGAAAGATGAAAAATTGCTGCTATTATTTAAATTACTTAAACAAATTTTAAGCCTTTTCTTGTCCTTTTCCATCAAGGTAGAAAAGAAGTGATTCAGATTCCACTAATGGAAAGTTTTAGAACAGAGGATATTGCCATGGTTTGCTCAGAAATGAGAGATTTTCATTACTCCTGAGGGACATTTGTTGAGAACAAGCAAAACGGTGGGTGCACTTGAAGTGACAAGAGAGTTTTGCTATGAAAATGAGAAGATAAAATGAAATCTCCAACACAAACTATAAGAATAAAGCAAACATTTCCCTTGTTCTCTGAACAAAACAAATGAGCCAATGCATCAGAAAAGGCAGATGAATAATCTGTTCAGTTGTGATTCTCATCTCTCCAGGGAATTTCAGGTACTCTTTGAATCCTGTGGCTTATAACATAGCAATAACTTGCATTTTTTTAGAGAGGACTTTTCTATCATTTTCTTCTCCTTTTTGTCTACAGACAGTTAGATGTTGTTCAGCTGAATTTCACCCTCTGTTTTGTGGCTACCACAAACTGGCCTTTTCAAGTATCTTATCCTCAGGATACCTTATTTCACCAACACAGTAATAATCTGGCAGAGGGACAAAAATACTTGTATCTGTTTGTATAGATGTATTAGAAGTACTAATTAACTCTTACCTGAGGCAGTGTTTAATATTAGGGAGCATTTCCAGACAACAGATGATGTTCTGGATTATGAAGTGTCCCACTAATATTTTTTCAGCTGTCTCATCTTCCTAGAACACAGCAGGTTGCTGCAAGGTAATTGTAGCAACAGTGATCCCTTGCGAAAACAAAATATAAACACGTTTTTGGAAGTATAGCCCAATTTGCTTGTCATTATTAAAAACTTAAGAGTAATTTACCAACTGTACTTTACCTGCTCTAGTTGAAGATGTCCCTGCTCATTGCAGAGGGGGGTTGGACTAGATGACCTTTAAGGTCCCTTCCAACCCAAACCATTCTGTGATTGTGTTTTATGATTCTGTGACATCACTATGTCTTAAACACAAAAGGAGATTAATGTTATGAAGTAGTAAATAGTTTGTCAATTTTGAATTGGATTTAAGAGTATGACATTTTGGCCAAAATAGGAGAAAAAAATTGTAATTAACTCCAGAACTGCTCAAGTCTTAAATGCTGATTGAAAACCATTATGTTTAAAATCTGAAGCATGTGTCCAACTCTCCTCTCTTCTCACTTTTCTCCTGCTAGTTTTGGAAGGAGAGGAAATAAAATTTCTCTTTGCCATCTGTTATTTGACATTTGAAAACGTCATTGTTTGACCAGTAATGAGAGTGAGCAGTATTTGGGCTATAAATCATTACCCTCTAATTTGCAAAGCTAGTCCATTTTAAAAGGCAAACCAGATAATGCCCTACTAGAAATGGTCACGTCACCCAAGATGCAGAGTCTCAGCCAAGCATTAAAACACAAAACAGATGGAGGGAACCTTTCTAGGGAATATACATGGGGGGAAAAAAATCCTGTGAAATATAGGGAGAGAGAACTCTGCCAAGCTCAACAGGACCACAGAAAGTGTTAATGACCCACGGATTACCTTTTCCAAAACTAAATGAAGGACGCAGCTAGGAAGAAAGATGTTCTGGTAACACAAACATCTAATCAGGAAATAGCATATACCAACATGGGATTAGCCCTGAAAGATGGAATTGGAAAGGATTTCCCATCCTACTTAAATCAACTTTATAAGGATCCAATTTAGACAAAATATCCTAAACTTGACAACTTCACAGAATAAAGAAAAAATAGAAAACAAAAGCAGATGTTATGTGTTATGGGAGACTTCATATTAATGAGTCATGCGTGTTATATAAGCAAGGGGCAAAAAACCAAAAAGTAAGGACCATCTGAAGGTCACAAAATAGGCTTCTGTTGTGTTGGGCATTGTGAAAACAGGGAGTATCAGACAGCTCCTGCCTCAAGGAGTTTAAGCTGTAAATAAATATTAGGTGGGGAAGAGTGGTAGAAGGCCAGGCCATGGAGAACACTGGTCTGGCATTAAAACCAACAGGCATTTGAGCTTATTTCCTCTGCTGCAGGCTGGCTTACCTGGGAGGGGATTATGTGATGCAGTGGAAGGGCAATAAGAAAGGCAGAGGAGAATGGGACCACCAAAATGACTGATGAGAAAGGGCTGTGGAAATCAAAGAACAAGGCAGAAAGAAACACCTGACCTTCCTGAAATGGACTGCTCAGGTAGAGATAGAGAGTGTTTGCTGAAGGTCTAGAGCCTTGGCTTTTTTGGGTGGGCAGCTGCACCTGAGGTTGGAGCCTCTGCCTGGCCTGAGGCTCAGGCTTTCTCAGGGAACATGTGACAAGGAGAGAAAGAAGGTACATACTGGGTCCTGCCTGGTGTGAGTACTGAGTTAATCCAGAGGGGGTTATAGACATTTGTGGTGGTAAATTACATCAGAATATGGTGGATGGACAGATGAAGATATAGTTAGATAGATAGATAGATATTCTCTCTTTTTAGCAGAAATAGAGAAGGTAGATCTCATTGACTGCAGTACAATGTGATTTCAGCACATTTGGGCAAGAAACCTGTGACTAATTTTTGTTGTTTCTGCATTCTATGTTACTTGCCTCAACACTGCTGAAGAGTACAGGCTGAAGGTTCTAAATCCACATTTCTCATGCTCTTAAGGCCTGTATGAATGTTTTGGTGTTCTTGCCTGCCCTGATCTGGGAGTACAAACATGCCCCTGTGTATTATTAGATTAGCAGATCACTAATTGTCAGCACTGTATAAAGGAGACATTTACTGTACACAGAACATGTGAATCTCTCTGAGTGTGAACTGGGCTCCTTGAACCTAAGAAGTGATTGCAGCTTTCTGTTATTGAACATGAGTCTGTGCACTGCATGAGTGAAAATGGAATTTGTTTCTTCAGGCATCCAAAGTGAATTACCAGATCTTTGCCCTTGGGCCTGTGTTAAGAAGGCACCAGGACTCAGTGACTGACAGAGACAATGGCTCTACAAGTGGGGTCTGTTCTTCATGATAGTCACTTCATCCTCCTTGTCTGATAAAACACTTTGTTAAGAATTAATTTTAGCTGTTTAGCTGTGGGCAGAAGAAATGTAGTGCATAAGCTGTAAAAAGTCACACACTGTTCAGAGAGGAGCTGTGCTTTGCTTAATCACAATATCTTAACTGCCTTGTGCTCTGAAAGAATAATTTCCTACTTTTTTTTGTTGTTGTTGTTACATTCTGCCTTGTCTGTGGCTCTCTTTCCCTCCTTCCTACAGTTTTGATTTGCTTGCTCACAAGGGAAAAGCAATAGGTAAGAAAAGCCTAATTGAGGCAAGATTAATGCAGTTCCACTGAGAATAAGGAAAAGATTTATTCTCTCCCTCCCTTCCACAGATGTCTTGTTAGAGACTTGGCCTTGCTTAACATATGTACCTTTATTCATTCACTTGCTTCTCATCCTCTGGGAGAAGCCTATCTCGTGTAATTTATTGACTTGGCTGCCTTGTTTGTATCCATGTTAATAGTAAAATCTATTGAAGGGTCACATATTGGTCTTGTTCTCAGATGCAAGTGAAGGGGGTTTATCTGTGTTGAAAAATATGTGCATGCGGCTTGCCACAACTAGGAGTTACTGTAAAGAAAATGTTGAAATTGGAGCCCCTGAGCTGGCAGAAGCGTAAAGGTTTGGAAGGGTGGGTTCCTGCAGAGCTGCTGAAATAAAGCACTGAGTTCAGAAGGAATGGATAGCCCTGTGATCCTGCTCAGAGATTTTCTTTCTCTTAGCTGACTTGCACCTTGTGCTGACAACTTCAGCTAATGCTGACAAACATTAGCAAGTGATGGAGGAAGGAAATATTTATTTTCAATAACTAATGAAAGGCTGTGAGAGGAGACAAGAGAACACAGGAGCCAAATTTAATTTTTTTATATATATATTTATATAGTTGACCTGGGCAAAAGGAAGGAGCTTGGGCCAAGCACTGTGTGTCTTGAACCCGAGACTGGTGTATCAGAAGATCTTTTTACAGTTCCTTCTGGAAGGAACAGCTTTGAAGATCACCCCATGCCATCACTGTCTGAGGGGTAGACCCCCTCACCAACCTAGAGATGTGGAGTGTCTTCAGATTCCAAAACCTACCATTGACATTAATCAGCCCAGAACAGGCACTGGACCTTTGTTCCAGACAGCTTAAGTTACTGAAATTGTTGATATTTTTCTGTACTCAAAATGCCTTTTTAATTTTTACTTTTCAGAAGAGGAAGGCTGCTGCTCCCTGATCTCTAATATGCAATCTACCCTTGATATTTCACTACTTCTCATCTTGCTGAACCTGTTACTCCTGGAACAAAGTGATTTTGGGGTGATGGAGGTAGTAACTCCTGTTACTGCTTCCCAAACCAGCCTAAAACTGCTGTGGACCACAAAGAGACTAAAAGTAGGTTCGAAAAGCTTTCAGTGTTTCAGCTTTACTTGCTACATGTGTTTTTGTGCCCTTTGCTTCCCTTCCTTTTCTTTAAAGTGCAAGTTTCCGCTTCTATTCACTGCTATCACATTCTCCTCTTTCTGTTCCATGGGCTAGTCCATGCTTGGGAACAAAGAGTGTGCTGTTAGTGGTTTTGTCTTTTCCTGTGGGACAAGGAGGATTTCTAATAGGATCCTTTAAATATTATTTTCTTCCATGTTCTTCTGAGCTATCTGAAATTTTATTGGGTAATCGTGAGGCCATAAATGCTGATGCACACTGTTATCAATACAGATTTGCCTGTTAGCTCCAGCAGTGGAACACTCCTACACACTGACCTTGTTCAGGGAAGACCATTTGTACTCCTGCTGGTTTATTTTTTACTGCAGAATGTAAAATTAATCTCAGTTCATTGTAAGACACACTGAGCTCTCTCAGGCTGGGATGCTCAGCAGCTCATGGCTGCACACTACACATCTCTGCACACCAGCCCTCTGAGATACTTTCTGCACAGCCTAAAACAAGTCAGGAAAGCCAGCTTACCCCGTGCATCTGCTCATTCCCTTCCAAACTCCTGCTAGTCAGCCTGTTTGCTACAGACTAATTTTCCATCATTTGTTTGATTCCCTATATTAGCACATTGATCACATTTAATACCTTTCGGGGAAAGCAAATGAGTTGGTAATTTGGGAGTTATTTCTGAACAATAATGTTCATTTTAAATAAGAAAATTCTGCTGCTGCAAGGAATTAGTGATTGTTTTCAGCTCATGAATAATCAGTAGTATTTGAAACTGACTTCCACTGATCCATCTCCAAATAAAAAAGTAGCATTTCTCCTTCCAATCTGAGGTCAATGCAGAGAATTTATCTTAATATTTCCTAAACCATTCAACCTCCAAAACGAATAGTTGCAATCAGGCAGTTGGCAGGTCACAAATACTAAGCCTGAAGGGGCCGGGGCAGGGGGAGTGGGCTTGTCATGACTGTGAGTAAGCAATTTTACTGCTTCACAGATCACCAAGAGACATTTTAACCTTGGCAATTATTTTTCTCAAGGTCAGTGGCATCATGAAAGGAGCCAGAAACTTATTTCTTTGGACAATTATAAGCAGAGATTGCTCTTGATCCTGGTATTTATAGGGTCCCAACCACCAAGAGGCTTGCAGCATGAGGTTATGGGTCCCCAGAGCAGCCCTGCCAGAAGTTCAGAAAAGTTCCAAAATAGCTATAATCCATGATTTCCCGGTGTATGGCTAATTGTTTTTCCTGAAACAAAGTCTCCTGTGGTTGGCAGGTACCTTTCTAACAAAGAGATAGCAAGGGCTGTAAACCCCAGAACAGCTATTACTGCACAATCAAACTTCATAACTCAGATACAGCTCCCCTGGAAATACAGCAATGCACTGCAGAAGTCAGAAAAAAAAGGGATTTGGGGCCATGGTATTTCATTACAAGCTGTATAGCAGAAACTTGACACTGTTTTAGTTAGGAAATCTATCAGTATGATATATGTCAGTGCAGCTGTATGCACACAGTGAAGTGGCCTGTTTCACTGCAGACTGGAGAGTTCTGAACAAAATGGGAGATAGAAACACAGACAAGTCCCACGGGAACAGTTTGTTTCTATCACTGTTCATGATTGAAAGGAGAGCACAGGTAAAAGAAAAAAACTTTGATCAGCCAAAATCTCTCACTTTCTCCCCCTCCCTCTCCTTCTCTCCCTCCCTCTCCTTCTCTCCCTCATCTCCTCCTCATGCTACAGTCCTAAATCTGTTCTTCCCTAGTAAGGAGAAAGTCTTCTGATTTGGTTTATGTCCTATGGGACCTTTGCTGTCTCTAGTGGATGTCTGAACATCTATTTTCCGTCATCATTTGGAAACAACTGGAGATAGATTTGACTTTATCTTATTCAGGTGATGTTTATATGGTATTTGAGGTGCTAGTATTGATCAGAATAGACACAGATATAACTATGGTTTTATATTTTAAGCAGAAATAGTGAAGAGCTAGTGAGATATCCTCCCCAAACAACAACTATAATGAGATTTAGCTATGTAATTATAAGTTATATGTACAATTTGGCTTTACTATACTTAAGAAAGAGCAAATCAAATCCAAACAGCTGCCAAGGGAAGACTTGAGGAAGGCAAGGAAAATAAAACCTATCTTGTGATCAGAGACTGAAAACAATGACTGAAAGAAGATGTAATTGCACTCTCAACACAGAAGTGGCATTAACAGCATTTGGGGACAAGCTTAATGGAAATTTAAGGACAACAGTGGAACAGAACAAATTGCTCCAAGCTGAAAATTGATATGTATAGGCAGGATAGTAAGCAAAGTTGTCTAACTGTTAATGTTGTGTTGGCATAGAGCAGAATTTTAATCTGATTAGAAGTGGAAGATGAGAGGTGAAGCATGGCCATATTATAGAAGGCTTAAAATGGCCCAGAAGCATCCTTCTTTTCACTGCTATCATGTTCTCCTTCTGTTCCTGGCTGGCAAACAAGACCACTGTGAAATAAGAAAGGAGTTTGTGTAGGAGGGTAAGCTGGACAGTTACAGGTATATACATGATGGCTACCATGAGCTCCTACTGTGTTTTACCAAACTGCCAGCTCTACTGCTGCCTAAAGTTACCTTTGAGTCAGTTATGGAATGAACTATTTGTGAGTGTTCTGAGCAGTTTCCTTTCAAGAGCCATCTTCTAATGCACAATATAGTGCTCTGTGAACAGGAAAGTTTCACATTACCCCCTTGCTTTCTTCCCATCCCCTCCTGACTATTTATAAATGCAATGTTATAGCAATCAGCAGTGCATGTGGTCTGGGCATGGCCATGGCTCTGTGCTCCAGTGCCTGCATGGCTTTTCCTTCAGCCAGAGACAAAATGTGGGCCTGGATGGGCTGATGGTTCGATGCAGCATTTCTTATGCTTTTATGCAGGTTTGATCCTGCAAATCCTTACTTATAAAACAATCTTCTCTCATATAAGTAGCTTTGAGCACTCAGACAATATATGATTCTCTATCTGAGCATCAGATCCACATTTTCTGTAAAACAAAATGGGTCACAGTCATTTTTCTCCAAGTCTTTTACTTAACAGATCTACACTAAAGGTGAATGAAGTTTGCTGGTTTAAATGTGAAGCCTGCTTTTCTATGCCAAGTATTTTACCAGCCTTTTTGCAAGCTGATCATACCCCAGTATTCTACACAAAAATGACTCTGGTTGGTTTTTTTGTGTTTTTGGTTTTGGTTTTTTTTTTCTTCAGCAAGATGGGACAATAGCAGGCTAATTTAATGCAATCCCTGCAATGTCTCTTTCGAAGCTCAGGCAGGATTCAGAGTTGTTCAAACTGTTCCAGTTCTGAATGGCTTGCCTAGCTCTGAAAACCTTCTACTCAAATCTTCCCTTGCTTTTAATTTAATTTTGTCCTCAACTTTACAGGAAATTTGTCAAAATCAAGGCACTATCTTTGAAAGTCTTTTTAGAAGAAAACTTTTCTGCCTAGTCCTGAAGTCTGAAAGACAGTGTACAAGAAGTCAGACCCTGGAGCAGGATTTGTTTCTGTTCTGTAAGCAGGCAGAGAAGTAATTTTGTGCCAAAAAGAAGCTTTATCTCCATTAGATACCCAAAGATACCATTCCATTAAGGGCAGAATCTGATTTTCAGCTTGCCCTTTGTACCTTGGTTCAGTTTCACATACTAGAGTAGTTTTACCTTCAGTGTGAAAGTAGGGAAAGTGCTGCAATCTCATCCTAAGCCTAACCATCTGTCCTCCACTTTCCCACCAGCAACCCAACAGCCTTAACTTGTGTAGTGCAGAGTAAGCTGTAAATGTGAAAGGTGTGGAGACCACATGTTCATCACCATGGCAGGCAAGTCTTTTGGGACTTGTGTGTTCTGCAGGTAAATAAATGTGTAAGAAAGGGCTAAATGAGTCATGAATCTCTTTGGAATGGATGATTAATGTGTGGACGTACATAATTCAACAAGTCAAAATGCAGGGTCCTGTATCTAGGTTGGGCCAATCCCAGGCAGAAATACAAGCTGGATGCAAAGTGTGTTGAGAGCACCTCTGAAGAAAAATATTTGGGGGTGGTGGGGATGCACAGAAATGTTTTGAGGTGATATAACAGAATAGCAAGGGCATGAGCCAGAAATGCCCTCATGCAGCCCAGAGGCTGCATCAAGAGGAGTGTGGCTGGCAGGGTAAGAGAGGGGATTCTGCCCCTTTGCTCTGCCCTGCTGGGATCCCACCTTGAGTACTGCCTCCAGTTCTCATGTCCCCAGCACAAGAAGGACACGGAGCTGTTGGAATGAGTCCAGAGGAGGCCACAAAGATGATCCAAAGGCTGGAACACTTCTGCTATGAAAACAGACTGAGGCAGCTGGGGTTCCTCAGCCTAGAGGAGGGATTTTAGAGTTGCCTTCCAATACCTGAAGGGATCCTACAGTAAGGCTGAAGAGGGACTTTTCATAAGGGTGTCTAGGAATAGGACAAAGGGGAGTGGTTTGAAGCTGAGGGAGAGTAGGTTTAGACTGGATCTTAGGAAGAAGTTCTTCAGTGCAAGGGTGGTGAGACTGTGGAATAAGTTGCCCAGGGAGGCTGTGGATGCCTCCTCCCTGAGGGTGTTCAAGGCCAGGTTGGATGAGGTCTTGGGCACCTGAGTCTAGGTGAGAGCTGTCCCTGCCCATGGCCCATGGTCAGGAGGTTGGAGTAGATGATCTCTGAGGTCTCTTCCAACCTGAGCTATCCTGTGATTCTATGAATATATTGCCACAATGGCAAAAAAAAATAAAAAAATAAATCCAAGCAAAGGATTTATAATTATACTTGTGCAGAACACCAGACATTATGTAGGAACATAGAACAGGAGTTCGTATTTCATATTTTACATTGGTTATTAACTTTAAATCGGTTACAGTAAGAAGGAGGAAAGCAATAATGTGGACAGAAGGAAGAAATGAAATGACAGACCACATTAAAACCACTGTTAGTGAGTGGCACTGTGTGCTTCAATATGCAGAAGAAAGAATGTGTGTGTTCTTTTTCTGCTTTAACTCGTGAAGGTGACTCTGGAAACACTTCCCTGTTTCTGAGGCTGTTTACTCTTGAGAGGGCTGAGAGAGGATGTTATTAATGTCTATAAATATCTGAGGGGTGGGTGTTAGGATGAAGGTGTCAGGCTCTTTTTGGTGGTGCCCACTGATAGTATAAGGAACAATGGGTACAAGCTAGAAGGTTCCACCTCAACACAAGGAGACACTTCTTTATGTTGAGGGTGATGGAGGACTCGAACAAGCTGCCTAGAGAGGTTGTGCAATCTCTTTCTCTTGAGACATTCAAAACCTGCCTGGATGCGTTCCTGTGTGACCTGCCCAGATGATCCTGCTTTGGCAGGGGAGCTGGACTGAATAATCTCTGGAGGTCCCTTCCAACCTCTAACATTCTGTGATTCTTTTTTCTTGTCTCCAGGGAGGACGTATATCTGTAGGTCAAGTAGGAAAGGTCCAAAGAACAACTACAGCAACAAGGAAGGAATGAAGAAACAGGAGTCTGGATCAATATTCATTCCAGCCCATTAATTATGTGCCTTATTTTGTACTGATGTAAGTGCATCCTTAATTCTGAAGCAACTTGTGCCTAGGGAGAAGTGGAAAAGAATGGTTTGTCCCCATAGACAGCAGCTGATGGGAAGCATATTAGTGAAGACGGACAGCATGAGAGATGTAAAACCTCAAACAGCCTGAAATTCAGGAGCAGCAGAGTCACCTGAGAAGAAACAAATATGGACCTCAGGAGAAGAAATAATTTTAGAAGCATGCACAAAACTGAATTTGACCCATCTTTATAGCAGATGAGATACCTGATATGAAAGGAAGTTTCTGTGATGAAGAGTAGAAGGTTGTCATCAGGCCATAGAAACATCTCCTCACAAATTCATTACCTCCATGTTGGAGTTCAGGAACAGAGGAAGGTGAGATCAAACTGGCTGAGATGCTGCAACTCTTAAAGTAGCTGGTTTTAGAAGTAGAAACCATATCTGATCTCTCCTTTGGAAAAAGGAAAAAGGTCTTGTACAGAAAGTTACCAAAAGTTCTGGATCAGATCCTGTGATCAGCAGCTCACATGGCTGAATATGACCAAAACTCTGGTTAAGGTATTTCAAAAGAGAGTTCAGATTCCTGTGTCTGTGCTCAAGCGGTTGCAGCCTGACACATCCAATCAGCAACACAGCTATGAAATAGCTGAACTGGAGGAGAATGACAACCCACTCTAGAGCAGAACTCCAAAGTAAAACATCACCAGCACTGGAAAATGAATCACTTCAGTAAATATAAACATGGAATTAATACCAAATTGTCAGTACTGTTCCTAAGGAAAAGCCTTGAAACTTCAGCCTACCCTGGTCAGCCTCTGACAGCCTTCTGTATGAGATGCCTGTAAGTTACATGTGGACATAGGAGGCTTGCAACACCAGTCCACTCTGGCTGCACATCTCCCACGAGTCTGAAAAGGCAAACAACGCAGAGGCAGCAGCCTGGCAGCTAACGAACAGCACAGTAGAGGGATCTGATAAATCTCCATGAAGTTAATTTATTCTGTTCTGAGAATGAGTAGCTGGATTGAAGGCTCTCCTTGCCAGTTCTTGTAGCTCTAAGTAAAGCGATTTAGTTGTGAAAGCTGCTATTAATAGCACCTACTAATTGGGTGGTTATGTAATGGCATTGTTATGAAACCTAGTTTGGGTTTCACACCTTCTATTTTCTAAAAACAAACCACCACACCCCCAACCCCCTATTGTACAGTACTTCATATGAAACAAATACTAAATTATTACCAATCTTGCAAAACTCAAATAAGATTTAAAAAAGGCAGAGGGGGAAAATCAATTAATTTATCTGAATTCTGGTAGAAATGAGCTGGAAGTGAATCATGCAACAGATCTGCTGTTCAAAGAGATATTTTAACTTTCTTTAATACCTGCCCTGCAAATACTGACAAAAAGTTCAAAGTGTCCTGTTTCTGCAGCTTGTGAAATCTCAGGGAGGTTTTTTTTTATTTAATTAAATTTTTTAAAAGGGCTTTGAATGAGTAGAATCTGAACATGTGGTAAGGAGAAAAACAACCAGAAAGTATCTCAGTGACACATACTGAAGGGAATTGTGTGCCAGGATCAGGCATGGATCTCTGCTTTAGTAAATGACAATACAGAGGCACCTATACAGTTTGACATTTGGTAAGTAACTTTAAAAAAGGAAGTAAGACAGAAACAGATGGGGATGGCATTTTGTTCCGTGCCATCCAGGAGAGAAAATTACACTCCATTAGGAAAGAAGCTTTTATCTGGGGTGGCTCTTTTCAGTGCCTCTGTTCTTATTCTGAAGGTTGAGCATCACTAATGTAATGTGCAGCACTGGGAACTTTTCCTGAAGAAATCCAACTTCTGTCCTCTAGCTGTGAAGTTACTCTCCTGATATATCAAATACAGCAGCATGCAGAGCCTATAAGAAGGGTCCCTCCAGAGGTCAGTAGTTATGTATATATAATAATATTTAAAGAGATGAAGATTCTTGATCAGCACTGCACAGCTGCAAAGCCTCTTGGTTTAAACTTTGACTGTGACATTATCTCTCAATGTGCATGGTGCCAGCAGCTGTCGTTTGATCAGTGTTATCTACAACCTTTTGTTGCCAAGGTAAATCAAGGCTGTCACTCCAGAACTGTTTCCTTCATTCAGGAGCTGGGGATTCTCACACAAACAATTTAAAGAACACTTCATCTGTCTGTCTGCAAACACACATCCTCATGTTTGTGCAGAGAAATCCATGAAGCTGCTTCCAACTGAGTCACCTCTGAAATTTCAGGAAGCCAAGAGAGCGGCAGCAGCGTGGGAGGAGAGCAGGGTGCAGTGGCTGTTCCATGACCTGTGCCTACAGGAATGTAGCCCCTGACACAAGAGTGTGGGTCTAGTAGCCTGCACTGTCCTGCAGGAGCCAGGCACAGCCTATGTAGAGACAGATAAATGCACACCATAACATGGACTGCCTCTGTCAACTGCAGCACTTTGGCAGCTGGCAGGAAGTTTTGAGTTATGCCTCTTTCTATTGCTTTTTATCTGGCAGCAGATACCACACTCAGCCATGCTGACTCCATGTTATTTTCCACTCCTTGTCATTTTACATTATCTAGGTGATGATAAAACCCCTGATTTATCCAGCACAAGGGTTCATATCAAGAAAGGAAAACTCTTACTTCAGTTCCTTCATTGTTAAAGCTGCCAGAGGAAGCAGCCAAAAGGCTTACAGAGATGTGATGCACCATGTCCAAGCACCACAGTAATTGCAGCAAACACGCCCAAAAAGCTGCTAACATGGGATTCAGCAACTGGTGAAAGGAACAAGACAGTATGGAAATCAAGCAGCAATTTGGGTAGTCCAGATGTCTTCCACATAGATCCACTTAATTATGAAGAACCAGAATCCATTATATCTGTATGTGTACTAATATATCAATATGCATATATATATATATATATATAAATGCATACACCTTTAGACTATTATCTTCATTAGGAAGTTTCGGAATCACAGAGTGGCAAATAATATCAGCATCTTCTCCTAAAATAAAGTGCCAGCAAGCTTTCCTACTCCTACACATCAGATAAAAGGAGTTTTCTCTTAAATGCATTTTTTCAGTAGTAATGTAGCTTGTCTGTACTCTTACTGCTCTTCTGTAATCTCCCTTGGAAGAGAAGGACCAGGGATGGAGCAGCTCCTCTGAGTAGTAACTGTTTCATATTTCTGCTGTGGTAGTACCAAAGTATTCAAATAGGATACAAACTTCTTTCATCACCCATTTCACTGCATGACAAGTTCATGAGAGCTGCAGAGTTCATTTACAGTCCTATGATTTCTTAATTCTCAGTTATCCTGACTTGATATCGGTCTGAATTTTACAAGACTTCAAAGACTTCTAAATACTTCAAATGCTGTCTAAAGCTTTAAGTGCTCTTTACATTTTAAATGCCTTCACAATATTTGAAAGTTACCTTTAAATGGTGTTTGACTGTGGGAAATGTTTTGCTATGTCTTATGTCACTTTTCTCCCTCTGCCTTTTTTTCACCCTTGGCATTGCCTACCTGCAGCTGCTCACTGTTCTTCCCAGCATATGGAAAGCCAAAACTTCTCATGTTGGTGAGTCCATGTAATTATTGTCATTTCATTGTCTATTCATAGCTATTACCATTCCCTGCTGTGTTTGTATAGATTCCACTTCATGGTTTGATCCTGTTTTCATTGATTTCTGGCACTTTATGCTGATGGCCAAAATTCATGACAGAAGTAAAGGGACCAGTAATTTCCAACAACAGTTTTGCACTCAGACTACTTGTTTGCACAGAGAAATAATTGATTTGTTTGTGACACCACTCTGATGCTATTTTGAGAACCTAGAGTGTTAAAATCCAAAAATATTCCTGTGCCTTCTGGTTCAAAGAAGAAAGATTTAGCTAGGTCATGACTGCAGTGTGACTGAGGCTGGGACACAAAAGCCTTCCAGGGTGGTTAAGTGCTTTAGGTGTTCTTTTTTCCTTTGTGGTACTTAGCCCTGGAATTACAGAGGAAAAATATGATCTGAGGAAAGATGGTTTTCCAATGGAGAAACCAAGGAGCTTCTTCTCTGCAGGATATAAACCAGAAAATAACAATTTTTTTCTTTTGCTCTGGATTTTTCCAAGGGTTTTTTTGTTTGTTTGTCTTGTTTTTAATAAAGAGACAGACTTCCTTGAAATTCTGAATCAGAAAAATTTTCTAGGTAGAAGCCTGTATGGGGAAGGAGGTTACCTACAGATTGTATCGGCTGGAGGAGGTAAGTGAGGGTAAAATCTCTGTACATGACTGTACATGAGAAATTCCAGTTGATCCCTAAATACTGAGCTCCTGCAGTACAGATTCTGGCTAATAACCAGGGCTATGAGATGTGGTAAAATGTATTCAGAAAAACAAGCAAACAAACCAGCCCTGAATGAAATAAACAGAAAAGAGAAAGGTGATTGATTAGTCCTAGCAATTAATGTGTTAAATCTGTATTTACAGATAAAACAACTAGCAAAGGCATAAAGCACAAAGGAAAATGTTGCCATTTCTTGGGGTATGAAGCACACAATATTGCATAATAATTATGAGAATAAATATTTACTGGAGCCAAAGCTTAGATACAATTAGGGAGATGAATCTACTTCAGCAGGTTTCTATGCCCCCTGTGTTGGCCTTCAATTTTGCTTGAAATAAAACCTGTCAAAGCACACTCATCATATTTCACAGTTTCAAGAGAAAAAGTAGTGCTCCAAGTGTGAAGACTTCCTTCTGGTTATTTATGCAAGGTATTTAGTGCTGATACATTGGAAGGAAGCTAGTGCTGTAAAGCTGATATAGACCCAGGCTGAGCTTCCTGTAGCTCAGTCTTTTCAAAAACTATTTGCAACAACTTTTTTGCCGGAATCTCCAAAGTCCATCCCACCTGAACTGGGCAAGCCACAGCCTCCAATCTTCTCAGATGCTGCTGCGTGACTATGTTAGTGCCCTGACATAATAGCTGTTGGATCCAGTTATTATTGGCTCTTTCCAGCTCTGATAAAGATGCCTGTTAATTCTGATTGCAGCAGAGGCTCATGAGTGGCATTGCCTCTGTTTAAAGTTCCCCTTTGCTTTACTCCATTCAGTGAAGGGCCATGGCACTAGAACTGCTTCTGTCCTTTCAGCACAGACTACATTTGGATGGTTTCAAGGGAAAAGCCTGCCTTCCTTCGCTCCTTCTGTAAGCTATCCACGTGGCTTTGAACAGCAATGGTGAGCAGAAAAAAATACTGACACTGCTGATTCTGCCCTCACCTGGAAATACTCCTGTGCAGGCAAACGTTCCACTGTAAATTGTCTCTTTGTTTCAAGGAAGCAGAAGGTGAAGACCTGGGCTGGGGAATACACCTTTGGCTGACTCAAACATAAACAAGAAGCAAACACTTTGTGCTTGAATGTTTCTCTGGAGAGAACATGGACGGAGAGCTGACAGGTTGACCTTTGATTTGCTCAACAAACAGAGAATGGCAAGGATGATTACAGTAGCCTTTTGTACCAAAAAAGCCAGGAAAACAAATATCATGTTCCACAGAACTGAAATACAGTAGTCATGTTCACAGCTGTGCCACAATTGAGATCTTCTGTGTTACAAAAACAAAAGTTCTGTGTAGCTCAAGATAAGGAGGTAAAGGAAATGTCAGGAAATGCTGGCACTCTGCAAATTATTAAAACAGAAACAAGAAGAAAGAAAACGAGGGTTCTTGTATTACTTATTTACATTATGCAAAGTAAGGCCATTTGAAAAGGAACCCAAAATTTCCCTTACTCAAATAGTGCTGTTCCAGTGAACTGGTTTAGAGAACTGGCACTTTGCTCAAGAATCATTTTCGCTTGGTATGTTTTGGCCAGTAAATAAGAGCATATTTGTTGTTCTGAGTGTTCCACAAGATGCCGAGTGCAGTGTGTGAAGAGCTATGAAATGGCATTCTGACAAAGTTACATTAACCTACAGGCTGTTTGGAAGTTCCCCTCAGCTTTATTAGTCTTTCTTTTCCTTTTTCTCTTACTGTTAGCACTCCCTGCTGTCTAGGACATGAAACCCATTGCTGCATTTCTCCTTAATACAGATAAGCAATTTCTGGCCTAGTGAGGTGTTACAGAATTCAGTCTGGGGGTTCTTGCAGTTCTACTGCACAGAAGAAAAATGCATTCTGGAAGAAATATTTTGTGTTTTCCTCTACAAAAAGACTTTTGAGGTTCAGTAGCAAGATGAACTTACTGTAAGCTAGCCTGTCTGCATACAAAGCTCAACTTGTCCAAGCTGTTCTCTTTACCACATCCACCAGGTAATCTACTGAAAAGAATGAGAAGAATCCCATTAACTTTAGTAACTATTGAGGAAAGTCCTTATCCAGTTCAGAGCAGATGAGTGATTTGTCTACAGATAAATATAACTGATGATGAAACCAACAGTACTCCAGCTAGCCAATGGCTCCGTTTTGAGAAGTATCTCCTTCTCTACACTGTAACTATACAGTAAGGTTCCTAAATGTTTATAATACCTTTCCTGGAGCATTCCAGACATTTTCAAGTAATCATTACTCTTGCCTTAGTGAGATCTGAGGATGCAAAATGTTACTGCTCTGAGCAACAGTCAGACAGTTTGTTTTAGTGACAGTTTGCTTTGTCACTAAATTCATGAACTGGGCATCCCATTGACAGGCTACAATCTTTAAATGCCCAAGACAGCAACCTTCTGCCTGCTCATCTGTGTTCTGCTCTTCCTTCTCACCTCCCAGTCCTTGTTCCAGTGAGTAAGTCACTCCCAGCTTGACGCATCTTTCTTTTTTTAATAATCCATTTCACGCTAGTCAGTGGCAAAAGGTCTAATTCTTGGGAGTTCTGCTGACTTTGCTACTTGCACATAAGAAGAGCTGTGTAAATAATGTAATATTCTGTTTGCTGGGAGCTCATAAAAAATTAGTCAGCTCAAAATTACAGCCCATTAAAAAGAAATCACTCTCTTCAAAAGCGTTATTTTTAAAGAACATTCTTAATTAAAACCCTCTTCAAAAAAAAAAAAAAAAAAGAGAGAGAAGAAAAATGTATTATTTAAAATCCATAAATGAAACTGCTACCTTATTAGAGCATTTATTTCCTTTCCAAGGTAAACAAATTAAAACATCTCAGTTTTGCTAAGCCTGTATTTTTGTCCTTGCCGTGCTCAAAACCCCCACATTAATTTTTCACCTTGTTCTCCCTGTGGTGCTTCTAGAGGTAGGAGTTACGTGGCAAGCAGTGCCTCCTAGTCCATCAGGGGTAATGCTTTTTTAGGCCAGAGAGGAGTTTTGGTCTCCTACATACCAGGAGTGTGACAGAATCACTGAGCTATCAAATCAGTTATTCTGCCAACATCGTTCTGGTTCACTGAAGAGTGAATTAATGGTACGTAAGAGTGCTCAGGCAGGAGAACGAGCACACACACTGCCATAGCCAGGCTGCAAGGTGCTTGCCAGGAGTGTAAATAATGGATAAATAAGTAATTGTCTTCGGGGAGCCTTCAAGTAGTGCTTATACATACGCGGTGGAACAATTGCAGCAAGGGATTGGGCAAGATGGTTTCTCCACGGAAAGAAAATAAGCCTTAGGGCGGCTTGCTCAGCAGCTCCACCGCAGCTCTTTATGACTTACTGGAGACATGGGATGTCAGACTGGATCCAGTTTCTGGAGTCAACACTGAACAGAAGATGTTTGGGAAGGTGCTACTCCAGGAGACATGAGGACACACCTTAGGCCACCTTTATCCCTGGAGGTTTTCAAGGGCCTTGAGCAACCTAAGCTAGTGGAAGGTGTCCCTGACCATGGCGGGGGTGTTGGAACTAGATATCTTCAAGGTCCCTTCCAACTTAAACTGTTCTATGAATCTGTGAATCGTTACTTGGAAATGGCAGGCCCCAAGAAGTGAGTCTCTGACACACTGAGCAAGTAATGTTACCAGTGCTTCTGCCTCCTGAAGCTGTATTTAATGGTCTAGCAGCTCCAATCAGGAAACAAGATACAGCAGATCATGCAACAGATAACTCGGTGCTGACCTGGAACCTGTTGCCTCCAGTTCATGCAATTACAGTGAACTGCAAACCCCTGTATCTTCTTGTGTGATTGCTCACAGCTGATCCATTTTTATCCTGTTCTTACATCTTTCCTCATTTCTACATACCTGTTGGATCTTTTCATTGATTAACCTCTCTCAATTTTCCCTGCCACCTCCAGATACTCATTTTTCTATCCACTTCCACATGGATTATCTTTGTTCCTGACCTTAACAATTGTTTTACTTTCTTTCAATTTCCCTTTACTTGCTCCTCTTTCTTAGAAAACCTTTTCCCCCCTTTGTTCTTTGTACTCTTTATTTGTTCTGGTTCGGTGACTTTCTATCCCTATTATAAAACTCATTTACTGTCTGTCTCTCCCCATCTCTCACTATCCAAGCCATGTAACTCTTATCAGCCACAGGTCTGTTGGTCCAATTTCCCCTTTCCATCTGCTGTCTAACACCTCTCCCTTCCCCTTGCTTCCACACAACAATCCTTTTTCCTTTTTTTTCCTGGTTTGACATCTCTCCTCCGACTTTCCTATTGCACTCCCACCTGCTGCATTCCCTGCTGATTATGCCAGCAGAAATGTTTAGTTTTGGTGCTTTATTCCACAGATCTCAGCTTCCTTCACCTCCTTGATGATGCTTAGGTCAATCTCACAACAACCTTCTTGGCCAAGGATGTCTATCACATGATATGAATGCAAGCTTCTGTGGGAAAATGACGATACTTTCAATGTGCTATTAAGGAGACATTTGGATCACATTTGAAACCAACAAGATAAGAATATTTTATTGATTGCAGTAAAGCTGAAAACCTGTACTTTAATAATCTCCAGTGTTTCCAGTCAGCTGCCCCAAGGCAACAAGTGCTTTGCCACAAGAATATGTACATCCTTGGGAAGGACCAAAGGTTTCTGTTCAAGACCAGCTGGCCACAAAGTGAGTATTTCTCTAAGCCAAAGATTCCTCAGGTTTTCAGGCCATTATCTGTCTAGACCACTGCAGTAAATGGCCGATGCATTTGTTCACACACTAAATACGTGGTGTTCCTAGCACTCTTCATCATGAGAAGATTACACAAGTGACCTTTTGGAAGCTCTCTGACTCCTTCAGAACATAAGCAAATTGAAAATCCCTATCTGCAAGATCAGAGATCAAATGAAAACCTCAGCTTGGCTGACTAGAAATGAAGCAAAGACCTTACAGTAAATAAATAACAAAATAAATACAATTTCCCTTGCCACAAGAAAAGTTTCAGATTGTAAAGGTGAGTATCTAATTCACTCCACTGAGCTGTAACATTAAACTGCAAGTTTCGAGCAGCTTTTCAGTTTCTGACAGACTTGTACTGCTTAATGCTCTCCAAAAACACTTCTGGAAAAGAGAAAACTGCCCTGGGATGGGTCTTAAGTTGTTTGTTTGTTGTTTGTTTGTTTGTTTTTAATCATTATTGAGATCTGATCTTTTGCATCTACTAGATCAACAACAGACTAATTGTTTCTGTGGCCACAGTAGAAACCTCAGGTTCTAACCAGCTTTGAAATGTTAACCCAGAGGGTCATATCCTTAGCTGCTGTTCTGGTTGCTTTCGTCTGTTGAGGCACAATGTGGATAATATAACGAACGCTCAAATAACAGCTACAAACTATGGTTTTCTCAACTACAGTTAAGAGATGATTGTTACAGAAGAAGGAAGTATCTGAAGGGTTTCCAAGTTATTAATCACTTCCTTAGCATCCCTATGGAAATTCTCCAAGTCCTATGATACTTATCTTGTAAACAATTATTTTCTTTCCTTAGCTCCTAGAATAAAATCCATGCTTGATATTTCTGTCAGAGCTCCTTGGCTCCTGCTTGGGTGTTAATTTTTTTTTTTTCTTTTCTTTTTTCTTTTCCCCAGGATGGGAACTGGAAAAAAGAGAAAATGAATTTTTGTTTTAAAATCTTAGCTTGGGTCATAAATTTTTATAATATAATTTAAAAGCAAAAGAAAAAACCCCTAAAAGCCCCAAACCAAACCCCCCAAAAAACCCCAGCAAGAAAGTGAATTGAATTTGATAATTTCTTCTAAACATATTTTCATTAAATAATAAGCATAGAGCACAGCTCTAAGAGATACTTTGGCCATAAATGTCTGTTGTCAGAAAATCCTGTTAGGAAAAAGAGGGAATATGTTTTAGATTTTTAATGTCTACGCATCTGTAGATAGATGTGCCCCTGTAAATACAATCATCAGAGCATTCTGGTGATTACCTGATTTATCCAGATAGATACAAAATTATGCATAACTCACGTTAGATTTTTGTTAGAGGGAAATAAAATTCAAGTTGTGTTCTGAGTACTTCCTGGTGCTCATCCCTTCGGTGATCTGACAATAGACTCATTCTTGCTTCAAGGTACATTTGTTGGTCTAAATTGAAACATCCTCCGGTCTTCTTGAACTCAGCCTGTTTCCCTGGAGAGGAACTCAGGGAAACGACGCTTTGTGCTGGCTCCTTTGCTGCCACCTTTATGCCATGAATTTTGGGTATTGGCATGAGGTGCAGCTGCCTCCCCCAGAGAAAAATTGCCCTCATACGTAGGCTTACACAGTCACACTGTACAGATATCAGTGCTCACACTCCTTTAGGGAAGAGTTGGCAGGTTTGTAACTCTTTCTTACAAGATCACAGCTCTGGGTCCTGATTCTAGAAAACCTGGAGCTTTGAAGAAATCTTCATGGATGTATTTTGTATGTGTATCTTCTCACCTATCAAAACAAGGATTGAGATGCTTTGGACTGCCTGCCTAGACTCAAGGTATGGGCTGTCTTTTCTGGTTCTACCACAAACTCACATATTAAGTGCTTTACATGTTTAAGTGTGCAGACTTTAATTTAACTCATTCATTATCCCACCAACACTTGGTTTATCAGAAGACAATAAAACCAAAATGCCATAACTTGGCCAAAGTGAAGCAAATAGTCTTTGGCAAAGCCCAGGCCAGAAATAAGAATGACGTTAAAAAGGTGCTGGTGACACTTCAAACACATTTGAGAAGCTTTTTGGAGGAAAAATGTTAAAGTTGGGAAATAGTGAGTTTTTGTTTTTGTTTTTAATTACTGTAGTTCCAACATCAGCATTTCTCCATCTGCCACTATATAGCTGTAAATATTTTTTTAAAGGAACTCTTGTTGACAAAACAGATCTAAGGGTACAGACAGTTTACATTCATCCCCACAATTCCAACACACAAACTCTATTTCAACAGCATTTTTAGTGTTCCTTTCAGAAACATGACAACAACTCCATTCCCAACACTTCAGAATCAAACACATTTAAAGTGTCTTGCAAAATTCTCTCCTGAATTTCAGTATTCCAATGGCTTGGTGTCCCCCCAGTTTGTGTTCATTTGTGGTCTCTGCTGATGCAGTCAGTTGCTATTTTAACAGAGAAGCCTGCCCTTATTCGGGACAGAAATTAGCCCAAGGTCAAAGAACTGAGACAGCTGTTTACTATTACATTTTATCTTCATCACCGCACATGTGTGCTCTGTTCTCCACTATTATCTATCTGTGCAACAAAAGCAGCAGCGTTCTTCATCTTGGTGGTGCTGCAGCTAGTGAGTGCAGTGCTTCCTTCACATCACCCATGTCTTGATGTCTCCTAAAAACCAAGGCCGGCATCTATGTCTTGACATTCCTCTGAGCTGCCAATGTTTCTGGTGCCTTCCATCGTCAGTGATGCTCCTTTCACTGCTCTTGCTCTCAGTCTCTGAGATCCCCCTGCATTCGGGGTGACTGTGACAGCTGGTTTAAGGGAGCTGGTCACAGGTAGGAGCCAGGGGATCACAGAATCTCAGACTAATTTGGGCTGGAACATTAAACTTAATTTAATCCAACACTCCTGTAGTTAGCAGGGACATCTACAACTAGGGCAGATTGCTCAGAGCCCCTAATAACCTGACCTGGAATGGCTCCAGGGATGGGGCATCTTATCACCTCTCTGGGCAACCTGAGCCAGGGTCTCACCACCCTCAGCATAGAAAATCTCCTTCTAAACCTACCTCCCTAATCCAGTTTAAAACCGTCACCCCTTGTCCTGTCACAAGCGGTGCAGCTACAAAGTCTGTGCCCAGCTTTCTTCAAGGCCCCAAGACGGACTTTACTTGGTATGACCCCAACTTAGCCGTGCTGTGCCGATTGTCTTATGGCGGATTCGTGCCTAAGGACACATCTCTGCGTGACGGAGCTATTTAAGCCATGACAGTTGGTCGGTGAGGAGCGGAGCCCTCCGGTACCGTACGCTTTGATCCAGCGCGGTACAAAGAGCACAAACCGCGGGTGTCCCTCTCCCGGGAAGAGGCCGCATGCTGCGGACCACCTGCAGGAACTCTCAGGGGCCATCGCCTCCCGCGCAGAGCCATCCTCGCCGCCAGTCGCTCGTCCCCGTGGTAAGGGAGAGCGGAGCCATGCCCGACGCCGCCCTGGGGCCGAGGTCCGCCCGGCGACACCCGGACCCGTCCGCCCGCGCGGGCCCGCGAGGGCTGCCACAGCGCGTCCCGCGCGCCCTCGCCGCTCATCCCCGGGCGGGCGGTTGGTGACGTCAGGCGGTCGCCGAGGAACGGGTCGCAGGTGCATCCGTTCCCTCAGGGCCCGCG